>VZSZ01005648.1:524260-591666 GCA_013398815.1 Ibidorhyncha struthersii
CAAGTTTTTCCCCCCCCCCCCCTTTTTTTTTTAAAGCCTTTAATAAAAGTCTTCATTAAAAACCCTAGGAGAAGCCCCAGTGAGCTTCCACTGCTCAGAATATTGCATATAAAAACACTTTCGGCTGCACTGTCAATGCTCCACAGTATCAATTATGGCACATTATCTAGTTGTGGCAGCAATGGTATGGGATATTGCATACTTGGAGAGAAAATGGCTACAACAACAAATAGCTGGATGGGGCCGGGCACGTGTCTGGAAGAAACACCACGGTACGCTGCGCTATCACAGAGTGACAGAGTCGCAAAGTGGCATGGGGACAGATGGTGGGGGCACAAATCCTGGCTCAGCAAAGCGACAAACGTGCTGTACACCCATACAACACCCTACACACACCACCGGCACGCAGGCGGTGATGGAGGAACCGAAAGGGTGAGCAGGGGACGGGGGCGGTGGGCACCGTGGCTGTGGTGTCCGACCGAGCAATCTCCTTGTCTCTGCCATGCCCGAGCCTTCCTGGGGAAAGCAACGCCAGGCTCAGGCCACCATCGGGACGTGAACATCATCATAAAGTGCTAATACCTGAAACACGGCAGGCAGATGAGGAAAGCGATGCAAACACCACAGCCCCTCTTCCCTGTGGGACTGGGGGCTCTCGGGAGGGAGGGAGGGGAGCGACCACGGGGCGTCATGCTTGCAAAGCCACAGAAAGGCCAGCAACAGGCGATGGCAGGGGGACCGGGGGCGAGCAGCCGAACCCACATGGGCGCACACACCACCCAGCCCACACGGGACACGGGACAGACACAACCTCCATCTAACAAAGGGCTTCTCATGCCACTGCCTGATGGGAGACGACAAGGTTTTATTAATTCAAAACATCAGGGACAGCCCTGGGAAGATTGCTATTCTGCTATTCGCTTGCAGGCACAGGCCAGGTTTGCAAGCAAGAGATCTCCATAAAGCCCAGACAAGCAAGGTGGCTGGGGATTTGGGCAGGTGTTCAAGGCCTTTAGCCTTGGGTACGGCCTTCCGCTCTGGAAAAGCTACTCCAGCAGAGGCAACCACATTGCTGACGGGAATCGATGGCGAGACGAGGTGCCTCACCCCACTGCAGGGCGAGGAAGCCCTGGCGGGGAGCGTGGACGGGGCTGGCAGGAGACAGCTGCAAATACCAATTTTTGAACAGGAATCGCACCTAGCCACACTCAAGCACGTTTTGAAACGTCTTCTAAACAGTGCTCTCCACAGCCCTGCACCAGGAGTGCAAGGGGCTGTGGAAATTGGTTTATCAGGAGTGTTTAAAGGATGGAGCTGGGCACAACAGAAAAGGAACGGTGTTTCAGTCTTGGCTGTATGCGATTAATCGAGCGAACAAGTAACATAATAGCACCATGTGTGTTTATAGGATGGCCAAGGCCTTCAGGGTGAGGAGGATGTTGGAAGCAGAAGCCCCTGCACCCCGACGGCCAGGGTGCAGGGGGATGCCCTGCCATGGGGGATGGCTGTGGATGCTCCTTCCTCCCGTCGGCAGCTCGCCCCATCGCCGGCGCTGCCCACGGCCCGAGATGCGCATCCAGCTCCGACCTTCCCAGCAACATTTGGCGGTCTCCAGGCTCACTAAAGACCCACCTCCCCACTTGCAGGTTATGGTACACACAGCATTTACAAATACCAGTGCAAAAAACAGGAAAAACACCCCAAATACCACAACGGCTCAGCAGAGGCCTCGGGCACCGTCTGCTCTGCTCCCGCTGCTCAGAGCGTCTGGACGCTCGCCTTGACCTCAGCGCCGTGGGCCACCTGCTCCGGCAGCTCTCTGTTCCCCTCCAGGGGAGCGTTGGCAGCCAGTGCCAAGGGGTTTCGGCTAATCACCAGGTCCAGCTTATCTCCAGCCTCCGAAATCAGGGGAACAGCCAGACAGCAGTCAAAGTCTCTCGTTCGGATGCGGTTTACCTGCCGGGATGGATTTAGGATGTGCCATGGGGAGGAACAACAGAAAGACCATGTTTGTTAGTCAGAAAAGGCAAGGCTGGTGCTAAACCCACACCTGCGAATACACACAACTCTTGGGGGTCCCTGATTTTGGGTTCACAGCGGAGCAGAGCAGGGCACCCCTTCAGGCTGAGCACATCCTCGCTTAGCTGAGAAATGATGCAGTAACTGGAAGAGGAAGGGGAAAAAAAATGTCTGGATCGGGCATAACCCCTGACCCCTGGTGTCTGGGGCAGTATTACAAGTGTTAAACACTGCAGGGCTCAAAACCAGTTCTCCAGTTCAAGCCTGTAGGAGAAAGGTTGCCATTTCCCATTATTTTTTTGCCATCATGACTTTTACTGGCCTTAAATTTGTGAGGCAGGATATTCAGCGCCTAGAAAACAAATACAGCTCAGACCCTGAGGCTTCTGCCGACCATTTTCCAGCTCAGCCAGCAGCAAATTGAGACTATACTAAACAGTTTCTGCCTCTCCTCTCCCCATTTACATCCTTCATTTCAGAGGAGTCTGGATGTATCTCACATGGGCTCAGAAGACAGCGGCAAATTCTCTCTGCAGGATTGAGCAGTGAAAGCACTTTTACTGCTGTCTCTTGCAGACCTTCAAGCACATTTGTAGGCTCGGTCACCTGCAAGAACAACCCCAGCTCTCTTGCCTACAGCTACCAGAGCACCTGGGCTCGGTGTCATGACAGCTCCAGGATGGCAAACAGCACAGGGAGGGGAAGGGAGAAAGGAATTTCCCACCCACCTTTGGAGCGAACATAACCCCTGGGGCCAGGCATTCCTTCCTTCTCTGGGTAAGGGCTGGGTGAGTCCATGCAGCCCTTCCATCCAAAACCCTTTCCCAGCATTAATGCGTGCCCACGGAGCTGGGCTCTGTGGTGGTAGCAGTGTCCCCCTGCCCTAGCTGGTGTCCACACAGTTGACCCCAATACCACTCCTTACAGCATAGTAACTAAGGACAATTTCTAGACCACGTGTGGACAAGGAGAGCTAAGCCAGGAGCTTGCGCTGCCTTTGCTCTGCGCCAGCCAGGCAGTTCCAGTGCAGAAGTGCCAGTAGTGCAATGCCGTGCTCCAGCCAACCCATCCAGCCGAGGGGCAGAAGGTCCGTTACAGCGGGGACGAGGTGTTTGGCTGGCCTTCAGGCACATCGTCATGCCCATAATCCGCAGCACTGCGAAGCATCCTCAGCAATGCATCTCAGTACTTCTTGATGGGAGTTGCCTGTATCAGGTCTGCAATCCCTCATTCACAACTCCATACGTCAATGCGATGGCAATCGCCTTGCCTTCCTGTAGGTGTAAGCCATGCAGCGCAGCATGTGGAAGAAGGGTGTCGAAAGTCTCCACGCCGCTCTGTTTAGGATTTTGGGCACACCTCCCAGAGCACTTGGCACTTGCAAAAAGCGACACATCCAACATTCAACAGAAAGGCAGCCCAGAGCCTAATTAGCTTCTTGTTCATTCTTGCACCATCTTTTATTTGAAGCCGAGAAGGAATAATTGTATAGGAGCCAACTGGCTAGAGACCATAACAAGCTTAAACAAGGCTCCTCACAGCGCTGCCAGTTCTCCAGTTACCTGATGTACATAATACATTGGCTCTAATCCTACTGCTAACAACCCCCGCCTAGAAATTAGTAAAACTAAACATCTTTCTGAGTGTTTCCAAATATGGTCACAATATCTGCATTTCCAAATGGTGGCAATTTCTCCATTGGGGTTGCACTTTCACAGTTGCTGTTTGAGTTGCCCCAAAGCTAAAATAGTTGGTTCAAAGCTCCTCTCCAATTTCCAAAACTCACCATGCTCTTACTGTCCCTCTGGCAGGCCGATATGCCCAGGTCACATTTATTACACAGACTGCTTTTCACCAGAGTTTCTGTTTCTGCATCAGCTATTTCAGACCAAGTATCTTCCAAAGAAAAATATCCATGAAAAACACTTTGCTTGAAGGATGTGTTTCCTAGAAAACTCTTTTAGTTGTCAAAGGCATGCACAGAACTTCATGAACACTACTTAACTCCACATGGGGTTTCGCAGGAATACATAGCGGTCAACACAGTCTAGTTCATCCAAAAAATCACCCTCTCACACGATAGCAAAAGGACTGAGGGTGAGGAAAGGAAGAAAGACAGCTTTTTGGTTGTTGTGAGCTGCCCAAGCTCAAAAAGGCCAATGCCAGGACACGCTGTGTACTGGAATACATGTAACCTAGGGGTACCACCTGGGGGTACTACCTAGTGATTTCTCATTATAAAACACAGGTCTCGTGGAGCGCTCGGTGGCTAAGAGCTCACCTAGTTGGCTAACTATTACCTTTCATCAAAGTTAGTGCTGTCATGGATGGGTCTCACTTCTCTCTTCCTCTCAGCCACTCATTCACTCCGTCCCAGCCTCCAGAACTGCATTTTGCATTTATTACCTGAAGCACTCTGTCATATGGCTTGAGGCCACACTGATCTGCTGGCCCATCCGGACGGACCATATTTACATAGACACCTTTCTCTAACAGGCCATCTGACACACTGAATCCAAAGTCTTCACTCTCTGGGTCTTTGTGAAGTGTCATCTGGAGGGGCAGAAACAGAAAACACATGTTTTAATGCAGCAGAGGGAAGAGGAAACGTGCAGGGTTAGCAGGATAAGAATAACATAGGTAATGCATGTGGACCTACAGCAATTCTGCTCTGTGTCTCCTGGGCAGATTCTTCTTAGCCGGGGCAGCTAATACAGATTAAGCCTGACACCATCATCTTGGGTAGATCACGTGGAGAAGTGCTTTGATGACTGGCATATAACCAACCACACAACAGTCCCTCTCCCTCAGATGTGGAAGGAAACACAAGCACTGTAATACAGACAGCTGCCATATCTCATCCAAAGAGCAACCAAGCAAGTGTTGTTAATGGAGCATCACCTTCCCTGGCCCAGATTCTGCTGTGCACCTTCTGTGTATGCCAGACCAGCACATGAAAAAACAACATGTTCACAGGGAATTTTCAACGTAGTGTGTCAAACGTGAAGACAGCTCATTTTTAATACATCACTCAGCGGGAACATCTAAACTTCTCCATATTATTCACCAGTTCTTTTCAGAAAATTCATATCAGTAAGTGCTGACGTACCAAGGACAAGAAATGGGTAACGTCATCACCCTTCCCTTCAGCACGTCACGCTTTGGCCGTGTCTAAAGGAGGAGTGCACTGCTGGAAGTGTACCTTGCCACAGGGTCAACTTGCCAGGGGCAACTGATTCTCCAACACCACAATCTCCCTTTGCCTCCCATTAACTAGGAATGCTTCTCTACCGCGAGGCTCTAACTCCATCACCATGCTCTTGGCTGGGTGAGCCTCATGGATGTGCGGTCCTTGGAAAGGACAGTGCCTGGGATGAGGCATAGGAGCAGCCCACCTGGACTCAACGTCATCTCCAAACACATCCAACACCAGATGCTCCAGCAGAATGAAGAGTCACCCTATAATATGCCTAATTACACAGCTCTCCTCCTTCAGGTATGAAGGGGTTTTATTTAAAGACACATTTGCCATGCCCTGAAGGACAAGAGCAGATCAAACATGAAAAAGTTGTTTTTTTCCAACTACCATAACTGCAGGTTTCCTTCTAAAGTCGCATTAGGAAAGAAAAAGGCAATCAATTTTTTTGAAACCTCTCCAGCTCCCTTCCCTGCTTGCATTCTGCATCAGCAGCTTCTGCAGTTAATTACTTTTTCTAATTACCATTGCCTTGCACCATGCTTAAACTGGCTACATTCAGCTGGATACTGGATTCAAACAAGTATCCCATTGGTGCAGTCCTTCCATTTGCACCCCTTCAGAAAGGCTGGGGGTGGAGTGGAAGGGGAGGGAAAACTTATTTTTAAGTTTTTATAAGTTATTTTTTATACAAAAATTGGCCCATTGAATGGAGCGTGCCACTGGAAAAGGGTTGATGGGTCTCCACAGGGCCATACTTCGAGCTATCTCACTTGCATGTGTAGCACCAATTAATGAACTCAAGAACACAAGAACCTAGAAATCTCATATAATAAAGAGAAACAGCAAAGCACAGGTTTGAACCCCACTGAAGCATGGCAGCTAAATCCCGTGACTCTTCAGAAAAGAGGCCCCTTTGTTTTAATCTGACCCTCCGGAAACCTTTGCTGCATCTGGAAACCTTTGCTGCAGACCTTGGTGGAGGTCAGCTTTAACAAGGAACATTTTCTGGGGATCCCTCTGAACAAAGGAGATTTTCTGCAAGGTTGCAAAGCTTCTACAGCTTTAACCATCGAGGTACTGCAGTGCCACAGCCAGACCAACCCTTGGCAACACAGACCTTGTGAAACTCGAGAGGGGTAGGGGACATGATTTCCTGCATCTCCTTCTCGATCTTCTTCATGTCCAGGTTCCTCTCATTCTTCTTGGCAGGGGAGCTGCTGCCCTCAGTCTGTCCGTCATCACAGCTGGGGTTTGCTTTCCTCAATGGGCTCAGTCCCGATGGGTTGACAGAGTCCAGGAGCAGCTTGCTGCCCTCCAGGCCCAGGTTGTGCACGCTCCCTGTCATGATGGATGCCTGTAGGGCAAGGGCACAAAGTCACTTTGCTGAGCCAGCAGCAGGAAGAGATGGATCACATGGCACCAATGGAGGGGAACACAAGTGACACAAACAACAGGGGGGCACTACTGTTCTCATTAATCAGAAAATAAGTACCAAGAAGCTCTTCCAGGTAGCTGTAAAAGCCATTTCCAGACGTCAGGAGCCTGCTGCCAGGTTTATCGCTGACCTGCTGGGTGCTCTCCACCCCAACCCCAACATGAAGCTTTATCTCAGAAGGAAGCACTTGTGAAGCATCTCCTTATTTTCCTGATGACCCCTTGTACACAAACAGGGCCAGGCAGGCCTCATCTTGTGCAGGAACCTTCTTGGTAGCCAAGAAGGATGAACATCTTGATTTCAGGAGTCTCTCAGGGGAACCAGTGTCTGCCTGGCTCTCCAGTCTACCCCTGTAGGCTGCAGCTCACCATCACCATTGCACAGTGCTGGCAATGGCCCAGCGGAGTCAATACTTTGGACTCCACTGAGGCCAGTTCAGCAGAGAAATTGGGATTTTATCTGTCAGTAAATGGGAGCTGTCACTGAGAAAAACTGAGTTAAAAATATGAAATTAAGTAGTATTTAAGTCTGGTCATCCTTGATAGCATCCATTAAAAGATGCCCCTAAGTAGATTCTACTCCATTTGGCAGTGCTTTTCACTAATGAGATTACATTGATCAAAGCTAACGAAGGAGTCAAGAATCCAGTCTGTGGAACCTCAACTGGCTCCAGGTCACAGAGTCCATTTAAATGGCATAATGAAAACTGTCATTTCAAAGTTCAGGCTCCAAGGGTCTGCAGTCCCATTAAATGTCAAAAGGTAGAACAAAGAAAAGGAAAGGTAGGGAGCAGATAGCAAAATTCTGCAATGCTAAACGTGGCAAGTCAAAGAGCAATTGCTCCTGTGCACAGGGGAAATATCATCTGACTAAATCTCTGATCAAGGCCTTCCAGCTCTCTGCTCCAAGCTGGTACAAAGGCAAATTACTTGAACTCTGGTGGCAGTGTGAAAATGCCAGCACTACCCACGTTATCCCAAATAGGGACGGATAAACCACAGAAAATGTTTTAACTTTGCACTTTTCAGGTCTTCACACAAAAATGACTTAATCAGCTTGAGTTTGGACAAAACTCAAATACCTGCTACATGCTGGAAGGATGTTGACTTACCACATACTTGTAACACAAGCTAACAAACGGCGGGACATCCAACCAGGGTACGTTTATTCACTGCCCCCAGGCAGCCTCAGCACCCCTCAGGACACCGTGCCGTGCCGTACCAACATCAGCATTGCAGAGCCAGCGAGGAGAACAGAAAGGTCTGTGCATGTTGTGCTACTGTCCTCCCTCATGCACTGCAAACACCGTAACCGGCCAGTACCCAGCAGCATTCAACTCTTCTCTGTCTTCAAGGTATTTAAAAGCCCCTTACAGCATCATAAGCAACTTACTAATTAGCAACATCATACATCATAAGCAACTTTGGGTTAAGTGCAAGCAGCAGAAAGGCCAATTCTGGACTTCTCCAGCCTATGGCTGCCCCACATTATTTTTCCCCATGTCTTGCCTGCCCTCAGAGCAAAGTGGGGACATAACGCTCCACCAGACATACTGGAAAAAGCCTGCTTGTACTCATACCCTATACTCTGGGAGTGGATTGCTACTGCGTGTGAATCTGTTCCCAGGCTATCTTGGGTCATCTTGCATGACTCTCATTGTTTTTCAAATGCAGAGCATGAAGGGCCAATTTTTTTTTTTTTTTTTAATAAAATAAATAAATAAATCTGTGACTGTCATAAAATCACAGGAGGCCAGGAGCTGGGGCTTAGAAACCTGTGATACAGCAAGAGTCTCAACACGCGCTGCACATCCCACACCAAACCTCAGGAAGGACGGGCACGCGGAGAGGGAGGAACACATCAGTACTGCTTTGAATTCGATAAAAGGGGAGTTGAATCCCATCAGGCTTCTGCTAAAAACACAGCACTTTCCTTTTGTCCCCAGAACTTTCCAAAATATTCTAGAAGTGTGCTAAATACACCAAAACCCTAGAGGTGCTCAGCTTTTTGTAAAATTTCTTTACATTTTTAAAAGCATTGCTATAACTGTCAAAGCTCCAAAGCATTCAAACAGCAGGAAAGCCCACACATCCCTGAACCATGAACCCCTGGAAAAGGAAAAGGATTGGGCAGGAAGATATTTTTCTCTCTCCTGGCATTTCACAGTAGTCCAGCAGATCCCTTCTTTTACATTTAGATGTCAGCCATTATGCAGGAGAGAAACATCTATGCATCATTTCAGAGGGGTACTTTTTCTTAAGCAGTCAACAACAGTTCAGAAAGGTTGACAGTGGCTGCCTAAACTCATTTCTAAATATATTCAGGTCCAGGAAATAAGCGATCAAGGGAAAAAGTTATAGTTTGTGGGGGTTTGGGGTTTTGTGTGTTGGTTTTGGTTTGTTGGTTTGGTTTTTTTAAGTCAGCATTTTCTTAAGCAGTTAAGATAACAAATACACTGTTTCGTGCTTCAGCACAATAAATTTAATTGAGATTTCCTCCCCCACTTACAGTTGCTAAGGATCAAGGAGGAAAGAACAATTAGTAAGTTCCTTGTCACCATATAGACCAAACCAGGACTTTCCTCCACCTCCAGTTATTCAGAAATTGCCTTTTTTCTCTGAAGCCTAAGCAATATGGAAGTGAGCATAAAAACAGTCCCAACTGGGGGTGATGGAGGGCATGACCCAGCGAGCTCTCCCCGGTCTTCTGCACCCAGAAGGCAGAGGGAGAGATGAGCTCGCGGGGTCCCCCTCCTCTTGGGCTGCGGGAGCTGAACTGGGGAGGGGAGCAGCACAAGTCCCATCCTGTCGTGCAGGTTTGCTTCCCGCTGCTTGACAGTCTCCAGGAAGGCCTTTATTTGCATCCCACGGCTTAGACATCCAGACTCCTCATCCTATAACCGGACACAATAACATGACCTCCAAAGCATTTTGGATAAAGAAAAGAGAAAGTGGTTTGTGAAGAGAGGAAACACCTTTATTTCTGCAGGAAGCAATTACTTTCTCAGATTTTTCCATGGGGAAGGCTGGCTGAAAAGCTTCCAATTACCTATTTCACTGAAACAGTTTCCGGCAGAGTGACAGCTGAATGCAAGACGTATGTTGGGCCTGTCTGTATTTGAAGTAAGCCAAAGCTTCAGTCCCAATGGGGTTTTGGGGGGTTTCTTTTGCTTGGCCTTTAAGTGCTTTGGACAGACAATATCCTTCCAAGCAGAGGGTTTATCGTTTGATAGGGAAGGTCTGCCAACAGTCACGTGAAGACTGTTGGCCAGCAACAGTTTGCAAAAAAAGCGTGGAGTTCCCGATAAGTAAGTCATCGACCCAGGGAAAAAGTGTACGCAAGCAGCTAATGAGACAGAGTTATCCATTAGCACAAACACTGACATGGATTAAACTCGAACCCTTCTTCACACCACTGGCAGCACAGGGATGCTACGGGCAATTAACAGATCCAGAGAAACAGTCTTAACATTTACGGCAAGAGCAAAACAGTCAGATCGGCAGCAAATTCAGAAAGTGAGTTACCTCAATCTCCCTCAAAAGTTCAGACTGGCCACATGTTTCCAAATCCTCCAAAGCTTCTCCAAAAACACGCCAAAAACTATCCTCGTGAGTGGTCTCAAGGCCATTTTGGCGGTTGGGGTATCTGTTGTAACGTAGGAACCAAACATTGTCAGCACTCTTCTGCAGCGGGATGAAAGCTGCAAGGCTACAGCAAGTGTCTCACCAGTAAAAGCAGAGACTTGAAGAGTCTTCATATACAAAAGCAAACAATATGAACTTTTCAGACAAGAGTCCAAATACGAGACCTCCATGCATTTACTAACGGGGCAAGTGTCCTTCAAAGGAAGAATTAAGTTGGTGTAGTAATGTCAAAGTTCAAAGGGTAAATTAAAAAGTGCCTGTAGGAAGATTGTAGGTTTAGGAAGACGTTTTGGTGAAATAGAGAAGTGAAAGAAAAAAGGATGCGTTATGGGTAAACCAGGAGCCTCAGAGACTGTTAGTACAAAGGCTGATGGGATAGAGCTCAGATCTGAGACACAGAACACCTGAGAAGAGAGAGAAAAACACAGAGGGTAACAGACATGGTGAGAAAATGATAAATACATTAGGTCTCTATGAGAGTAAATAATGCAAAAATGTATATAAAAATGATTGCCCTGGGCTGGACAAGTAAACACACACTACAGCCAGCAATATCGACAGTGTCATGCATAACCCATACAAACCAAGTTTCATTTGCTTTGGGATGGCCAGGGAACTGAGCTGTTACTTTCAGGACGTCTCTTGTTGTTTGGGGTTTTTTTTCCCTATATAACAGGCATGGCACTTACAGCCATGTAAAGATTGCCACCAGTTCTGTCTACAACAGAGAGTAAGGATAGAAAGAACCTCTCTCAAGCTGGAACAAACACGCGTTAACATGAACACCGTGTGTGTCTTGCTGAGGGTCCTGCTATTTCTCACCTTGGCAGTTTCAGCATCTCTTATCTCTCACCACAAGCCAGGGTCAATTCTCAGATTTCTAAAGCAAATAGCAATTAAACATGCTGAAGTCCTCTGAATAAGCCAGAGAAGTAGGTGACGCTGGGCACTGCTTACTGAACACCGGACTCTGCAAAACTCAGACCATCAGCGCTCAGTGTAACAGGAGCCTCTCAAAGGAAACTCTCTGCAGTGTTAACTCAAGGTCACGATAAACCCACTAATGTGTCATGAGGAGAGACCCCAAGATAACAGTGACATTAGAGCAGCCCTAATACATCTTCTATGCATCTTATTAGGAGCTGCATTGACGAGGCTCCACCTCTGCAACATCTGGCAGCATCTCACATGGTTTAATGGTCATCAGCGCCGCAGACGGGAAGGGACGCTCATCCACCAGAGCCACTTAGCAAAGTCAAAACATTTTACTTGAGTACAAGTCAAAGAGAGGTTGGCCTCCATTAAATTTATAATGACCCCTTAGGCTATTAATAGAGCTTTTTCCAGATCTCTATTAACTGCAAAGTCTTTAGCACATGCTTTGCTTTTCATCCACTGGTTTGAACGGGAGTCTGTAGCAGGCATAAATACACACACACTTTTGCTCCTTGTGGGATCATGGCCTGCCTGGAGAGAGCAGTATCTGACATGGCTTATTGTATTTTAAATTCACCCCCTACCTTTCATGAGCTTTTAAAGGACGGTAGCCTTTACACCAGGCAGAAAGGTCAAAAAAACACCCAGCAAGACTATAAAAACAAACCAAAATTTCCCCCAGAAGGAATTTTCAATTCTTTCCCCTTACTCATTTCCTTCCTCTGCTCCCAGGTTCCCAAAGAGCCAAACGTCCCTTCCAGTGACCAGTTTCTTGCCTCTCAGGTCGGCAATGTAACAAATACATCCAGGACACGGAGGAATCAGTACGGGGTCTCACACCACTGGGTCAGCAGGTTTTTCCAGGCTAAAGGCAGCCAGGGTTAGAGACATTTTGTTTTTCTCCCTAACAAAAAGGGCTCAGTGGCATGAACTGTTTCACTTGCACTTTGACATCAGGGCTTGGAGCCCTCACTAGGGACATGCGGGGCTTCGAGCACTCAGATTTGCTAACTTCAGCTGTTGGCGGCCTCGCTGGGAGGGCCACGAGGGATCAATGACCTCTGCGAGCTGGCTCTTGCTGAGAGGCAAAACAAGAACAAAGTCTCTGCCGCTGCCAGCCTTCCTGCCAGTTTGATCATCTTTAAATAGGTGGAAATGGCCATGAGATGTTCTAAGGGTTTTGTTTGGACAAACAAAAGTTAAGGAAAAAAATAAGAAAAAACTAAAAGGACAGTAACAACACGACACACACAACTATGGGGACTCTGGAGAATGTTGAGGGGAGGGTTAGTTACGAAGCAACAAGGCTTTTCCACCATGTGTGGCTCAGTGAGGGGCAGCCTCTGGCCAGGATAGATCCAGCAGCATTTTCCCCCCAAAGTGAGGGGCAGCTGCAGCCTCCTCCACAGGCTCAGGAGGTGTTGCAGGATTTCTCCCACACTGGCTGAGCTGGGGGATTAACTTGACCATGTTGACTCAGCACAGCTTTGTTTGTGGTGTTGGAAGGGCCAAAGTGTGATGGAGAGAGACATCCAGCCACAGCTTTGGGAGATTTTAACTTAGACATGCAACCTCATACTGGTCTTCCATGGGCTTTGGTTGGCCTCTTTTGCTCCGTAGTATTGGGCTGCTGTAAAGCTGCATCCTCACTCAAAAAAGTCTGGCCAACACGTGTGGGGACAGCCCTGACCATATCTATTTATTACATCTAACCTATGAAAATACTGCAGCCTTTACATGGCAGGAGTATGAGACATGGTAAGAACCTGTGGTCCATGCAGCTGAGCTCTCCCTAACTCCAGACACAAATGTCACCTGGCCATGGCAGAGGTGCCACAGAGCTACACCCAGGGTAACCGGGCAATGTGGAGGTGGTTTGACAGAGCAGGTCGCCACCCCAGCACTCCTCCCCATGGCTGCCCGATGCCGAGATGGGGACAACCCTGGCTGCTCCATCACATTCCCATGCCCCCTTGTCCCTACGCAGTGACACCCACATTTGCAGATGTGCCTCCCTGCTTCCTCCCACCCCTCCGTACCTGCTGGGCTTGTCCCAGTCATCTTCACTGAAGCTTCCATCCATGTAGGGGTAGTTTTTCCTGGGGTCCCCTGGAGGAGTGCTGCTCTTTTGCCTGCTGTGTCTCCATTCATGTGGATGGAGGGCTATGCCTGCAGCCTGAGGTATGTACGGACCTAGGGAAGGCAAGAGGGGGCGGAGAGAGAGAGGGTAATACCTGGTCAGAAAACCCAAATGGAGTAAGTCACGCTGAGCCAGGAGAGACTCCTTGCCATGTCCCAAACCTGAGGCCATATGGATTGCATACTGCTTCCATCTCAGTCATCCAAAAGGGGTTGTTCTTACCATCTCTTCTCGCTTTAACCAAAGTAGCTTCTCAGCTTGTCAAAAGGTGCCCCATTTCTCTTTTGCTCTCCCACTTCTGAGTAGTTTTGTGGTGTGGGTCTGGGATCCGCAGACCTGGGACTATATATACCCACAGATGCAGATCCTGCCCCCAGGCAGCTCCAACCTTGGTTAATGGCTCCTGTTTCCACACCGAACCAAACAGAAATTGTGCTGTTGAGGCAGCCACCTTTAAATACAAGGAGTCTTTCAAAGGGTAGAGAGAAGATGCTGCCAAGCTTCCCTCAGCATGCCCAAACCCATTCATTTTGAAGGATTTGGAGGCCTGATTTCTATTAGGAGAAAAAAACAGTAAATCTTCATTTAGATTCTCAGCTGTCTTAAGGACTTAATGGACAGCACAAAAAAGTAATAGGATATGGAAGGATAAAGTAATAGGATATGCAGCAAAGAAACTGCATCCAGAGCAGCCAGAAGCAACAGCCTCTATCAGCAAGTGAAATGGTGCTGAAGATACCTGGTGGTGGTCACCAACTCCAGTGTGCTCAGCAGTGGTAAATAAGGAAGAGCCAGCCCTGATCCTGAGAGCTGCCAGCCAGTTCCCGCAGCCAGCAGAGCCCTCCCATGCCTTCGGGATCAGCAGATGCAGGTATAGAAAACTGCTTTAGGGACACGTGTGTGAAAGGCAAGGAACAGGAGGAAAAAATCTGCTGGCTTGACAGAAGGGGAGGCTCATCTGTATCAGGTTTGATAGGAGATCAATACAGACTGTTAGGATGAAATCAGACAAGTTTCACTATGTCTGCCCCCACGGACTTTTCTGTACTGCAGAGATGCAAATCCAACACTACCAAGTCACAAGATCCCCAGGTCTCACGAGGAGCTGCCTGGACAGAAACCTTTCAAAACAGAGCATTGCTCAGTAGTGTCAGTGCCATCTGCAGTAAAAATAAATCTCACAAGTCTCCTGCCCACCTCCTGCTGCCCATTCAATGTTTCACAGAAATCCTCACAGCCTTTCCAAGAAACATTGTACGCCTCCATCACATGCTGTGCCAAGTGAACAGGAAGAGGTAACGAAGAAACACATAATTAAGGGAGACTTGACCTCCCAAACAGCTAAGAGCACTGGAAATACCCAAAGACAACGCCAGCACTTTCTTTGAAAATGCCAAGGCCTGTTATTTCACTTAGCTGAGCGTTTCCTCTGTGTGTTTTTAAAGGTTAGACTGCTCTGGAGAGAACCCCAGAAAAGTGCTTGCCAACATCTCACAGCAGTCAGGAGCGTTCGCTGCCTGCCAGAGCAGAGCAAGGTCCCTGGATGCAGGTCCCTGCAGCGGGTGGGCAGCAGGTTTGGGCTGGACGCAGGGGGCCAGGGACCATAGGGATATGGGTGCAGAGCTCTCACTTGGGTGCCACCCGTTTCATCTCCTTCTTCCAGGGAGATGGGCTGGATTCCTGGGATTCAGAGCCACCTGGTGGCATGTTCCCACCAGGTCCAGCACAGCTCCCTTGCCCAAACCCTTCCTTGAGCGGTTTCCTAAAGCTGTGGATGAACCTAAAACCTACAAGGCTGCAGTGTCCAATGTATAGTTTGCCATCTGGGGTGTAAATCCCATTCTCCAGGCTCTGTGCATCCCAGGTATCCCTCCACCCTGCCTTTCCTGCCCATCCCATGGGCAACCCTGAGTGTCCTTCTCCCTACCCTCCAGCATCACTCCTCCCAGTCAGCACCAGCACACCACCGTGCAGCTGCATGCAATTACCAGGGAAGATGAGAGAGCCCCTGAAGCAAAGTTGCAGTTTGTGGATGTTGGGCAACTTGGCATCAGCCCTGTTCCCTGGGGCTCTGTGCTCAATTACTCGTTCTCGATTTACTGGTAAAAGCAATCGGTTTGCTAAATCCAGTCTCCAACTTGTGGTAACATTCAATTAGATGGAGAAGGATTGCAGCATTATGAAGGCCAGGGGATTCCTCCTTAATGAAGCCTCCAGTCCCAACTACACTCCCAAATTAAGACTTCAGACGAACGGAGGCTGAAGGAAGATGCAGGCATGGTGGAAGAGACACCTCTGCGGTGCCGTTCTTTGGACTTTTGTAAGTCAGAGCGCAGTGAGCACAGGCACACACCTTGCCCAGCACATTGAAGGTGCTTTGCAACAGCGCTCCTGCAGCATCCCTCCCTGTTTTCACATTCTGTTCTGGACAGCAGTCTTTTCACCAATTTCCTTTTGCGGAGGTGATTCAGGGTTCTGTTTTCTTTCAACATGGGCTAATACTAGCTTACATCACTAAATCTGAACTAGAATAATTATTTTCCAGTGCTTTTCTCCAAGTAAAAATCTATTCCCATGACTAGAGCATCCTCCATCCCAATTCCATATGTCTGCCAGACACCACAGCTGAATAAACCGGGCCTCGAAGACGTGTGTTCATCTGATCACTCACTAGAGAGTTAGAGATACTTTCTTGTAGTATTACCTTAATTATTTTGTTAAGTGAGTGCTTCTAGTCACAAGACATTCTTGTGGATTTTAAAACATCCTGAAGAGGATTAATAAAGCCTACATGGCCTCTCTGGAGAATTAAAAGTCAGCTATGGACCAAATACTCTGTAAGACATATGGCCAGTGAATGCTTCCTCTGATTATGTGAATTATAAAGTGCTATAATGGTTTTGAAAATGCTGTGAACAGTATGATGCCATATAAGCCAGAAGAAATGTGCCAATAAAAACGTAAAACAGATACATCAACTCAGAGCACCACATGAGTACGTTTTAAAATACATTTTGTTCTTTGCTGGAAGTGAGAAGCCATGCAAACGCGGTCAGACCACAGGCTTTGGCTCACGTTCAGGCTCCAGACAGGTTCGGAGGCTCTGCCTATCTTCACTTTGGTCCAGAGACCCCTAAGAAAAGACAGCCCTGGCTTACCTTGGCTTCCATACCCAGCATCAATGCCAGAGCCATCCCAGGATTCCATAGCACTGTCCACACTAGGAATTGTGGTGGAGTATATCTCAGACAGCTTGCTAGTTTTCTGGGAGTCCGTTAGATCATCTTCTGGGTCACTCACTTCATTTATACTCCCCGACTTCTTGGGATAAGATTCTGAAACCAAAACATGCTGCTTTAGCAGGCACAAAGAGAAAGCCTCAGGGAAAGGCTCATGCTGACGTGGGAGCAAGCCCAGGTACTTTAAGTCTTTTGAAGTACCTCTTTAGCTCTTCAAAAGTAGCTGAGAAAGGCCTGTGCACTGCAGCTGAAAGAATTTAATACAGTACTCTTCAAGCTGAATGAAGAAAAAATGCCTTTCTGAGTTTTTAGCACATGGAATTGTAAGGAGCAACCATGGGGATTTGAGGATTCCCAAATATGAGAGAGTTGGGATCTAATCTCAATTCACAGGCGCATCTTCTTGTGCCTTTGGAAGCTTCCTCCAAACAGCCCTGCCCAGAGAAGTGTTGGCCTCAGCAAGCAACAGCCCATAGCTCCTCTGGCTCTCTCCTTTTTACTCAGAGCAGCACCGAGTCGGGTGCTGGCTGCAAACTTTCTCTTAGAAGCAGATGTTTTAATGAGATTCCAATGACAATGCAACCTGGTCCCAAACTACCGCAGCTGAAGTTATAGCCCCCTTCCAAGACTGTACAACCCCGTACCAAGTCAAGGGTAATCACCAGCCCTCCAGAGTCTCCCATGCAGTCTCATGACAACAGTGGAATTCCTGGGCCTGGTATTTTGAGGCTGAATTTCCCCTGATTAGTGATTGGAAAGTGGAAAGCTGAATGTGGATGATGAAGCTCAGACCTGCCTTTTCGTTATTTTAGTAATAATAGGTCCTTATTATCATTATATCAAATTCCCTTTCAGGTGAAAGCTATGCAAGGAATGGTTTCTCAGCGCAAGCATTTCTTTGTACTGAATATTTTAAAGTCCTCGTTGATTAGATATCCTGTTAGCCATCCACACCCTGGATCTCTGACTCGCGCAGGCTGGGATAAAAAGCCCTCTGAAAGTCTGCATTTGTCAATAAGGACAGATTATTTTACCAAACAAAGCCCAGTGTCCTGAAAGTCCCTATTTTCCAAGCATTCAGATGATTGCTCACCATGATTAACTCAAGATTACCTTGAAATTTCAATTACACCTGCTTCATTCTCAGAATGATTAACGAGTCTCCAACTGGCACTTGCATGTCAATTATTTCAGCAAGTGGCTGTGACAATGCTAAGTGACAGCAGGGGCGGGAAGTATTTCAGACCAAGGATCAAGACACTTGGCTGCAGGGAATGAGACTGGGGCTGCCTCTATTTGCCAAGTCCCCACTCCCTGCCTGGGATTCCTCCATTTGTAAAATAGGTGCATTGCCACACATTTGCAAACTACTTTGAGGTCTACAGAATTGCTATGTTTGAGAGCGATGCTACTTTTTCAGATGCAGGACAGACATCCCATGAGTCACGCTTGCTTGAAAGAGCTTTATCACTTGATTTCTTCTCATTCCCACAGCACCGTGGGCCACTGGCTGGGTACGTCCAGCTAAATCTAGAGACTGCAGAAGCATAGCGCAAGAAGAGATAAAAAATACTGGGTGTAGGAAGCCAGAATGCACCCACTACTTTCTGAACTTGATGAAAAAGCCTATTTGGCTGTGATTACGCAGTTGGGGAGAAAAGTTTGCGTGTTCACTGGTTTCACCAATTCCCCCGCTATCCCCCCGAGAAGTGGCCTGCCTGTACTAAGTATGCTCCTGCTCTTTGATACCGTGTCAAGAACAACAGCTTCAAAGCCACAGGGAGCTTGGCAGGGAAATGAGAAGGGGATTTCTACAGCAGATGCTTTGAAAGATGATCTTAGGACCCAAAGCCAGGAAAAGGGTCATAAAAGATTTATTGCCAGTCACTTTCAAAAAGTTGAATTAAAGGTGGGTTGGGTTTTTTTCATGGATTCTACCAGCTCAGAATCCTTCGCTCATTCTGGGAGGTTATATAAAAAAAAAAAAAACAACCAAAAACAAAACAAAAAAAAAAACAAACAAAAAAAACCACAAAAAAACACAAACAAAAAAAACCCAAAAAACAAAAACCTACACTCTTCTACTTTTAAAAGCAACTTCTGCTTCACTTGTATGTGAAACACCCGCACAGACAGAGAATGGCACCAATGGCACAAGGTGTCAGTTTGAAAAAAAATTATTATTGCCAATAAACCTACTGTCTAATCTCTTCCCAGTACCACAGAGAGGCCCTCGGTTGCCTTTTTTCCATCTGTGAGTCAGAAGTTCAAAAAACACCCACCTTTTCCTTCTGTCCCCAGCCATGCCCCTGAACACGCTCCCTCATCTCACTTTCCACGACACAAGAAGGAAAAACCACAGCACTGCCTATTCCATCACCCAGGGTCCCTGCTGGGGTGTGCCTTCACCCTCCCACCCCAAACCAAGCTCCCCAACTCACTCTCCATCTGCTTCTTGATCTTCAGAGTGACCGTCTCTCCCGCCATCTGCAGCAGATGAATGGCTTCGCTCAGTGGTTTGCCCTTGAGGCTCACGTTATTAATTGCTAATATCCGGTCACCGATGTGGATGGCTCCAGTTCTGGAGAGAAAAGGTGCTGTTAGAAACTTCAGAGAAGCAATTCGCCTCTGCCAGACAGGCCATTAAGTTGTCGCTTGAAGCAATAACATATTAACTCTCAGCACTTTCAAATGTGTCTTGGTTTCCCCTCGGTACATTGTATACCCATGATTTCTTCTTCATCACCACTATCAGGAATCCCATTCCACCCTCCCCATGCTTCCACCTCCCATACATACAAATACACACAGGAAATTATGCACTCCTCGGATCCCAGGCCCCTTGGGAACCGGGACTGCAGACCAGCAGTCACGAGTCAAAACTCTTCAAAGCAAGGAGGTCTACATGCTAAAAACACAAGCATTTCCCATGTGTGATGGCCACCGGTCGTCACACGTGGAACTGAAGGGCATGTTCACACCGATGGAATGAAATGATGAGACAAATCTAGAAATCCATTGAAAGAAAACAAAACCAAAATGGCCCAACACACACAGATTGTGTGCGCAAGCATGAACTGAAACAGCTGCAGATCAGTTCATGATATGTTTAAAGCTCACCCTTACACAGCTACACCACTGTGACTTTCTCCATCAGGACCAGCACTCTAGAAGAGGTTACTGTGTTTTATTGCACAGTCGCGTTCCAGTACTGCCTTCTGCTCTCAGCTAAATAAATTCTCACGCTTCAGCAACAGCCAGGAACAAACTCACAAGTCATGACAATTCTCCCCCTTCTCCTCCATCCCTCCTTTCTGTGTCTGCCCACAGACAGGGGCTCACTTTACCTCTCCCGGTGTTTGCTGCAGCTTTGGGAAGAGCAGGCAGGACAGGATTTGTCCGTCGCCAGAGCTGCCTGGTGAGGCAGGAGCTTGCGCTCGCCGCTGGCTGGACCGAGCTCACCACACTCACGCTCCAGCTCCCTAACGCCAGGAAGCCAGAGCAGCAGTCCTCTCCTCCTCCAGCAGTTCTGTGAGGTTTAGCTATCAGGAACCTGCGTGACCGAGCCAGGAGGAGATGCAAATCTGGACTGCAATATCTTTTTCTCCATGGCAATGGGCCTCTCTCCGGTTACATCTCCAAACTGGACTGCTGCTCCTGCAGAATTGGGATTTGATATACCATCGCATGCTAAACAGCTGCATGTCTTTCCCCAAAGTATGAAACTTCTGTAGACACACCGCTGTGAAACATCTACTATATCAAATTGGGAAATGTAGCCAAAGAGCAGGCAGGACTGTTCGGTCCGCTGCTGTGATACTTGGAGAGTGCCCTGCGGTGCCAGCCAGCCACTAGATGTCCGTCTTGTCCCATCCACATCAGCCTGAAAAAGCCCTCAGGGAAAACTTGTGCATTCAAATAAATTACAGATCAAACTGGAACCGCAGTATTTGTCTTAAAAGTTTCATCTACATAGTCGAAAAAAATCAAGCTTAACCACTAGCATTTAAAGGTGATCCTTCACTCGCTGCAGTGGTTGAGCATTTGAGGGCCTCCTGCTGTAGCCCTGAACCCAGCGTGGGGACGCATCTCCTATCCAAGACACCAGCCCAACCACCTGCCTCTGAACACCACCACTGCTCTGCAGAAACTGTGAAAGCCCCTCAGCGGGGAAAAATACAGAAACAATTAAAGAGAAAGGTCACGTTCAGCCGGGTGTTTTTCTTCAAGAGGGGAAAAGTAAATCAAAGTCCAGTCCTCTCACCTGTCCATCTCCAGGCACCCTTGTGATGACAAACAGACAGAAGCCGAGTGGGAGCAACAGAGAAAGCTGTTTCTAGCTAATGACCTATGTGTATCTCCATCATCACCAACAGTCCTTAATTCACTTCAAACACAAACCAGCCCAAGGAGCTGTGTGTTCTATGTCCCTTCTTGCTCAGAGGACAGACACATGCAAGAGCAGAACTGAGCAACAGGTAAGTTGCAAGGTGTAAAAGGGGCTGAAGCCACTTTCCAGCAAGCACTGGGGAAGAGGTGGCTGCATGCACGTGGTAGGGATTTACTTGGTACATGGGCAGGGCCACCATCTCTTCTCCCCCCTGCCAACATGGGTTACTGCTGAGCATTCCTGGACAAAACCCTCCTGCAGCCACCACCATCTACTTCACCAGGTGGCACTAGAGGAGGCCGGTCACGTACTTTAAAATGCCAGCAATAGCCCAAAATTGCTCTTGGAGAACTATTACACCTCGACCAGAATTGAACAGTACTGTTCAGGCACACTGCCTTCCCCAGGAAGAAGGAAAACAAGCACCATGGTCCAGGCTAAAGCCACCTGCAGGCACTGAAGGAGAAGAAAGAGAGACTAACATGGGACAGAGGCACTGCTTGACACCAACCCAACCGCCTGAGCTGCCTCTGTAGGTTTCTATAAGATCAGACACGTACAAGGAGAAAAATATTCAAGGTCAAGATAAAACCCAAGTTGTCTGAATCTGGAGCCTTTTCAGCTTAGACAGCCTGTCACCCGCTGTGACAGACGTGTGCAGATCTTAGAGGACATCCTGCCTCCCCCATCGCCAAGCAAGCAGGCCAAGCCGCAGCACAGACCTTCACTTGTGCCCCTACGAGAGCGCCCAGCACGTTCCCGTTATCAGACGCTGTGATCTGGTCCACCCCGTGCCAGCGCTGCTGAAACACGTCCTGGGCTCCAGCAAAAGCCAGACACAGATTTGGGGTTAAATTCCTGCCCTTCAGAAACCTGTCCCACCCTTCAGAGCCTGGCTAAGGGTGCCTGCGGCATAGGCAAGGGTAGTGACAGCAGGAAAGGGACAATTTCAAATAACACTAGGACCACACCTCTTCCCTTGACAAGGTCGAGCCACCCCTTCTGTTGCTCCCAGGATAAAAAAAATGCACCTTTCCTGCAGACAGCCTTCATCCCAGCACTCCTTGCCCTCCCTGCATGTAGCCAAGGTTACCCAGCGAAATCCCTGCGCTGCTCCGTCCCCACGCTGCTCCTCTGCGCAGGCACCGTTATTTGTTAGTCTGCAATGGTGAACATGCTGAACGGCTCCATCGCTCTTCTCAAAAGGCTTTTCACTCCTTACCGCCTGCCAGCTCCTGATCAAAATTCAATAGTACCGCAGCACTTTTCTGCACTATGTTTCTCTGTGGAGCAGTCACTGATGCATATCCGAGTTCGAAGGAGGAACAGCCATGGCATTGCAGAGGGAACTGAGAGCAACAAGGGTACGAGACTGTCTTCTGAGCCTGACAGCTTTTGGGCTTTCTGTCCTTAACCTCTCTCATGCTGGGCTGCAGGTACAGTGCAGAACTGCTATCCAGAAAAGCCTTGGATATTCTATAGCTATTATTTTCTAGGGAAAAAGACTGAATCCTACAGTGGCAATCAGTGATATAAAAAAGAGAAGAACCACTAATGGCTAATTCACCCCTCTTCCTTACTTCTTGGGAGACGTTGATGTTCTGCTTTCTGTACCAAAGGAAAGCAAAGGAAACGTGCAGCAGCATGAGTGCTGAGAGCTTGAGGAACCCAATGCAGAAAGAGGCACTGAGCTGTTTTATAGTCCAGCTAAGAGGGAGTGTGGCCTCGAAACAGAAAGAACCAAAAGGCCAGATTTGCAGGCAAACCTCCCCAAGGTCCAGCACTTTACACCTATTCGTTCAGGGGTGGTTTTGCTGCTGTTCTGCCTGTCAAGCAGCACAGGGTAAAGCAACCCTATGAGAAGCGTGAGTCAGGGCTGCTGACATGATCTATTTACAAGTCACAGCTACCGCGTAGACAGATTAATTAAGATACAGTGTATGACTCAGTTCCACCTTATATTCTCAGCAATGTCCTGATCCTTTAAATCCCACGCATTCACGTATATTCAGACACAGGCACACACACAGTCATCCTCCCCAGTTGCCAAAGGTAAATCTGCACCTACATTTATGCAGCATAAATGTCTGCTGCTTGAAGCATGCCAGCCCTGCACCGAGATACCCCCATACGTAACAGACTGACCATCAGCAAGGATGGGCCAGAAGACCCCCAAGGTCTGTGGTTTCAGCAGGACATACCGCTGCCATGGCCATAAGCCATAGTTTAGCAATAGGTGAGTCTGGGACAGGAGTCTATGGTGGTTTCGTGGGCAGGCTGGGCGCTCTCCCGATGCAAGATGCGCATGGGAAATCACAAACCGGGGAGCACCTCTGTGGAAGAAGGGCAGATAAATACATTTTCCTGGCTGCTGCATTGAACTGACACGCTGGATGAGAGTCTTCCAGAAGTGCTCTGCTTTGAGCCTCTGTCATTGCCCTGACCGCCCCACATCTCCTGCATGCGGGTGTGCAGTGCCAGACTGGCAGGGCTGTCCCTGCTTCACAGCACTTGGTACTTTCATAGCACCTTTCCTTTTTAGCAGACTAAAACACCTGAGAAGAGTTTACCGCAGCAGAAGAAACTTTGCAAACTTCAAGAACCCTTCCCATGTCAATTCAACCCCTCTGCCCCCAAACCTCACCTTTCTGCCAGCCCTCGTTTAGTCAAGCCTGAAATGACGATAGGATCAAAAGGTTCCTCCGTCCCGGAGATGGTTATTCCCAAGGGGCCGCCGTAACGCTTCAGTTCCACCGTGTAGATAATAGCACCTGTTGTCTCCTGCTCATCTGAAAAAGAAAACACAAATGCTGAATTTTTTAATTAGCCATATGAAACAGATCACGGGAAAGACTTGCAGCATTTAGAAGCAAAAGCCCAAGGCCTTCAGCCATGCTCATACCAAATAGGATTTTAACCTTCCAGACTGCATTTAAGGGCAGAATAACAAAAATAGACTATAATCAATTGGAAAGTGGTGACCGTACAAGCTGCAGCCCTTATCTCTGTTGGTCTGCACTACCTATTGGGAAATGTCATTACAGTGGACAGGCACCAGTTTGCATCAGGATTTCTGTACCAGAGTTATCTTCATCCTTCCTAATCTTCAATTTGACCAGGTCTTCACACTGCCTTAAAATCTGCACAGCATCCTCCATTGAGCAATTGTCGAGTCGGATGTTATCAATGGCTAACAGCTTGTCTCCCGGCTCCAAGGTGCCAGTTCTATGCAGAAAGGAAAAGAAAACTAAAAGTACATTTGTATTTGCCTTTCAGATCCCATGACGCATTCAGTCCTGCAGCAGCAATGACAATATTAAATTTTTGTCGTCCTTGATCTTTTCTGGGAAACAACCATGAACAGAGTCTGGGACAACCATAACTTAAAGAGAGAAAGTTTGTGTAGGGAATGCATCAACACAGAACAAGGCAGGAAGGTTAGAGATACAGCCTGGGTAACTACAGCACTGAAAGATGCCTGATGTTTAACTGACAGATATTCTAGCTTTTATGGAAACTCCTGTATGAGCACTGTTAGAAATGAGCCCTCCAGCAGCACTAAATTCCTCTGAAAGCCTTGCTATGAGGTGTTGGGATCAGAGGTGAAGTCAATAAATGGTGAGTTATTTGCACAGTTCTCCACCAGTGCCCACAATTCACTCACTCTGTTCACCTGAGCAGGAGCTGAGACATGGCAAACTACCTGATGAGCCATAGCACCTTATAGAATATATGATGCCCTTTACCACATGCTCTTAAATGCTAAACATCCATCTCCTGTAGGGTCACCAGACATCTGAATCAATGCCCTGGCCACCTTCTCCATTAGCTCAACTCTACTTGCTTCAATACAGACAGTTTTTATTGCAAAACCTACTGTGGTGTAAGAGAAACCTCTAGGGTTGAGATCTTGGATGCTGTCAAAATCCAGACCCAAGTGCTACTGCTTGGGCTTCATTCTACCTCTCATTACTGGGCTGGACAATTTGCAATGGGTTTGGCAGATAGGAAACTCTGCACTCACCTGTGTGCTACGCTCCCCTTCTTGATGTCAGAGATGATCAAAGGCTCCCCGGGCTTCCTGCTTGCAGCTGCGAAAGAAACACACGGGTACAAGGCTTGGTACTGAGTCTTCCATCTAGGACCGGGATGGTTAATGGGGAGAAGGAGTCGTAAGGAAAGGGAATTTATATTCCTTTGACTAAATGATTCTTCACACTTAAACTCTGGAAACCACACTGGGGAAAAAAAGGAAGTGAATACCTGCAAACTTTTGTTGATTGGCCTTTGCCCAAGTTAGTTAGCTGCTTCCTTTGGTCTCCTCCTGAAGGGGAGGACAGGCGGTGTCCAGCAGCAAGAGGTGGGATTGCCCGATCCCAGCACTGCTGAACACCCGCTCACCCACATCTCGGACGTGAGGCACCAAGTGAGTCAATGGCTGCGGCAGTAGGCAGACAGCAGCACTGCTGCCTAGGGACTACCTAGCTCAGTGCTGTGGTTAATATAAGCATTTCTGTATTCTTGAAGTAAAGCGGGCTGGGAAATTTTCCAGGCGGAAAATAACCCAGGAAGAATTAGATAAAACACTGTTTCCTAGCTGGTTCAGCTCCCCAGGCCACTTCATCATCCAACCAGCTAAATTGGGGCTGGTCTGGAAGGGGTGGTTTCCAACTATTCTCTTCTGCCTGACCTGGATAACTTTTTCAGCCCACGAGAGATGTGACTACACGTCTCTGGGAGCATTTGCATTTTCAAATTTGCCTGCAAGACCTGCTGCTCTCTTGAGAAATCCAAGTGAGATTTATGACTCGAACCCCTCCTGACCCCTCTGCCATCCGCACACCAAACATATGCCAAGAGCATCCATTTCACCCCGTGTCACTCCCTCCTGCCTTGCTATGGGAATTGCGTCGTCTCATTTAAAGCTGATAGAGCTTCTCAGCAAAAACTGCGTAGGAAGGAAGGAACTCACAGCATCTGAACATATCGGGTGCAGGTCAGAGATTAAAATATCTGTGAGGCACGTGGCATCACCCACACAGAGATCCACCTGCCTGAACAGCAGTTAGAGAGCACCCCAGAAAGTCAGACATAAAGGAATAACTGCTTCCTCTTACCAACCTCTCTGCTCTAGATTTTTTGTTGTTTACATTCATTTGTGAGATTTAAAAATGTATGTGCTAACCCATTACCTTTAAAGATACCCTCTCCCAGATATAACTAAACCCTCTGTACCGAACGGGGAGAAAAGACAGCCAACCTCAGTCATAACAGCACTGAGAATAAAAGTTAGGTCAGGCAGGGAAGAGCAGACTGTGACTGATTTTATAATAGTCACGGCAATACAACTGCTGAATGATACAGAGGCTGGAAGAATTATTTTCCCCATCTCTCACAGCAGTGTGGTGCCAGGCAATTTTGGTCTGGACACTCACGTTCAGCTTGCGGCCGCAGGTCAAAGAGAAGCAGATGGGTTGTGGAGATTCACCGAGGGCTCGCGCCTCTATTCAACCTGTCTGTGTCATGAACTAGCCAGCAGAAAGACCCACCCATGCCAGGCAGAGTTAAGCAGTGGGACGGAAGGATGAGGTGCAGCTCGCGCAGCTAAAATCAGCGCAGAAATCCCCCCTCTGATTGAGAAGGCCGCACACCATGGACTAACAGCACAGCAGACAGTTCTTACTGTTGCTGTTCTCTTTTTCAATAGAGGACGTGTGTTTGCTGCTGAGAGGCGCACAACAAGTTGGTCTGAGCGGCAGCGACGGGAGACCCTGTTAGCACACCCAGAGCCCTGGGTCAGGCTGGCATCGCTGCATGTTTAATTGCTCCCTAGCCCTGTTCTGTCAAAATGATCCAGGTTAGCAACAATACTTTTCACCGCAAGGTTTGTTTATTAGTTTCAAAGCAGAGGCAGTGTGACAGAAAGGGGTTAGGGAAGATCTCCACAGTACTAGTGGTGGGTCGGGGATGGCTGTCTCTAAACCTGACCCAGCCACAGCTGGAACGATGTGTCCGGAGACCGTGAACATTCAAGAGAGCTAAGAGGAGGGAAAGAAAAGGGGGAAGAAAAAAAAAAAAAGAAGAAAGAAAAGGAAAAAGGAAAAGCAAGTATAGACAACAACATGCCTCAAGATCTGCAGAAAGGGTGTTTGTCTCAGCATCTGCCTTACAAGCCCTGCGACACATGGGGGGATCTTGTCCACGGTCAGTCTCTGAGCAGAGTGAGACCTCATCCTTCTGCAGCTCCACAATAGGTGTCAGTGTTGAACGTAGCACAAGCTTCCCATATCAGAAGCAAGGGTGACAAACTGAGTGCTTTGTCCATTAGGAAACAGAGCAAGTTTTAAGGAAAAATCATTCTGGGTTTTGTTTGCATTTTTTTGGTGGAAGTTGTGCTTTCCAAACAGATTTTCTTGAGACCAGTTAAATGGAAGAGCCACGTACAACTGCATACAACTGTCCCTACCACCCAAACTTTAATAAATGGCAGCCCTCTGTTTTAAATAATCGCTTAGTATAAAATGGAAAGGCTTTATGAAACCATCATTATTAGTCAGCACCTACAAATCTGATGGGTAAGTTAGAGAGACTTAATGAATAATCATACTCTCTCAGGAGCCATAAATACAAAGTTAAGATAATGAAATCTCAAAGCACAGAACAGTCACTTGCTGTTTGTTTTAAAAACCAGTAGTTACTAACTCCATTAATCCACCTTTGGCACCCCAAAGCCCTTCCCGGTGCCCCAGCAGAGCACCCAGCTGGGCTTTCTGCCCATCAGCTGGGACCAGGCTGCCCCCAACTGCCCCAGCCACCCCGAGACCCGCGTTTTTAACAGTCCTGGGCTGTTCGCACAGGGTGACAATGTGTCTCTGTGTAAGGGCTGCCCTGTCTACAGGCAGGAGGGCTGCAATGTCACTGACGTGGTGACTCAGTCAAGGTCAGAGGCATTAGATACGTAGCTCCCTGGTGAGATTCTGGATAAACCATTTTCAATTTGCCTGCGATAAAAAAAACAACCTTAAACTACATTATTATTATTTTATTAGGGCTCTGGCCTTTGGAGTTAAGACACTTGCACAGATGAGTAAAGCCTTTTCATCCATTCGCTTCTGCTGTCAATGTGGTTATTTCTCTTCGAAGGACATTGCCTTGGTAATTCTGTTTGCTGCAGGAAGACATGGTTCGGATGTCCCGCCTTGCCTCTGGGTCTCGCTTTCCTGTCTGTAAAACGGAGACGGTAGCAAAGAGAGTCAAAAGGAGAGATGGATGGAGAGGCAGAGGCAGACGCTGGTGTGCAGAAACCCACGCTCTCTCTCGGCAGGCTCTGGTTGTGGCCACCATCTGCCAGGGCAAACCACTTCAGGTGGAAGTAGGCTCTTTTTCAGATACATTCATATTTTTGGCAGGTTTACCAGTACAAAAGATAGTTTTAAATCTGCTCCAGTGGCCCAGAGAAAGCTCCATAAATCAACAGCTGGTGAAGGTAGAGGAGTGGGGCGGGGGAGAAACTTAAAATGAAAACACTGCTTGGCGGTGGTGACAGGGCAGTGATAAAAAGGTGAATTGATCAATACTGTTATTTACTTTTTATAAATTGCTTTCAGTCTCTCACCACCTCTGCTGGGATTCTGGCTTGCTCAGTGTTTACGCTGTGATGGATGACGAGGCCAGAAACACATGTCCGGTTTGTGTTTTTAATAGAATGCATAATGACTCGTATTGGTAAATTATTCCCCTCCAAGGAGCACGAGCACATCTCTCACACACATCAACCCGTTATAAATGCCCTTTGTTATTGACCGAGCCAAAGCAGCACTCTGCCAACGTGTAATTAAAGAAACTGTAATAATGCCATCAGAATACATTTAAGAAAGAAAGCATTTATAAATGGGAAAAACCAAACAAAATCAGAAACCCAATAGTGTCAGGATAGCTAAGGAATGAGAACAGGAATAAAAGCAAATCAGAATTGATTACAAAAAGCAGCAGTGAAAATCAAATCCCCAGTACTCAACTTTTTCCTTTATAATTCATTAGCTTTAGCAGCCGGTACATAAATTATCAGTGCCTCCAGCAGGATGTTTACCCTGCTGCAGATCTATTTCCTTTCAAAATCTCCAGGTAGCAAAACCGGGACAGAATATCCCACTTCGGTAAAAGCGCCAGAGCGAATCAGCTGCAAATCTCGGCTGAAGCTGCAGCGTTAGCGGGGGTAGGACAGGCGGCTGCCGGGCACACTGCCGCTTGCAGACACACTCTGCTGGGCTGGCGGCAGGTCCCAGGTTAATCCAGCGCCGGCAAAGCTAGATTTGCTCGGCTCACAGATCCATCTTCTCCCTAGGACAGTGATTACACTGCTTAAGTGACTTAATCGAAGTTATCTATCTATCTATCTATCCAAATTCCGGTTTTATCACCCACAAGCAGATATACTACCTACTCCTTATCTGCAGTACTTCAAGCCAAGGGCATGGGAATTGATTTGTTAAGATATATAAAGGTAATTTGATAAACATGCTATATAAAGCATTAATGCATAGCTAAAATGAACAGTAATTTCAATATCTGTTTAAACAGCAACAACAACACACCTGTACCCTGCAGCAAATTTCATAACTAGCCCTTGGAGAGGATATTTGAGACAGACAAAAAAAAAAGAAAACACAAAAAGCAATCTTTTGCGTAATCAACTATCATTTTCCAGAGGCTAATAACAAATCCATATCTTATTTTAAGAGGTCAGGTATTGAACATACAAGAATACACGACTATTAGCTTCTCACTGTTGGAGTTTTTAATTTGTAAGAGATTTACAGAAAACCCACGAAGGCATAACTGTATCGTTAGAATTGAATGCAGCCAGCAAGATCAGAGCGCTTAAGGCATGTGTTCTGCTAATGAAGATGAGAAGTTCAGGCTAACAAGAGCCACATCTTCACATCCCTGTGTCAAAAATCTGAGTTTGCAGGTCTTTCCATCCCCACTGTTCAGAGCACCCCAGAGGTCTCTACAAACAGTTGAGCTTCACAGCCCATACAGCTCTTTGAGCCTGGCGGAGCAGAAAGGAGCGCACGCTTCGCTCTTCAAGCGGAGCAGCTGTTTTACAAACAAAGGCAGCCCTCTCCCCAGGACAGAAACCGAGGCACTGGAGTACGGAGAAAACGAGTGACTTCGCTGGCTTCTCGTCCCTTCACCCCTGGACGAAGTGCACGGAAGCAGCACACACGAGGCAGCTTCGGTGGTTTTGCTTTGCTAATTTTCATTTAGCAACTGTAGGGGACTGAAATGAGGCAAGGGCACCTAGGTGCCACAGAAATACAAAGCAGAGCCATTGAAAGACTCACCCCTTGGATGTCCTATTCATCCTGTGGGGAATAGAAGAGGAAATAATGCTATATGCAAATATTTGCATCATGCGTCTCAACTTGCTGCATCCCTTTGCCACGCTGGGTCTGAGCATGGGGAAGAAACCCATCTGCGTGCACACAGCCAACTGCACAGACCACAACCGGGGCTCGCTCAGCCCAAGCCTTCTCTTCCTAGCAAACTGTGAGACCTCAGAGAAGATGAAATGCCCTCGGCAAACACCTGCCCCTCCTCAGGAGCAGGCATAGACACTCTCTGTATGTTCATCCCAGAACCAGCAGTGCCTGCCCTTCTCATACAAAAACCTCCTGGGTGTTCAGCTCTTTTATGAGGCTTTCCAGCAGATTTATGGTTCCTCCTGCAGCCAGCTCCATTACACGAATTCTTCCAACGCATCCATCAAGAATCCTGTTCTCCCCCCCTTTACTTAGTCCATCTCCCGATTAGCTCTGAGAGCCACAGCACAGCAAGAACTTGATCACTTTTATTTCTGTTGTGCTCCTCTGATGAGGTCGTAACACTTTCTGCCCGCGTAAGAAGGCAGCGGCAAACCCTCCTAGACAGAGGAATTAACTACAGATGAGCCTGCTGAAGCCAAGAAGCAAAACTCAATGAAAAAAACTCATCATTCATCTGCAGTGTAGCTGGACCACAAAGTTTTAGAACAAACCCAATTCTGTGGCCCTGACAGTGCAGGGGGTCTTCTATTGACCCCTCTGGCTTGTCATCTATTTAACCTGTCCCAGCTTTACAGAGCAGGGAAGAGGAATCCAACGTGGGAGGCCAGTAAACAAAGACCCCTACTTTAAAACAGCAGTTATATGCCTTTCCTTGTCAGAAGAAAAGCTATAAAAGCTCTTTCTAGATCTATACAAGCATTCAAATCAGCAGAACTGGGAGGAACTGAGCAAAACAGAGTTATTTTTACCTCTTTTCTCTTGCTGCTTGCGTCACACTCCTGCATGCACATCATGTCTCTGCAGGAGGTATTTACCATAAGGCAGCTGGCTTTGGTTTTAATGTTTGAAACTGGTGTATTTATCTGCCCAGTCAGAGGCAGAGTGACAAAATGATGATCTAATTTGCTAAGGGTCATGTGGACATAGGCTTATAAGGACTAATATATGAAAACAGAATTAGAATTCAACTAGCATTTCATCCTTGCCACTGCATTTTCTGGCAGGCTGTCTTTTGCTCCATTTGTAAATATAATTTTGGCTTTGACTCAGCAAAGGACTGAAATATACCTTAAGTTTATGCGTATGCACTACTCAAACAGTGTCCCGCAAACACGTTCAACAATCAAAAAGATCAAATCTATTATATTGTTAAAAAACTCCTTTGTAGTTGGATAATGGGTATCTATTTAAAACCCATGGGTCAGTTTCTTTTTATTTAGCGTTGATTTAAAAAAAATGCATTACATAATTTCTTAAACAAATTTCAAATGAAAACATTTTCAACATAAAAATACGTTTGAAGTGTAAATGCACATCTGAAGCAGATCCCATTTAAGTGAGACTCCACAAATAAAATCTAATATTCTTGCTGGCAACACCCGGGTTTGTTTTGCTCCCCAGCCCCAGATACAAACTGAGCTTTGAAGCTTAAATGGGGTGAAACCCTGGCCGTGCTCAAGACAGAAGTGTTTTGCTACCAGATCCACGGTCCTAGGTTGCTACCCGAGATCACAATGCCAAGACCGCGGTCAGGGCAGCAGGCTGGGAACCCAGCACAGGCTGGGCTACTGCACCGTGCCCTGCTCCCCTGCCACTGAAATGTCATTACGACTACCCCGCTGCTTTCGGAAGGCACTTTGATGTCTTCAGACAGTAATTGCTATCAAGCCAAATGTTAAATACTGTGCTGTGATTTCTCAGGGTGGCACAAATAGGGGAAGCGGGGAAGAGGGAGAAGAAATAACAGAAGGTGCAAAGCCATCACCCTGTCAATGTTCAAGTCGCTCCTGAGAACCACCCTACTTAGACCAGAACACCTCCAATTAACTCACTGACTAATGCTGTAAATACCAAGAGGTAAATCCAAATAGCTTATCTCTTTTAATGAAACCTACTTTTAAAGTGTCCAGAGCGACTCCATTCCCCAGACACAGCTGGGTCCACGCTTCTCAGGGCTTAGATGCAAGATCCCATTACTGCAGTTTCACAAGTTGCTTTGGTTTCAGCTGAGAGATGGTGGCAGCCTCTGGGCATGGCAAATCCAAGATGATCCAACTCAGTTTACCCAGCAGCGAAAGAGGGATGAGTGACCTGAGACCTGCTCATGTTTGCTATAAAGGAAAAGTTCACTGATGCGAGGCATAACAAGACCTCTAGTTGGCCAGAAATTTGAGATGGACCTGCCTATATCATCCCCTTAGAGCATCCTCTTCGAAGAGGCCAGAAGGTCTTTAAACGAAAAATACGCTTCAGAAGAGAAACAAAGGTAAGTAATCAAGAGTAAGCAGAGAAGAGAGAAAAGAAAGAAAAAGGTTTATGTCTTGTTCTCTCAGTGCCCACCAAGTCCTGGCAGGTGGATCTCCTCCTCCATGGCTGGGGTGAGTCAATGCAACAACTCCCGGCAAACCCTGCCCAGCACCCTCCTGTCCCTACAGTGCCTTCCCCCCACCTCTAAGGCCTGCCATCCTCTTCATCTTGTCCCACCAGACACAGGCAATTCTTTTTTAAAAGGAACATAATATAACTGTGAGCAAGGGAATAAAAATAATATTACTAATAATATAATATAATATTAGTCTGCAGCACAGACCAACTGATCAGTTGAGAGGCGTCCTCTGCCCCAACACTTCATGCAGCTGCTTTCCTCTGCAGCCGCCAGCTTGGGGGGGCAGGAACCACACATCTAATTCAGTTTGGGATAAATCACAAGTACTGCGAGCACTACCAGGAAGCCCCACGTCATCTTATCTCTCTCCGTTGGGCCCCTCTGATGTGCCAGGGTGGAAAGCAGGGGCTTTTGCATCTGCTAGCGCAAGTCTAAGCAATACTTACAGCTGATTGTAATTCCAAGCTCTACACCTCTTTTCTTGGGCAATTTAACGTGGAAAGTACCGCTGCTGGGTATGACAGACTCTATAAAACCAAAACCAGACAAAAAAGAAAATAGGAGAAAAAAGAGAGTTTTCAGTTGCATGGATGGTTTCTTTGGAATCAGGAAAAACAAGCCCATAAAACTCAGCCTTATTGGTTCAAATAAGGTTGTTATGTGAGGCCCTGCAGACTCTAGGTTAAAATTTGGATTCTCATTAAAAATAGATGCTCTGAACGTCAAGTGATGTGCTCACATCACGCTGTATTTCAAGACTGAGGCAGCTCTGTCAATGTAAAAGGAAAAAAAATTTTTCTTTTTTTAATACAAATCTGCACTTTAGCCCCAGCCAATAGCTTTGGCTCCCTCCTTGCTTCAGGGCCATAAATTAATATTATTCATATTAATGGGCAAATAAGAAAGTGCAGGAGGCCGCTTCATCTACTCTTTAGGCTTAGCTCAGCCAAGTGGTGAGCACAAGGCATTTATAAAAGGACAGAAGGACCCTCCATCTCAGTGCACATCAGAGAACAACGAGAAATGGTAAAGGTCCTTACAGGGTCTTCTGGCTCTTCCCTCTGAGCTCTAGCAAAAACCTCACGTAGCTGTGCGAACACACTCCCTCCTACGGGTTAGCAAGGCACTGGCAGAGTCCTGCTGGTAGTGAAGAGAAGCAGTTCCTTTGGCAACCTACCTGCGACATCAAATTCAATCTCGAGCACCACTTTGTTTGTCAGCGCGGCATCACGCAAAAGCTGATTAGCTTCCTCCATTGTCCCATCCTCAGTCGCAATGCCATTGATAGAAAGGACTCTGTCTCCTACTTGTAGTAGCCCACACCTGCAGTCCACATTGGGAAAAGAGGGGAAGGGAACAAGGAGGCAGGGAAAAAGGGGAAAGGAGGAAAAAACAACCCCACAACAAGCCATGAGTTACTTTTGCCAGGCAAATCTGTTTATAAGACACATAAAGTAGTGACAAATCCAGCAGAAGTGGCCCCAAAGAGAAGATAACCCATCCTGCAACACCCATACCAGCGTCAAGAGACCCTGGAAGGTCACAGGGTAGCAAACCCTTGGGGTTTGCTTAAGTTCAGACATAGTTTGCTCCTAAATAAACATTTTTGGTCATATTTCCTGCAACTTCCAGGAAGAAAAAAAAAATTAACTCTCACTTTCCTAAAAAATCAATACCATGTCCAAGAGATGAATGATAAACACAAGGGCATGTGCCCTCCTACCCTATCTAATGGGATACGGTTCTCTCCATGTACCCATGCTCTCTGAAACCGAAACTAACGGCACTGAAAACTGCACGGAGTCCTCTGCTTAATACAGGGCTAATACTGAAGCTACAATCCAGTGAACTCACTGAAATGTCTCAGCAAATTGGATAATCATTTATCCCTTGTAATTGCATTTCTGGAAGCCAAATGTACATTGATACTGTTTAACTGCCTTGAAAGGCCAATACTATTCTGATGCGGTATCACACCAGTATAACCACAACTGGCATTTTGCGGTTTTTGGTTTTAGACCCACTTTGTCCAAGAGCACAGATCAGCAGGGTTTTTGCTTTGGAAGAAAAACAATGATGGCGAGGCTATGTTGGACATATACTGCTACAGCATGGTCTGTCTCTTGGGACCCCTCTGTATTTATAAGCAACATTTTTTTTTCACACATGAACCACTACATTCAATACTCACCTTCCCTTCTTTCTTTTTTTTTTTTTTTTTATTAAATATACTGTCACACCAGCAAGACAATCCTCCACCTTACTGAGCTGGCTCATGGCTCTACAAAATAGAGTGTAGTTTTCCCTGTGACTGGCCATGGGCAATTGCTCATCTTCCTTCTCTTCCACACCCTTCATCAGTTGTTTGCTATAACCACATCTTTTCAGATTTTCCACTTGTCACCTGTCTATAAGACAGTCCACTTTAGCAGAGCTTGGGAAACCATTCCTCCTCCATCATTAACATAAGCTACAGAGTGGTCTGTAAAATAGGTTGAGGGTTATGCGAACAAGTCTAAGGTTCACCTCTACATTTGGAGTTATTTTACAGCAAAGATTGCCCAGAAGGCATCAGCTATTCTGTTTTGAGCCCTCTCCAGAGAATGTTTATTCCCCTGCTCTTTAATGATCAAGCACATCCTTTGCCCTCTCCTTTCTAGACATCAGCTTCCACTGATATTTCACGGAAAACAGCTTGTTTTTCACTAATCCTTCCAGCCACTCTTCATCACTCACACCCGACTCAATTGTATGAAAACACGGTACCACAGCTTCCAGGCACATGAAGATAACATCGAAGGCAACAGACACTGACTGTATTATTCACCTCCAAACAACAGGACATACATAAACAGCCAGGTTATCAAGAAAAAATACACACATCCAAATTCAAGAAGAATGCACAAGCACAACATGTTTTGCCAGTGGCCCACCAAAAGCTGAGATATAAGCAAGTTTGAAGAGAGCCTAGGGAGGTTATTTTACTGGTAGGAAGGTATTAAACTTGCGGTATATTTACGCTGCTGCCTGAGTTCATGCCATCCATGGAAAAATGCTGGCTATTTTATGAGATGTAAATTCAGAATTGTTTGTTCAAGGACACTTGGATTAGGACAGACAAATCCATGGTGTATAAATGAATCCACCTTTGCGAATAAATTACATCAAGTTTAATTACAGTGCTTTACTGGACTACGCAGCCACATAGGTGCACTTGGAAATACCAGCTTATAAATATGAAGATGGCAAGGAGTATGACACAGATGCCTCCTCCGGCACCGAAAGCTCTCTTGCTATGGCCACAATGCACCTTTTGGAAAAGAGGGATCAACCTCTGCATCACACAGACATCACTGTCATTTAAAGGTCACACAAGGACACAATCCATTTTGGCATCCCTATTTCAGCCCCAAGTGCTGGCAGATCACAGGATACTTTTATACAGCATCAAAGCAAACATTTGCCACCGTTCCCACAAGAGCTGCCTTCTTACAAAGCAACCGTTTCTTGTGTTTCTTCACTCAAGGTAGATTTGCCTGGGTGTTTTACAGCCAATAGCTCCGTTAGGTCAGAAGTATTTTATTTCTTTTACTATTAGCCTCAGTCAATCACAGTTGTTTAAGCCCTGGTCTTGCAGGTTTATAAAAGTTTGTGGAGTGAAGCCGCAACCTTCTGGCTCCCTCCACAAGTGCAAGGAGACCTGATGTGCCTTGTTAACCCTTCAGAATAATTCCAGAGACACCAATTTCCAGCCGTCATGTGCCCTCGTGCTGGAAGCCCTGCAGACCTCTCCTTGGCTGTGCTGTGGGATCCTACACAAACCTTTTGGACAGCTTTCCCAAACAGAGGGCACTTGTCTCAGAGATGTGCAGTCTAACATCAGAGCTCACAAAGTGCTTTGAGATCATGGGGGGTGAAGTGCTTTAAAATCAGAAAGAACAAGAGTACAGGCATCTCTTGGAGTGAAAGACAGCCCTACAGATGTGTTGGAGTCCATGTTGAGAACGTCCTCCTGGCGTTGCAGAGATTTGCATTTTGTCATGACTCATTCCTTGGCTCAGAGGCAGCAACAGAGCAGTGGAGGTGTCTTGCTAGACCCAGAGCAGCGCCTGTTTAAGCCTTGGGCAGAATATGTGCTAAAGATCTTACTCAGCATCATCAACATCTGCATGGTCACCCCAGCTGTGGTGTGAGCAGCAGCAGCTGGGACCATGGCCTTATTGCTGGCCACAGAACCGATCTGTCATGCCCTTACATGCTCCCGAGCTGGCCTACACAGGTCAGACATCCACATCTGTGTGTGTCTGTACATCTGTGTGTGCATGCTGGGGGGTGGGGGGTGGGTCCCAGCCCCCAAAAGATCAAAGTTTTGCTGGCAGCTTCACCCTGCTGCTAAACTCCCCTTTTGCAAACCATTCATACTCAAAAGCCAGAAACACAATGATCAAACAACTGTGTCAGAGCAGAGCTAGAAAAGATGTAACTCAGCAGGAAGCATTGATTTTGGATACCGCGATGGAGAAGCCAGACACTCTCCCACTGCTGGCAATGACAGCTGGGGGAGGAAGGACACAAAAGCTGTGTGTTTCAAGGCAGCCAAGAGGGGATGTCAGGCATCTTCTTATTCCACCCTCCCTGCTGATAACAGGGGCTGAATCACTGTCTCATTTGGAGCCCAAAGGCTTCATCTTGCACCCAGGAAACAAAACAACAGGTGGGGAGGGAGGTCTATTAGAGGCTATCGGCTGTAAAACAAATCAGACGTCAGGGAGGTGATGGCTTTTGCTTCAACCTGCCTGCCACAAGCTAGTACGAAGCAGACAATAAATGTGAGGCAGCCCAACCTCCCTGAAAAGAGGGTGATGCCATCCTCCTCCCTAGTAGCACTCAAATTTGCTAGACACCCAAGAGGCAGCTCCTCCACAGCAAGCCAGATGGACCAAGCGACTGTGGGTCATGCCCTTGTGCAACAGCACATTCATATTCACAGGTCTTGCACAGGAACATGTGAACGTGCAGGACAGACCCAGGCTGCCGAGCCTGACCCCGGCATCCCCACCAGTTGCCCTCTTTTGCAAAGGGCAACAATTACAGTACAAGAAAGCGTAGCTCAGCTAAGAGCCTGACTTGGTAAAGGGGAGAAAAGTGGCTCTTATGTCTTGGGCTGCAGTTACAGCAGAACCTCTCAAGGACAGGGAATAAGGTATCTAGGAAGGATGGACCAAACAAGCTCTGTGGGATAGCGAGAAACAAAAAGTGAAATGAAAACATAAACCTGCCTTTTTCACCTTGCTGCAAACCCAGTGCACTTATCACTTCAAGATGGGGAGGAAAGACAGTGTTTTCCTGCCAGCTAGGAAGAGCAGCATGGTCTAGGAGAGGAAGAAATACACCACAGAGATTTAATCCCCAAATCAAATCCAGGCTGCAAACGCAGAAAGGATTGCTCCCTGTTGCCAGAAAGCAGAAGGCAGCAGCCAGGAGAGCGCGAATCCTGCTGGGTGGGCAGCCGAGAGGGAGAGCAGCGTGTGTGACACATTAGAGCCAAGCGAGACTGCACTGTGAGTCTTTGCTTTTGCTCCAGGCTTGGCAAGAGGATAAAACAAAGCCAGGCGGATTTCAGCACATATCACTCCTCCCCTGGCACAGCAGGCTTTGTTGCTGCCTGATTTATAAAAGGAGTTTGGTGCTTTGCAATGTGAGCCAAATTCACTCTGCTAATAGAGGATAAAAAAACCCAAACCACCATAACTTTCCTTTTTAAACCCTGTTTAGAAATAAACAAACAAAAAGCATAAAAGGCTTTTGAAATCTCTCTTAACCTGTACCGCTCAGGACAACTCTTTCTCCTGTGCCAGCCCCTTGTCCCTTGTCCTCCCATAGGCACAAGCACCAGGCACTCGTGCTCCTTCCTCCCTGCCTCAGCATCGGCCACCTGGAGAAGCTGCCACGCAGAGACCTCTCTGCACAGCAAGGACTGGCATTTCCTTTTGCAGATGCTTTCCCTGACATATGACTCCCCTGCGTGCTGTTTTCCCAGGCTGGCCTGGGGACGCCAAATCATCAGCACACGCTGATGAGGCCCTTGGAGACTTCTCCTCCCAAGGAAGGGTGTCCTGCAGGCGCTGAACACTGCCACGTCATTGCACCTCAGGCACCCCTAGGCAGGATGGACCACCAGTGGAAATCACAGGCGAGAAGAGAAACCAGCACAGGGGCATAAGTGCCAGCTCGCTGACCCCTCACTATTTCATCTGCGTAACGAAACCAGCTCTCCTTCCTGCACCACAAGAGCTCAAGTCATGCTGGGACCTGGTCCATTTAGTGAGAAAAGTCTTGCTAGAGGACATCTACTTTGTAGCACACAGACACTCAAGCAGACTTTAGATCCAGCCAGCAAGTGTTGGGGGAAAAGTTTAGCCAGAGCTCCCGAGCTGAGGCTCAGCTGCCGGAGCAGTCATTGCTCCTGCTATCCCCAGGGGGTGACACGCAGCAGTTAATGGCGCTCCTCCATTCTGCTCTTTTCCCAGCATTATAGAGCCAAAAGCAAGAGTGCTGAAATGCAGCACCTATCTGCCCCTCAACCAGAGCCCTCCTTTGCCGTTCAAAACCTTGGCTTTGAGGCCAATTTATGTAGCCAGGCTCTACTACAACGAAACCAGCCAGAAAACACTTTGCTAAGCCCACTTGTTTAGATCTTTCCCCTTTCTGCACCCAGACAAAAGCTTTACTTTTCAAAGAGAAAGGAAAAGAAAAAAAAAAAGGAATGGGAATGGCTCTCTCACACAGACACATGCTCCCTTCCTCCTCCTCCCAGAACAGCCGCAGCCTGGTGCCAAGACGTTCACCTGGGGTGCGAGGGAGGCCGTGGTCAGCCGGCGAGCGCAGAAATGGCAGTGACAGTAAACCATGCCCAGTGAAGTATGGGAGATAATACAAGGATGATAGTAAATATCTAAATGAGCCTCTGAGGAGAGAAAACAAACCAAACCATGAAATGTTCAGCAGCAGCACCATCAGCATCCAAGGGCAAGGTCTCTAAACTCTCTGCCGGGCTGTCAGGCTCAATAAAACGGACGAGAGGTGGGGAAGACAGGGTTTCAGTAGCAAAGATGCCTCCCTGGAGCTGAAGTCCGAAGCCATTCAGAGGGTCTCCCCTGAGCACCACCTCTGTCGTCTCCGTGTGGACTATCTGCCCGCCAGGACCCACCGTGCTGGAGGCCAGCGACACTGAGAGGGAGAGATGCAGAAGGTCAGGGCAGCCATGGTCAAGACAACAGGTCTGCTCACAGACCTCGGTCTGGCAGTGGTGGAGACAGTGACCGAGGACAAGGGAGGCACTGACAGTGCTGAGATGAGCGGTCCTACCCCAGCTAACAGTCAACAATAAGGCCAGCAAGGCAAGCTTGCACACCCCATCCAACCCAGCCCCAGCCCACTGCCACTCCTTACGTGAGCTCTTGTGCTCCTTCTTCTTCTGCCTCCTCCTCAGCATGGTGGTGCGGGGGCTCATGGGGTGGGAGCTGCGAGGTAGCGTGTTCGAGTTCTGGCAGGGGAAGCCCTGCGCATTCATGGTGGGAGATGAGAAGTTGGCAGCCACCAGAGCTGGGGAAATACAGAGCGTGTTAAGGATGTGCACAGAGAAGTGTGGCAGCAGGTTCATCTAATGAGTGTTCATCAAACACTTAATGTGTTTGGACTCGCTCCTTCTTCCCAGCTCCAGGGCTGATAAGGTGAGAACCTTATCCTGCCCTTGCAGCTCCAGGAGAGCTGTGAGAGCGGGCTTGGGCTCAAGATGGACATTGCTCTCTGGTGTGCAGTGACTCCAGTGACCAGGCTGCCTGTCACTGCAGCATCCAGGCCACCAGCTGAGAAGTGCCTCATAGATGCAGAGCAGCCAACAGCAGGTTAGCATGATGGCACTAATGAGACTTAAATACATACAAAAGGAAACCCGTAGCTTGAACTTGAGCTGCTGGGCAATGGAGCTGCCCTGTTTGCTTCCCACAGTTCAGACACAGTGCGATGTTTCCTCCTCCCTATCTTACTGCCATAAGACAAGAAACCTGAAGCTGAACAGAGCCTGCTTCCTCTAACAGGTGGGTTTAGAGGTTTTGAAGCAGCCATAACCCTGCTGCTAACATGCTGTGTGGCACCAGAGCTGAGCTGGATGAGTTGTTGTATCAGGTTCCTACACATCACCAGAGGTGCCCTCTTTGTCCCATAGCAACTCATTGTTGCCGTATGAAACCAGGCACTGGGGTGTGGGGTTAGATGGGAGCATGGGTCTGCCCAGCACACTGCTTTTGTTGCAGTTACCAGATCTGTGTGTGCTGGGCTGCAGATACCGATTTTGTACCTCAGCACTGGACCTGTGGAAACAGACACAGGTGACTGAGGAGGAAAGGAGTGACAAGCCAGGCTGCAGAGCTGGGTATTAGGGAAATGGAGGGGCACAACATAAACAAACGCATGCAGGGATGAGGGAAATGTCATGCACTGAGGTTACATTTGCAGTAGTCTTGTCCAGACGTCTGGTTCCAAGTGGGTGTCTTGCAGTGCCCGGGGTGGTGGGTATGACAGTAGTTGACACAGGGGTCCCAGCAGTGGTGGTGGTCACTCTTCTGCACCTTGACTGATGGCACCCAGGGGAGCAGAAATCACCACAGGCAGGGAGGAGAAGTGAGAGAAAGAAAAGGTAAGAAGTATAAGCCAGGAGATTGTAGAAAAGAGCCTTATGCTGGTTCTGAACAAGTCAGGACCCAGCCAGTGTGTCAAGCACCAGCAGCGAAAACGCATCCCCACATAACCTCATGACACTTGATGCAAAGCGGCAGACATCCACCTCTTCCCCATGAAAAACTCCCCATCCTCAGCCAACAGCCTGACTGAGCCATGCTGGCAGCACACAGATGTCATTACCATTTGCAGTCTGTTGTGTGATGCGCGGAATCTCCCTCCAGCCACTAGTTTCCCCGCAAAGGCCATCAGCATTATCCGACAGCACTGGGGAAACCTCCTTGTACCGTTTCCCACCTTGCTGCCGGAGCTGCCCTCCCGGGGACAAGGCTCAATGCCTTCTGCACATGCCAAGGACTGCTTTGAGTGCTTTTCTTGGCTTCAGTGTTTGGTTGTTTAGCGGCTGCTCTTGGCCAGGAATTCATCACAGGGTGCACATACAGATGAAAGAGAGGAGTAGCGGAGGGCCACCTCCAGCTCATCAGAACAAAAGGGATTTTATACAGCACCACTTAAAGGCAATTACAGAAGACCACCAACACAGGAGGGGATGTGAACGCTGTGGCAAACAGTAAATTAAAACATGGCACCAACATGGTAGACTCTATTCAAGGCCACACAACTGCTTTAGCTTCAACCCTAACCCCAGCCCAGCACGTGCTGGCAGAAACGTGTTGCAGCATGACATCCATCATCTAGAAATCCCTTGTCCCAGGAACTATGGCTTTGTGACATCAGGACACGATGCCACAGGTCTCCTCTGGAGTGCCTCAAACATTCCCCCAGGCACAGGTCCCTTGTCTGTTCTCACCGACGCTCCTTTTGCCCCTGGACAGCACAGGGTCAGTTTGGTTTTCCTTGCCCGGCAGCACTGGGTTTTCTCTCCCCACTCTCTGCACCATGATGTCTGGATCTATTTTCTTCCAAGAGGAATTGCTGGCTAACGAGCAAGATTGCAAGTGTCTCAGAGTCTTATTCAGATAAGCACGAAAGGCATTCCACAGCAGAGCATCACTGGAGCCACGAGTTATCCCAGAGCTCAACCTCACAACCATCTGCAGTGACTGGCAACCACCTTTCCAGGATGAGATCTCATCCAGGCTCTATGTTCTTCAAGCAGGTGGAAATGCCGCCAGCCCTGGTACTACCAGAGCTTTCTGAGGGTGCAAACCTGGCACAGGGACTCAGTTTATTTAGTGAGTCCACCCAGAGATCTCACCTAAAGGTCATCCGTTAGTGCCTTTAAGAGTGGACATCTATTTTGTGTGCCTGTATCACAGGCATCAAATCATTTAGGTCAGGTTTTCTAACCAATATAATGATTATATTTAGTCTTTGCTAAACATTTAGTGAATTTAGCACTTATTCTATCAAACTCTTAAAAAATCCACTTCCAGCTCTGGGGTTTCTATTTTGTGGATTCAAAAGTAAATTCAGAGCCAGGCAGCTTTTAAAAACAAAAATCAAATTAATAAATGTAGCTATATCTAGACAAAAAGGAAAGTTCTTAATAAATACTTTGAACATGAGGGGCAGAGCTAATGGGCATAAATACAAAATCATTTAATCCATTTATAGTAATTAAAACTCTCCCATTTGTCTATAAACTATTAGCTCATATCTCACACAACAGAAAAAAAGTGCCTTTGAAACTCAGCTGTCAGTGCACTGGGAAAGAGAAGAGATTTTGGAGAATTCCGTGATAAAAACCTACAACAGCTTTCCCCATGCTTTCTTATATCATCCCTGCCTGAGGAAACCCATCCATCCCAGCACCGCTCCTGGGCACCATCCACTCCCGTTGATCTTGTGAGCAGGGCGTAATCCTCCCACAAACTCTCGGATGTCCCCACTGCCACACAGAAAGCAAACTCAGTTCAACAAATCCCGTGCTTCAGCATTAGGCCGTATTTTTGCATGGCAGCTGCAGGTTCAGAACCCTCTCCAGCTCCTCAATAGCCGGATTTTGATTGCACAAGAAGCCACACTTAAAAAATGTAGTGACAAGCACCATGCAGGCACACACTGGAAGGACTCAGTAACGCAACTGCTGAAGAGGGAATCGGTCTGCACCGTCTCCTTGGCTGCTTTCCCCGGGCGTCACTGTCTTGCCAACCACAACAGTTTGCTTTTGCATGGCCCATTTTTCCTTACTGCCCCTGTTTGTTTCCCTAAACTCAGAAAAAGCAGCCTGTGGACTTGGCGCCCAGCATCTGGAGCAGAAAGCAGCGTCTCTCCCACGTCCAAATGCAGTTTGTAATCTTTGGTGTGGTTTCTCGGCTGCTCACCATGGGCTGTGCGGTGCTGTGCTGGCTACCCCACGGAGGAGCACTGCTTCGTGAGCAGCTCCTCTTGACCTAAGTGCTCTCCCTTCTGTCCCCACCACCTCCCTTTCCCATCCCCATCAGCACTGGTGAAGGTGTAAGCCCAAGCACTGGTCTCCAACCACACACCTCTGCCTCCTAACAGCTGTGTGGATGAGCAGCACCCTTCCCTATGATCCTTCGCGTGTTAAAGAGTTTAATCAAAAATGGGAACAATTGTTATACCCCTTATTTTTCATATTAATGTGTTGCAATTGTTCTCCTAAGTTTGGGCTCTGAATTTCTACCACAGCACACTGATCTGATGTATGGAGGTTTGGGTAGAAAGGTTCTGAACACACCGAACTGTGCTTCCACAGATCCCCCTTCTCCTGAGCTGCTGCTATGCATGTATTCTGAAAGGAGATTACGGCGAGGGCACTAATGGAAGGAGGAGAATAGTTTATTTTAACAGCCATTGAAAAAGGATTATAGCTTTCCATTTTTTCTTGGGCACAAAGGTCAAGTCATCCATCCCCTTTGTTAAACTGCTTTAATTCTGCACAAACTGGACTGCACATGTAAGAGATTTATTTCTAGACATGGAGATGTTATTAGATTTTATGTTTCACCGCATCGTGTTAAAGAAGACAACATGGATGTTTTCCTTCTTTCCCCAAACTGCCCTAGAAGAGAATAAAACAAACAGTTGTGCCCAGGGCTACTGAGCACCAATATTATTAAAATGCACATTCCTGAGGGACGAGGGATTGAAAATGGTTGCAAAAGGGGCTGGTACTGAACAGTCACACCTGAAACACCTGAATTACAAGACCGCCAGTACGGACTGTAACAAAACTGCAGGCAAGAGTTGCAACAAACCTACTAGTCCTGAGGCTATGTTCACAATGAACTTTATACAAGAGCCTGAGTCAGCCTCTCACGTGGAAGGAGAAACTAAAGGTGGGCAACAAGGATGCTCATCAGGCTGAATTCCTAATGACATTTACAGGCATTTGGGGCTTGATTTCACTGGAGACAGATTTTTTTTCCCCAGTGTTTCTTTGGTGGGGGATGGTGGAAAGCAGCAGCTACAGACACATTCACTCTACCCCTGACTGCTCGGACACAGCGCACATTCAAACAGTCTGGTCCAGAAGACGAACACTTGTGTTACAGCTTTGTTTCCTAAGGAAGTCCAGCAGGATTCTGCCTAGCTACTGACATGTCCTTTCCAAAGCCTTACCAGGCACCAGCAAATGAAAGAAAGCTGAGCTTGGAAATACATTTGCCAGCGCCAAGGTTGTTTTCCTCCATTAAACTCTCTTATCTGAGGTACTAAGGAAGCGGCTTGCACAGCACTCAGCACTGCAAAACCCTGGGATTCCCAACTCCAATTTCCCCATTCAAGCACAGATGTTACCCTTTTTTTCTTATTCACATCCTTGAAGAATGTCATCTAATCACATGCATTTCATCAAAACATCTTTTTTTTTCCTCCACAGATGTCTCTCTTTGGAGTCTGTTGCCAGCGGTCAAAAGCACCAAGAATCCCAGTAGGGACCTCAAGTGAGTTTTGAGGGCAACCAACAGTGTTTGCACAGAAGACACACCTGTTTCTGGAGGCTTCAAAGGCAGTCTGCTTTGGTGAACAGGTAATATCTCCAGCTTGACATTTTCTGAAGTGGCAGCTAAAAGCTGAGTTGCCTCTAATAAGGAGCAGTGCTCTGTGCTCGTGCCATCGATGGAGAGAATATGGTCGCCAACATGCAACGCACCACATCTGCAAAGGAAACAGTGAAAGAGGTAATTATACACATGACCAAAACCCACGTCCTTACAGTCAGGAGCAGAAATATACAAAATCCAACTATGAATTATTGTGTGAATTCATGGGAATTTATTTTCATCTCTTTTTTTTTTTTTACTTCCAATTTGAACCTTACATTCAAGCGTTGCCCAAAACACCAAGTAAGATGGTTCATGCTTGAGTCAGTGCTGCTTGTGGCTTGGGAAAGACCTTTTAATTTCTTAACAGTACCCACTCATAGCTCACCCAGCAGTGTAGTTAAGTCCTACAAGCCAGCAATTCAGCTCAGCAACTCAACTACCCACAGCTAGGGCTGCATCATGGCCTGTCTCTCTGCATCCCCATGTAAAGGGTGGCTAGCTGACCTGCCCATCAGGAGAATGCTCTAGCCAGAAGTCTCCAGAATAGGTGTTTGTCATTCCACAGCTCCAGGGCAGTCAGATCTGAGGTTTTTAAAACAGAGCTCAGCTTTCAAATGCACTGAGTTACATTCATTCCCGGCAAGGAGTGTCCGCTGGTGTTGGGTCAGATATTTTTAGCACGCTTAGTACTAAGAACATGGGGACACGGCCATTTCAAGGCAAGGCAAGGCAGAATGGTATATAACTAACAAGGGGACAAAAAAGCAGCAGAGAAAGGAAAAGCAGAGGTAGGAGCAGCCTGTTCAGATCTGTACCTGTCCACTACGCTGGCTGGCTTGATCTTGTCGATGACAATGACCTGCTTGTTCCGGTGCGTGGTTGTCGTCAGTGTGATTCCTAGCGTAGACCCCGGAGTCTTTGCTATTTCAACTAGTAAAGGACCTGAAGCATTTGCTACGGTATCTGCAAAACAAGACAGCATCTGAAGACGCTTCTCATACAGCTTTTCCTGTTTCTAAATGCAGAGGGTCCGGCAACAATGCTGACTTGCTGTGTGTATCAGCAAACCTGTAGCTCGGGCATCCTACAGTCTGTGTCACGCAGCAACTTAAAAAACTGATGAACAGCACACAAGCCAGTCAACTCCTGTGTGCTTCAGCAGCAGCTTTGAAATATCACCTCAACTGCTCGTTTCCGCTCCTCCAGTGCAACAGTGGGAGCAGAGACACAGAGCTACCTACCCACAGCCTTACAACAGCCTCCTCCCTCCCATCAGACAATACAGGGGTAACTCATGTTTAAAAGATGCATTTCTGCAATAAGCTTAATAGATGTTGTAAGTGAGACTATGAAACTCCTACGAAATTGCACTTGTTAGCATAAGCCTGCATCATAGCTATTCATCTCTTCTGAGGAAGGGGGAGGAAGAAGAAAGCCTGTGCCTCCGGCTGATTAGACAGAAATTCCCTCCACCTCTATTATACACGTTTGCTTCCAGATCACCTAAATCCATCGTAAAAAGGCTGGATTCACAAACGTGTTATCACCACCATACAACCCCCCCCAACAAGAGCAGTTCACGGAAACCCAGCTATCCGCTTCAAAGGAAAGGCCAGCAGAGCTCTGGAGAGCTTGATGCCTCCTCAGACCTTAATTATTCATAGTAAGGCTTTTTCTCTTCCAAAGCTATGCTCCACTAAAAATGCTGATGTTACTTGGCTCCAAAACTCGATGCATGGCTCATTCTTGCTCTCTGATAAATGGGAGCATCGATGCAGATCTCGGAAGCTAAGCCGCAGCGAGGTCTTTCCTGAGCTTTGCTGAAGATGCTGAGTCTCTGGAGAAAGAAATTTCCCTTGGAAATTTCCCCTGGGCAACAGCCAGGGGATGTTCAGGCTCTAGTCTACTCACAGTGCCCTTTTGCCCAGGGGAGGATGGAAGAGGAATGAGCCATGTTAAAGGTTATGCAGGCTTCAAATAAAACAGTGTTTATTCTCTGTTGAAAAGGACCACTGGGGAGACCTGCAGGCCCTGGCAAAAAGCACAGCCCCGTTCAATCAAAAGATACACAAAGCACCCAGCTAAACCTTGCAGAAGGTGCATTTAAGCCTGTTAGCAAAGGCAACAAGAGACTGAGGATCTCTTCCAACAGCAAACACCAGCTATACGTTGCGTTTGCAGCCCGTGTGTGTCCAGCACATATCCTCTGAAGAGGAACACAGGCTTACAATTCCTCCAGCTGAAGAGGAGGAGGTAGGAAGAAAAAAATAATGGGAAAAAGCTTGCTGGAGCAGTAGACCTTTCTTAGCAAGGAAAATACCTTCTCCTCTCGGTTTTACTCAGCGTCCATGATCCTCATCTTTGCCAAGTGTTTCCCAGGGAGGTCTCAGCACAATGGTGAGAAGAAAGAGCTTTGGGTACCTACTCCCATGCCAGGACCTAGGCATCAATAAGACTGTAGGAAATCATAGTCCTGCTTCCAGCCTACAGTCCAGCCTCCCACCACCCCCTGTCTGAGCCACTCCGCTGTCCCCTTGAATTCTCATCTCCAGTGGCATAGAGAATCGCTCCAAATCCATTTTATAGAGGCATTTGTTGAGGCAATACCAGCCAAGTCTCCATTAATTATTCTAGGGAAAGATTTGGCTCAAATCAAAGGTCAAGAGTTTGCTATTTAGCAATATTTGCGAGGTGTGATTAACCCGGGGCTATTACACGCAAGCTAATTTAAAAAGAAACATGGAGAGGCCAGGGCAGGCCATGCAATGACCTTACTGTAGGGAGTCAATTGGCATTACTGCTTTGGCACCACGAGGTGTTTCTGCAACATCACGCACAGCTGCAACCTCACCCAGCATCTGTGGAAAAGACATCCGCGGCTCTCCTGCACTCCACAGAAAATCTCACCTTACTTAAAGCAAGATTCTTTCTCGCAAGCCAAGAGAGTCTAAGCAGCTGTCCTGGAGGCTCATCATTCACGAAATATTCAACTCAAATGCTGCGCAGCATGTACTGAGGGCCAAAACTCACACCAGTGCACAACGAGCATCACTGAGGCCAGTGACACCAAGTTTAATATGGCTACAGCAGCTTGCATCTTTTCTCTAGGGTTGTGTTACCAAGAAACAGAAAAAAAACACGTATGCGTATGCTGCCACGCATGGCTGTGCAGATTTTTCATGAAAAGGCATGAAAGTGTTTTGTGAGCAATGAATTGTGCTTCCCAGAAAAGGATGGTACCATTTTACAGATTGGGAAACTGAGGCACAGCTGTCACACAATTTGTCCAGAAATACATGCTTGTTTAGCAGATAGTCAGACAGGGTCCAGAAGACCCATTCCCCTTTGCTGGGTGAATAATGTTACATCTCATGACATTGCTGGGGGGAAAACACGCATGCTGTCTTCATCCATCTTCAGAAACAACAGCTTTAGTAACCAAATAAATCCTTAAGCCCTCCACCTTTTTGAAGACACCTGCTCTTTTTAGGTGGCATCAACTAAATGAATAGGATAAATAAATTGGATAGGACCCTGCTAAAATTCAGTATCAGCAGCTCTGGCCTGAATCAGTTAACATCTGCCCCCAAATCCTGTTTGCATTTTCCTTCCGAACCCAAATTCCAGCCATTTGAAAATGTTCAGGTGGAAATTCAGCAACCACCAGCTGACTCACTGCAGGTCTAATCAACCCTCTAACCTTCTCCACCAAAATAGAAAGAGGAAAACCTAGCAAAACTTGCTCAAGTACAGCAAATCCCATCACTCTGTCCACCTGGCTGACCCCAGGAGAACACAAAAAGCTGTGCAAAACCTGCTCGTATCCATACGCTTCAGGGGTACTCACCAATATTGTGATAGATACAAGGGAAACGGAGTCTGCTCCAGGCAGTCAGACACCCCAGTGCTGAAGGTACAGGAGAGCTGGTTACCCCACCGCTCAAAGCTGGGGGTTGGCAGGTGTTCTATAAAAGATCTTTCTGTCAGCAGCTTACTTTGGAGGAAATACTGTGGGGTTTTTTTCCCTTCTTGAACTAGGTTTCCTTGAGGTCCACCTGGCTTTGCTCAACTCCCTAAGGAGGGATGGCTTTTGTATCCAGGCTGGAAAGCGTTATGAGCACTTGCCCAGGGAATAAGTGAGATGTTCCGGTAAGGATGATTTTTTCCCCTGCTGTAATGCACTTTGGGGAAGAGGAGGGAAAAGGGGGAAAAAAGGAACCCCATTTGCAAATGTTTTGCAAATGCAAACAAAATAAACCAAAACCTCTTTGAAGAACCACACCAGGGACCTGCCCCCTTCCTGACAGCCCAGCGGCTCATGGTTCCTCTGGCTTCACAGGCACATGGAGGCTTTTGACTTCATGGGCCCCTCTTCAGACCCCACCTCCTGCCACCGCTCAGCAGACTCTGAGCGGTCACCCGTTTGTGGGACACCACCAGCCCTCCACTCCATCAGCAGGAGAGGCCTGCAGGCCTAAAAATCTCCATGGGGGAAATGAATGGGCAGAGGGACAGCCAGGGAAAGGGAGAGGAGGAGAAGGCACAGCAAATCGCTTTGCTCATTCGTCATCTCTGGTAGAGAGCTTCCCCCCTCCATGAGTCAATCCTAAAGGCTTGCAGCCCAGTGCCTCGTGTCATGGCACACAGAGACAACTTACAGAGTAACTATTCAAATGCCACTGGTTTCTGTCTTATCAGTTTATTTGTTGGGGTTTTCACTTGTTTCCCCACCTTTTTTTAAAGGTCCATAAGATAGAGTGTCACAGCGGAAAAGCATCTGTTTATCGCAACGTTTATCTGGCAAAGGGCAGAGATTTCCCAGTGCCCAAGGGAGGTGCATGCACAGTTCGTACTCCTTTTAAATGGAAACAGCAAGATTAATTTAATTCCTTTGGTGGCTTTGAGAAATCTCAGCCAATTTGATTAAAAGCCTGCTGTGGCCCCAACCTACATTGGCCTCCCTGGTGAAAGCCCGACAGCCGGCGGATGCTCAGTGGTGGTGGCAAGCAGCTGCCACGTCCCTCGCACCGAGAGCAGGGCTGGCCCCATGCAGCACAATTTTGGCTGGGAAACCATGCAGCCAGCTGGGGAACACCGTGATTCAACACTCCCCCACAGAAGCCTTGGTCTCTCACCAAGGACAGATGAAGAAAAACAACTTTCCCTCCTCAAGGGTCATCCCACACCACCCTGGCACGTATGGCTGCAGCAGAGAGCGAGTGTGAGGCAAAAAAGTCTTTTTTTCCTGGGGATGAACAGGCCAAGCACTACTTCGTGGTGATGTCCCCAGGTCTTGTAAAGAATCAAGTGAACTGTGTGGCCACGTGTCCCTCCAGCCCCTTCACTAAGTTTTCAAAACAGGAATTAGGAGTGCTCCCTTCAGGCTAACAACGTCCCTGCACAGCCTCCAGCACCTGCTCTTCCCTTCCCTCATCATCCTCCTGTGGCTGGGAAAGAGAATGTCTGTAATATTTGTGATTTGGACATGATGCGCTCATCTCCTGTTGCAGTTATTAGCTGTTGCCTGGCAAAACTGTCTGCAGAGATTGTTTCAAGCTAAACATTCCACAGCATCTTGCCTTAAAAGAAAGCAGAGCCAGTACATCCCTTTACAGGCTGAGGAAGAAGCACTTTCTATGCAGAAATTATCTAAGAAAGGGCTGGTTTTACATCTTGGGAAGTATCTGGCTGTGGTCCATTGTATAGCAACACAAGATGGAGAATCACTGCATAAAACCCTGCCATCGCTCTGTGTTCGCTCAACCCTAACAGTTTTAGGTGGGAGAGTTACTTAAGAAGAAATACCCAGACACCTTCGTGGCTATTTTTGCTCTGAGTCAGGTTTTAAAACAATCAACTTCCTGCAGCATAGGCACCAGGGGACCCTACAAACAATGAAACCCACAGAAAGCCTATTTCACACGCACCATTAATTGTTTGCTACCGCTCAGACCTGACAGCTCTCTGCAAAATCCCTCCTTAACTCCGCCTGCCCCTCCCCGGGCAGGGCTGCCAGCCCAGACAGCCTGCGACAAGACGAACAGACATCCCTTACCAACCACTACAGAGTTAACACAATCACAATCATATAGAAAGGTAGAAAATAGGGTTCAGGTAGTTTCTGTTTTCCATTATTTAAGCGTTTCCTCTTTTTCATGAATACCAGCCAGTTTGTAAAGAGAAGCTGCTCTTGTAGCACGGCAGAAGCCAGGCAGGTTGCAGGCAACAGCCAAGGCATCAGGTTTTCCTTCCGTTTCTCCCAGTGGAGCACGTGTCTGTGTGGCACATGGTTGCCCAGGTCCTGGCAGCCTCCTGCCCCAGGGGAGACCAAGAATGTCCACACTTGCGAAGTTTCTGCTGAAAGGGAGGGGAAAACTTGGTGGAAGGAGACTCAAAAGGAAGCAGAAAGCCCTCAGGACTGGCATGAGGAACTCCCTTATCCCGGTGCAACCCTCTCACACATTGCATGGAAGAAGTTCTGGCGTTCTCAGCTTTCTTTGCTTTGGGGTAGTGTGGTGGTAAACTCTCGCAGCTGCAGATCCTTTTTATTTCCCTCCTCACTGACAAATCAGAAAACAACCTGATATCACAGACTCCTACTCCTCACTGGATCCTAGGCTCAGATGTGCTGGACCGGTTTGCAAGATCTGCAGAAAAGACTCCAACCTAGGCCAGCTTGTGGATTCAGTGAAGGCAGAAAGCCCTCTGGACAAGTATATGTAACATCAAAATCTAATGCACAGCTCAACGAGCTTCCAGAGCCAACACAGCTTCGGACTCTGTGGTAACCTTAAAACTCATTAACGACGCTCCCTGCAGTAACAGCTGTGTGTCACAAAGCCGGCTCAAAATTACTTTACAGTAGCTAATAATAAACCCTTTCCCAGAGCTTAAAACTGAAAATCAAATGAAAAAAAAAAAAAAAAACAACACCAACCCTCCAAACCCTCAAACTTAATATCTACTGTGTATAACATTTTTTAGAAATACCCATCCTCTGTCCTCCAGTAAATTCTGTCTTCTTTGGAGTCAATCAGTTGATCACCCTGCATTTATCTGAGCAGCAGCAGACCTGAACTAACATTTCTAAGAAAGGGAATAGCTTTAGAATTAAGCAGGGTCAAAATTCAGAACCAAAGCCACAGCCACATCATGTCTTTGCCTGCTTGCAGCTCACTCCCCTGTACACTCTTAGTAGGGTTATTTGCAGTGCTTGCAAAGCACTGACATTCCAGTGCCCTTTAACTCCAACTTACTTCTCCTATGCCCTCTTTGCCTACATTAGAAATTCCCTTTTTCCCCTCCTCCTCTAAAATCAGTCATCATTCCCATCGAGACACATCATCATATAAGGGAATTTGAGATGCATTTAACTAAGGCGGCTTTGAGCCCTACACCCATGTTGGCAGCTCATTGCTCAGCAATTTTTCCACTGAAACCGAGTATCCCAGTTGCTGTCTCTAGTGTCACATACTTTCCAGGCAGTCAGAGAAAATGCCACCGCAACCATCTTTGCCTTACCCATGATGGTCACATCATACTCAATCTGGAAGAGTGCCTCCTGGCTGCACTGCCGCAGGATGTTGAGGGCATCGGCATGGGTCATGCTGTGCAGAGGGATCCCATCGACGCTCAGCAGCCTGTCCCCAATTTTCAAAGACCCTTCCCTGTAGAAAGCCACAGGCAAAAGTTACTAAAAAATTTTCTGTTTGTATATGTATGTATGTATTTATGTTTAGATGTATTTTCTATAGATATTTATACATATTTATGATATAGCTATATATCGTGTATATACACTTAATATAATTATATAGTTTTGTGTATATATATATGTAGGGGGGGGTTATATATATTAAAAAGTCAATTACTTTGATCCTGTAGGAACTGAACACTCCTTGGCACAACGGTTTGGGTTATTTATAGTGCCAGGCCCATCATATTAAATTAGCAGCATGAGAATAGATAGACTGCCTCCTGCTTTCTAACACGGCATCAGCTCTTCATCTGCACGGGTTCAGTTAAGTGGCTGCCTCTGGAGAAGGAGTTTCTGCTTATGACTATAACATCTACACATGGGTGAGCCTACGAGCACCAGACCCATTCTCCCGCACACCACAGGTCCCGTACCACCTGTGCCATTCCATACCACCAGGATGAGAAGCCCTGGGGGGGGCACCAGCAAGGAGGACAAGAAGGACACACATCCAAGAGCATGGTGAGAGCTGCTGGTCTGTCTTGTGAAAGCAAATATCGGGTGTGCAACATGAGCATTACCTGTCTGCTGGGCCACCCGGCCTCACGTAGGTGAGCACCAGCGGTCTGGATTTGTGCCAGTCTTCATGGGCTCCCCCTGTAATCAAACCGGGAAAGCCGTAAGTCAGTGGAGGTTTGAAAGTCTGAATGAGTGTGCTGAGAAAGGAGAGACATTTATCACGTAACAGCTGACACAGCCTGAAAGCAAAAAGACTGCTCTGGATTAGGCAGCCGGCAGTCCTTGAAGGCTGCATGGGATGCTCTCCAGGACACGCTTTTGCTTTCAGCTGAGGTTTATGACATTCATCTTCCTAATTTTCTCTTCCCGCTTCCCAAATCACCTCTGCCAGTGCTTGTTCCCTCTTTGTTTTTCACTGGAGAAGCCACTAACCTCTCAGCACGAAGCCAAAGCTGTTGCCTTCCTTGTAGAGGGACACCTCAATGGTCTTGGGAATAATGCCAGCGCTGCTCTCAGGCACTAAAGGAAGAGAGAAAGATCCAGTTGCCCCCAGGCAAGCCTTTTCCACGCCACCTACAAAGTAATACCAAAACCCATCCAAAAGGCATTGAAAACAAAGTCCAGCCCAATACCCATACTGTATCTTCCCCATTTGAAGGTACAAAAAGCTTGACCTGGATGAGTGAACCTTCATCAGAACCAACCATCATGTTTTAGGATGATTTCACTGGCTCAGTGTTGTGCATCTCCTCTCAAATTTGTCTTGGTTAATACTCTGACATTCAAGTAAAACCGTCTCGTTTATCAACTGCCTTTAATGCGTTCAGCATTACTCAAAAGCCAGAAGCTTCTGCCGCAGATGGAAACTTATTTAAAAAAAAAAAAAAAAACAGCAGCAGCGTAAGGAATCAAGTCACTGGCTGACCTTAAAGAAAATGAAAATCCCAAATCCTCAGTGCAAAAGGTTGGGGTTTTTTTCCCTTACCTCTCATATTTTGACTTTAAAAAAAGATTAAGTGAATCCTTTAAACTGATCCTAGGGGCAATTCAGTAATTTTATGTTAAATACACAGTACTATTTAATGTACAAAAGTAAAGAGAAAAAGAAAGAAACTGTTTCCGTCCCTTGCCATCCCCTGCTATTTAATGATTTATTGAACTACTGCGGTGAATGTGGGACAATTTCCCACTCTTCTCCATCCAGAACTGCACATGGCATTTCAGCCTGGTCCACTCCAAAAAGATCAATTCCTCATCTTCAAACCAAGTGCAATGAATGGCCGCAAAGATAATCAGAAAATAGACTAAGACCTTGAATTCAACCTGGCAAATCAAAGCTGAAGGCTCCCCTAGGCACGTCTGCGCTGGCATTTCCCCTGGGCTCAGGATGGGGGTTTTTGAAGCAAATCTCCCCACCGTCCTCACTGCCCACATTGGTCCTCGCTGTCAAGCACCCCGAGGTCTTGCAACGTGCACCCAAATTAGGGTTAAACTAACCCAAAAGATGTACAACAGAGGCATGGTACTGACTTGCAGGCAGACAGCCCTGGAGACCGGGCTACAGCGAGGCCAAATAAAACCCCAAAACACTGTTCCCCATACAGCCGCTTTGCTCCTGGTGCTGTGCACAGACTGCTAACAGGGACACAGCCTAGAAATACTACAGAGGGGAAAAGCTCAGGGCACAGCTGAGCTCTTCCAGCTAAGGGGTGATACTCACATACCAAGAAAAGATTATAAAGCATCCACAAATGGGTTCGGAAACCATCCAATTTCTGTCCTAAGCATCCAAGCATGAAGTTCTGCAACAGCCTTTCGTAAGATCAGTGGGGAGCTGGGAAACCTAAGCTAGTGTTAACACAGGGCTTGGTTTATTTATGAAAGAGATGATATGACACAGTGGCCTGAAAACCAGACTTTGGTTTGCAAGATCTCTTCCAAAGCAGGAAATTACAAAGTGGGGAGGAAAAATTCAAACCCACAAGCATAAGCGATTGAATTGCACTCTATTTCTGCTCTTTGCGCAGGGAAAGCGAGAGCACGAGAGAGAGAGGCGGGTGCACACGGCAATGACAAACCCTCACCACAGATAAAAGCCCACAATGAACTGGATCAAGGCAATAATTGACAATTCCCTGTATTTTGCAGTGCCTCTTTGTTTGGATTAGTCATAAACAGCATCAATAATCTCATTGGAGAGAAGTGACTGTTTTAGCGTGCTCTCTCTGCCCATTCAGCCGTGGGGACGTTTTGCATCGCTGCTATTGACTGAGCCATGCGGTATTGGCACTGCTCCTTAGCTGGTAAGTACAGCTTATCAGATTCCTGATAGCCAGACTCACAGCTAAGGAGAAAGGTTAAGAGCTGTCATCTCCAGTAGTATGAGAACATGGAAAACTTGAACCACAGGGGTTTTGTTTGTTTTACTAAGCTTATACGCAAAAGCTAACTAACGTTTACAGCAGAACAGAGAGGGATGATGGACAGAGATTCAGCTAATTCAGTTTATATTTTCTTTCTTCTTAGGGCTTTATATAGTCATTTATAGATTCATTATCTTTCATGTAAAAGCAGCAGCTATAGCAAAGCCATGAAGTGTAAGATAGCTTCCTATCTGGGGCAAAATGTTTAGATTTCATTAGTTTTGTTTTTTCCTGTCATCTTATTTTTAGTTGTGCTGTTTCTTCTGCTCAATCATCCTTTGACTGATCTGGGTAACTGAACGAGTAATAACTGGGGAGATTGTTCTCACAACGGAAAGCCTGTGATGGAAACTGTATCGAGGAATTTGTTTTAATCAGAACAAACAAGTGAGGGCAAGAGCACATAGTCTCCCATGTCAGGACACAAGCCCCGTTAATGTGAGTTGGGCTTGCCAGCTTCTGCCGGGGGCCCTTAGCTGGAAAGCAGATTGCTTCAGCTTCCCTTCTGAAAACACACAATATTTCAAAGCATCTTGAGGAATAACAGCACTCGCCACAGTTCAGAAGAGAGGATATGGCAATACATGCTTAAGACTGAATAAAACCTCCCATAGCCACGCTCCAAAAGGGAAAAAGAAAAACAAGCCAAAGCAGCATCAGGAGGCAGATTGCCTGTGCTACCGAGTCACTCCAAGGCAAGACAGACCTAATCAGCCATCTCCCACAGTGTGCATGAACAGGCACCCACTGTGCCGGAAAAAGCACTCTGCTCCGACTGCACACAGCTCTGCAGCATCCACCGCGGCGCTGCGAGCAGATGAAGGCAGAACGTCAAAATGCCCCTGGATACTGCCTTGGCCACGATGGCTAATGCACGAGCAAGCCCATCTGTACCTCAGGACAAAAAGCAGCCAAGAAAAGAGAGTAGCATTATCAGAGAGGCACCCACCGGCTGGTGGAAGCTCATACTCTACTTCCAGCACTACCCTTTCGCCCACATTTTTCAGCAGGCTTATGATCTCGTCGTGCCTCAGCTTGGTCAGGTTAATGCCGTTCACCGACTTGATGTAATCCCCGACGTTCAGCTGGTCACTTCTGCAAATAAAGACAAAAAAAAAAAAATAATCTGCTACTCTCAGCCTGGAGGTGCCTGATGAACCTTCGGTAACTGAGGGACTTTTTGAATAAGCCACCAGCATTGGGCTGATCTTAGCTGTCCAATTATGTGTGCCTGCTATCAGAGGGAGTGCTAAAATCAAAGCCATCTATCTTTCCCAGTAGCAAGTCAGATCTGTACATACAGCAACAATCGCCGTATATGTGTTCACCACCTCTCTTTTTGTTGCTCAATTCCCATTTATGTAGAGCAATCAGTCAAAGAGAAGCATATCGGGAGCTGTCTGAAAAAAAAATCCAGGACAGAAAAAGAAAATATCTTTCCTTTTGCCTGTTTTCTGCAAAATTGTTCAATTACTCCTTCCCTTTCTCTGCTTCTTGGAGCCTTTCTTCTCCCATTCCTTTTCTGAGCCAATAACACTACTTACATACTCAGTATTCAGAACAGATACAATATTAAACCACTTAGCTTGATCAAGATGTATTGTACCATGCATCTCTCCTGACAAGGCTGCCTAATTTCACAGAATCCCAAATATCCCTACACAAAATTTCAGAGCATAATTGCACAGAGCATGGGAAATAACTCAAAATAGAAGACGTTCTACTTACTGAAGCAACAACTTTGCATTATGGGCCACTTCAGAAAAGGGAGTCAGGTGCCAACTATTTTAATTATAACCATATTCGTTCAGTAGCTAGAACATGCAACTATTTCCCCCCGGTTTTACTGTGCTCTCTGCACCCCATTTCCATTCTTCACCTTGCAGCCAGTCCTCCCGGCCTCAGATTGGAGACTCTTGGCTTTCCATCTTTGTCCGTGCCACCTGAAATGGTTAACCCGAGGGTGCTTCCTTCCTTCTTAATCAGCTCCACGATGGTGACCCCTCTGAACTCCTCTGAAAGATGAGGAATAAAGACAAACATCTCAGTGGAAGGCACATTCCCCCCAGTCCCAAGAACACCCTTTTCCTACAGGTGGTGGGAGAGCAGACCTGGGATGATTTGTACAATTAGCATGAAGAGAAAGCTTCAGTCTATTTAAAATTAAGTTGTGAAACAGAAGTGTGTCCTGGTGGCGGGAACGCATTTGCATGCAGGTCTGGCAGGTAGGACCAAGCAGGACAAGGCAGAGGAGTGAGGGCTTGTGACAGGATAAAAATCTTGTGTTTCAAGATGCTGGGGCTGGAGGCAGTGAAAGGACTCAGAATCAGGGTGATGGTATCTCAGCAATGGTCAAGGGAGACTACCTCAGGAATTATGTTTGATACAGAGTGTGGAGGATGTTAGGATGTCCAGCAGTCACAGTTACCAGGTAGGAGGATGCTGTGGACCTGCAGTAGCTGCCTGAATGGACAGAACAGGATGGATCTTGAAATATTGTGATGAAAAAATACCATGAGACATCAATACGGTTGGGAGATAAAGAACATAATGTGGAGAGGGGTGGGATCCTGCCATCAGCAGGGGAAGGAGGGGGAGGCATGACCTTCATTCGCTCACAGCAGTTTCCCCACCTATCTGCACCTAGTCTAAGTCAAATTTCCTTCATCTTACCCACCTCATCTACAGCTGGAACTGAAGACGCGAGTCACTTTTACAGCATAACTGATTCCACACACACTATCAGCCACAATATGTATGGCAGGGTCAGGTGTAGGGGTTGCTCACCCCATGCCTGCTGCACCAGTACCGCTTCTCTGTTTGCCACAAGCAGCGTACATTTTATTTTCCTGTAGTCCAAGACGATACTGTTGTTTGTCCAGCACCTATATGTAAGCCCGACTCGATGCCAGTTTTGAGCCCATTACAGCTCACGTCTGGGTTTTACAAAAACGGGGTCCCTAAACTATTCCAACTTCTGTATTTGACATGGAGGAGGGGAGTACGTTAGCAGGAGAGCCAGCACCAGCCTGAGGGAAGACCAAGAGCTCTGTGGATTTGGCGAAAGGCAGATCTGCATTAATCCACATGACGGCACTCGCACTCTTTGCTCAAAGGAAGACTAGCTCTGGGGCAAATCAGATGACTTTCATGCCTTGCCAGAGCCTCCTCTAAGAAGCTTCTGAAGAATTTGTCTACAACATGATCCATCCACCTCCACTATCTCTGGTGTACTGAAATCTCCCACAATTTTACAGGAGGAAAACAGTCTGCCACACACAGTGCGCCTTTCTACAAGACCACGCAGGGGAAGGTGGTGGTGGGCATTGGCAGCACACTGCAAACACCAGACCCACAGCTGTGGACTAAAACCCACACTGCAAATGGCCCAGGAGGTTGTTCGCACAGCAAACCCCATCAGGCTTAAATGAGATGCTCTATGTAAAAAAGAAACATTTGAAACCTCTTGCGCACTATGATTTCCAGAGCGAGGCAGGGTCTCTTAAACAGCGTATTGACGCAGAAGGTCCATGCTGGTGCAGGGCTTCCCCCCTCCATCCTCTTTCACTGGGAGAAAACATGGTGTCATTTGGCACCATGGTGCCTCATCACCAGCACTTTGCTCCCTGTGTAATACCACCTGACACCAGAAATTGCACCTCACTTTGAGTCCTGCCACGCAGTACCTTTTTTGTAAAGCACTTCCAAGAATAATCTACGTACTTGATTAATGTAAGTGGGGAACCTCTTGGCAATCTAGCGCCAGTCTGGAAGGTGTTCAGGCACTGCTGGGCACCTATTTAACATGGCACTGGCAGCTCATTGTAAAACGTCAGGTCCATAATGCTTCTGCTCTTTAAACTCAGTTTTGATCCCTTGCCAACTACAGTAACTTAGTTTTCAATTCACCAACACGGGATCCCAGGGGCTGCCAGCAACTTTGCAGGGGGCTTCCCACCATTCTGGAAGGAACACCATCCGGCAGTATCCGGCAAATTTTCTCTCAACTAAAGACATGACTGATCCACACAGATGGTGCCGCAAGGGGAGATTATTAACTCTTCAAGAGGGTTTAATTTTGATCCTTGATAAGTGTTTAAAATGAGAACTCCCAGAGTATAATTACCCATTGTTATGGGTTCAAGGAGAAATCACTGCTCCGAACAAAGGCAAGTCCCTGAGATCTATCTATCAAGGTAAGCAATAAGGGATTTTGACCACTGCCTCTGTAAATCTACTGCCACTATCACAGACACACACAGATGTAAAAGTGAGCTGGGTAAGCAGGATCTGGTCCTTCAAGACATGTTTTTTAAGTGCCATATGACAGTAGCCTTTGATTTCTTCTATCGGCATATATCCTTGGATCTTGCTGCTCAAAGCATCCCAGGGCAGGAAGAGCACACTTGAATTTTGCCCTCCCCGCTGAGATGCCTGGAGCTGGGGCTGTTCGACAGCCTGATTCTTGTGAGCGGGGAGTCAGCCTCTCTCCATCAGGGCCGCAGTACAGTGGCAACGTGTTGCAGAAGGCCCAGTGGATGCAGAAGATATACCCTAGAAAAATTGCCAAATAATGAAGCAATGGCCAAAGGGCTCCATTTCCTCCCCATCCCCCTACAGCACACCAAACCAAACCTGTGACTGGCTCATTAATGGTCAGAAGTCAAAATGATGCCCCGGGCATTATTAGGAAGGAGTAGAGTTGTCCAGAGCAGCCCATCCATACGTGCTGGCCTGCCGCTGGCAGACAAAGCCCAGCACCACCAGCAGCAAACATACTACAATTTCTCCACTCCCTCTTCAGCCCCAAGGGGCGTTTCTGCACGGGAAGGTTTATCTTACACAGAAGTCTGCTGTGACTGACTAAATATCAAAACAAATTTAGTCACACATGGGAAATACGAAGCTTGCCAGGCACTGCCAGTCTCCCTCTCCAGCCCACGAGCTGGGATATAGCGGCGCTTCTTCCCTCTCTTTTTTGCTGCTGTTTTCCTCTTTGTGGGTGTCAGCGCAGCACAGGAACCAGTCCTTTCCCAGCTCACGGTAACCACCATCAACAGCCCCACACCAGACTGTGATTGCATCAGCAACACACCACTCACTGAGACTGGTTACTACCATCCATTTCTGCCCTCCAGCAAAACCCTTGCTGATAGATGCACCAAAATGGGTGGGTGTTTTGGAGCGTTTTAGCGTGGGTGTTTTGGAGCGTTTTAGCCATTTTAGGGGTAGTCGGGTAAAGTGTAATGGATGCCTCGATGTTCTGGAGCAGGAACTGATCTCCCCCTTTACCTGGGATGCTTTGCCTCCTGGAGACCAGGGCTGCGTCCATCCCACCGGAGTCCTTGCTCCCCTTTGAGTAAGGGCCATCGTCTGTGAGCAGAGCGAACACAGAAGCTGAAATTAGTACCAAAAGCAACAAACAACAGAACCAGAGCACTACAAAAAGTCTGTCCCGATGACACTGGAATTGGGATCGCATCCATACCACAGACTGTAGGCAAGAAAATACATTACAAACCCTGGCCTTGCACTGCGCCATGTGGGCTACCTTGCTTTTTAGAGAGGGAGGGAAAGAAACAAGAAGGCAATAACATTATCTGATTTATTCCTCTTGGAGCTAATCCATTAGGAGAGAACGAAATTCCCTTACTCCTGTAATTACGTGGAACAGCTGAGGACAGAGAAAACTGCGGTATTAGTCTCACAAGTTTTAAGACTGTCATTATGCTTGTGAAGAAACTTACAGTCTTTGGAAATGGAGTTATAGATCAGGACACTAACAGGGCACTAAATCACTATACTTGAACAAAATTGCCTATTCTTATAGATCCTATTATTTCAAAGTTGCATTTTCCTGCTGCTGTTCCTGATTCTGTACAATATAGAGAGCACCTTCTCTTAAGTGACTGAAAAAAAAAAAGTCAGAGGAAAGAGAAAATAGTATTACGTACTGCAAATGCACCACCCAGCATAAGCTGAAATTTGAATTTAAAGTATTTAAATATCTTTATATTCTCCCACTGGAAGACTCCTATATAGCATAAAGGTTTTTTGCTGAGAAGGGAGCATGCTTCTACAGGTTTCATTGCCCTCCATCTAAAATGTCTATTTTTACGGCATTTCCTAAAAAGCTGGAGCTTTTTCAATCAATAATTTCCAGTAACCACATACTATCAAATAACTCCCATTCTCAGTGACCACATTCCTCGATTGCCCTTCCCAATTTTTCAATAGCTATGAAGGTTTAGAAGTTGTACATGATAGTTTAAATATGGGTTACAGAAAACCGTATCCATTTATTCCTGGCCGCGGTCCTTCAGTACCTTGTATTTAAGTCACAGAGAAGTTTTTGTCTTGCTGCATACAAAGGGAACAACAACTTTTGTTCAGCCCCATTCCAGACAGTGGTCTGTACACAGAGAAATCAAAACCAATGTTCAGCTGCTGGCAGCCCACTTTCCCCACAAAGAGAAAAATGATGGTATAAATTGAATCACGTGGGTTACACTTAACCACTAGGAGAAGAATTTTGCTCAAGGGCTTCAGCATTTTTAAAAAGCAAAATGACATAAGGTTCCAACTAAAGTAATTTCCAAAAAAGCAGATTTTTTTTCTAATCTAGTTTTATTTCTTGTTGTGCTAGCTGAAGTAACTTCACAAGGTAACAAAAATCAATAAAAAGTTTTGGCTGACACTTTCAAGCCTAAAGTTTCAGCTGAAAAATAAACACCATTTGGTTTTCCAGCCCAAATTTTGCAGCCTATAGAGGGACAATGTAGATATCCAGACCCCAGACTCTTCTCCTGTATCACTTTGAACGCTTTTCTATCACCACTAAACTGAAGGTTTCTAATGAAGCAAGAACTAGTACTTAGCACTAAACCATCACCAAGCTATGCCAAGCCATTGCTGCCAAAACATATTGAACCTTGTTACCCAAGCATCCAGGACCTCTGCGCAACAGGGGAATTAAGCTCTGCCTTTCAGAAAATAAGGGGAAGAACAGGTAGGATAAAACAGCACTGTCCTGACCATGGAGATCCTGCAGCGTTACTCAATGCTGACAGTGAAAGCAGCAGCATTTGACTAGAGAATTATAGCAAGCACCAAGGCAAGACATTGATCTCAGATAGGTTCTGGTACACCCTGGCATCAATTCTAAGAGTGGAAAGCTTGAAAATGAAATTTGCATTTTTAATAGCAATGGTGATGGGAAGGCCAGGGTCAAGGTTAATCTGCATTTAATGACTCTGGAAAGAAGTTTAATTTACTTGGGACGGTTTAGCTCCAGCATCCAATTTAAAAAAAAAAAAAAAACAAAGCAAAACAAAACAAAAAAAACCCACAAAAACACCCCCACACCCCCAGAAACCTCAAAACAACAACAAAGAACCCAAACCCAAAGCTACACACCATCTCTTCTTCAGCAGCTGTTTGATAGAGATAAAGATTCAGAGCCTTCAATCTCTGCCACTGTTGGCCATGTTCATCTTAATTTCTCTCTCCGGAAGATTTTTCCTAATATCCTGCCTTACCCTCTCTCTGTCACCCCATGTCTTGCAGAACTACAGAGTCCAAAAGCAGGGATAGTTTGGGAATATAAAGCACGGTGGCATTTCCCAGGGGAGGACAATGCCGATCCAATTACTCCCTGCCTGCAGCACTTAGCCCAGCAGCTACAACCTCCCTTTATTTCTTTTCCAAATGCAGCAGCACATTGGAGGAGGAATCCCAAAGCAGCAGCTCAGGACACTCAGCATGAGGTTGCTTTTCAGCACTGGAGGTAAGTCTGCAAAAGGCACCTACAAAATACCCTGGGACAGCCAGGGCTGAAGCCTTTAAATGCCACTGGAGCATCAGCGTGCCTTCGGTCACACAGGACACTGCGGATGGTAAGGACCACCTCAGCATGCAACTACCTTCCACGTGACAGCATTGCTGCCAGCTCTGACCCCAGGTAACGTGCTCAAGGCAACAACGTTCTGCTGCGGATGGGATCCCTGCATTCCTGGGAAACCACGCAAGATGGTTCGAAGCCAACTCCATAATCTGCTGGCAAAGCAAAGCAGTCAACCATCTGCTTCGCATAAACACACCGCCCTGGACCAGACAGCCACCAGCACCCTTCTGTGCTTCATTTCCCTACCACATCCCCAACCAATATTGATATGAAACCCCAGTTTGCTAATGGTTACCCTCCCTACTCCAATAGCTGTTGGCAAATGTGCCTTGGCTACCATTTCAGCACGCAACCAGGTTGCCTGTGTATCAACAACAAGTTCCACCTGCAGCCAAGTGGCCAAGAGCAGCGACCCGAGCTACAGCCACTGCCACCAATTAGCAACGCAACCCCCGCACAGTCCCGCGCTGCTTCGCTGACAGCCGTATCAGCCGGCAAATAATTAGCACCACGGCTCCCCTTCCTCTACTGCTTCTCTCTTCCAAACTCAGTTGATTATGCGAAAAATGTTTGGGTTTTTCACTCATTATCTGGCTAAAACGTTTGAACAGGAAAGGAAGCTGCCACGCGCCGCCCGCCGAAGTGTGAATTGGCATTTGCTTGCATTAGCATCCCTGCCGCGTGGCTCTTTGTTCATTTTCAGCCGATTTCCTGCTCTGCCACTCAAGCTGGTATTAATGGAGTCATTTTTTTCCGAGCTTATTTTTTTTTTAAGGAGGGGTTACTTTGTTTTTTTAAAAAATCAATTCTTTCTCTTTGTACTCTTAGTCATTTCTGCTGCCTAGCACAGCATCGATGCAGAGGCAAGGCTGGTAACCAGCCTGATTGCTCAGTCAGCCCAAATCGCAGCACTAACCCAAGCACTGAAAATTCATGAATCTCTCTACTCCCTAAAATTAGGAAAATTACTCTTTTTTTTTAAAGCCTGCGCAGTTTCTTTTTGCAAGCAATCAGTGCTGGAGCCATTAGAGGTGTATTTTTCAAGCTTTTTCTCTCACACCAAGAGGGCCAAAATTTTTCCAAAGAAAAAAATTGTGTAACTGGTGATTTTCAAGCAGTGGTGTTAATTCCAGCTCTAGATCTTGCAGAAAAGCTCACCAAGTACACAAGACCCTCAACAAAACTGAGAGCGCAACACTTTCCATATATTTGATCCCGAGGGAATCTTTGACAAAATAGAAAAGTTCCAGTAAGATCTTTGACAATAGTTTTTGCCATTTTAATGTCTTACTAACACCAGGGAGAGAAGAGTCCCTGTCTCTACACACGTGGCCCTGAGGTCTCCTCCCCTGCAGCAAGTGTCTTACAGTAGTATACATCTCATACAGTGACAAAAAAGAAGAGATAATCCCATCTCATTCCCTCAAAAACAAACTGGGCAGATGAAGGAGTAGGAAAAAATATCTCCTTGCTTTAGCTGAAGTACCAGGGGCAGGAAGAATGGAAGGTCAGGGCAAACCCCAATATCCCACCCTGCTGCCAGACCATTAATGGCTGGTTAATTGAGATTGTGCCAGTAGCATCCAGGTTTCCAGGCAGGAGTTAAAGACCCACATCAGAGGCACCATCATTTTGCAAGGCAGCACAGAAAGTTTTCCCAGGGACGATAAGGGGGGAGGAGAGGTCAGCAAAATACAGGTATTTTCTAAGAACTTGCACACAAATAAAAGAAAATTGGCAGATTCAGCCTTCCTCTGCCTCCCCCCACAGGGAAAACCCCAGCTGGGATTCGGGGCAACGCAGCAAAGAGCAGCTATTGCCCTGCGAAACCGCTCAGCCACGCAGCAAGAGCCTGGCATGGGAACGCCACAACTGCAAAAGAGGTGGCCCAGATCGGACCAAGTCTGCCCCTGGAGCGGAGCAGACGGCTCAGCCTTGGTAGGAAACCATCTGCTTCCAGAAGAGTCCTGTTGCACACAAGACAGAGCAGAAAACAAACAAACAAAAAAAAGAAAGGTGAGGGGATATTTGAACTATTTCATTGCCTGCTCTTGCTTTACTCAGGTTGGGGATTTTTTCCCCTTCCCTGGCTTAGCATCTCACCACTGAATGTCTTGCCTGGGACACCAGGCTCCCCGGCTGTGAGGTGCAGCCATCCTCTCCTCCCTCGCCGGATCATACTGGAAGGTACCGGAGGGGTGCTGGAAGCAGCAGGGAGAGCAAGGGATGCCCAGAGATTAGTCTCGTTGATTAATCGGCATGGGATTGTATAGCCGGAGCTCTGCTGCTTGCTTCATAACATGCCATTCAGTACCTTAGCTCCGGCAATGGCCACAGGGCCATAAAAAATGTCCTGTCACTTGCTCTGCCACCATTTCTCCCCACTTTTTTCACCACTTAATGTTTTGGGTATTATTTACTTCTGTCCCCTACTTTAGGGGAGAAGACAAGAAAGGAGAGGGGAATAAGAGTTGTTAATAACTGAAATCCAAACAGGAAGAGAATAACAGGGAGCATGGGGAGAAGTGGATCTGTACAATGTCCTCCCTGTCTGCCAGGCCCCACAATCTGCCCTTCCGATAGCCGCCAACCCAGTCTGTGCCTTTGGGTTGGGTTTTGTTGTGTTTTTTTGGTTTAAAATTAAGAACTGGGGCACTGATAGAAAATACAAGTTACTCCACAAGCAGCAGAACTTGTTTTACTGATTTCTCATGGCTTTCATGGGGATTCTCTTAGGTTTAATAGTAAGGTTGAATTTACCTCCCTGCCCTTGCCTTCTCGTTGAGGGCACAAAGAGGAGTCTCTCCTCTAACCAAGATGCTTTGTCCATTAACCCCCTAGCAGCCAGCTAGCTGATTTGTAGGGGTCAGCTGCATACACTTAAATCAATCTTAACTCCTAGGAAACACACAACTTCCCTAAATTAGGGATGCTTAGGCTTCCTGAATGGTTTGACCCATTTGTTGAACCCTCACCAAGGTGGACGTGGTGCCTTTCTGAGACACCACATCAGCTCCTGGCTTTCATGGAGCCAATAGGGATGTCCTGGGCCAAATTCTCTCTCTCTAGCAACCAGCAGCAAAAACAGCATTGATAACACCATGACTTTTGTTAGTTAAATTCCCAATGGGATGTGAGAACCGGCATCAGGATCTCCTGACATCAGTTAGGTCTCAAGCCAACCTCTGTTAAAATGGGGGGGGGGGGGGGGGGGGG
>VZSZ01005648.1:591675-609776 GCA_013398815.1 Ibidorhyncha struthersii
AAAGATCACTGATTTAAGAGTTCATTATCCCTGCCTGTGGAGGGAAAAAGGAAGGGTTTTTTTTTTTCATTTAGAAGAGTTATTACGCTATGTTATTAACAGAGATCACCTCTTAATGAAAATCGGCATTGGCTAAATAAGATTCTGTGACAATTAGGCTTGCTGTCTGCGAGTTGTTCAGATTCTTGGATCACTTTAAGACAGTTCCCGCAGAGAAAGTGCATTAATCTTGTGGGAAGACCAAGAGGTAAAACCTCCCATTTGTTTAATGGAAAAGACAGTTGGAGACAGTTATTTTGCCATAGGGTAATTGCACTCCTTGTTTAGAGAAATGAATACTAAAACAGCATTAAGAACCAAAAGCTGTTCACGCTAACGCAAGCCGGTATTTTTTGCTAGAATAAGAGCACAAGGTTGGAAGCAGGAACCCAAATGACTAAAACTAAGTGTAATTTGATCCATTTTGAGGAGAGTTATTTCTACAAGTCAGGGAAGGCATTTATCCGTAGTCAGGTAAAGAGCAGTTAGGGGTACATGAGAGTGGGTCAGGCAGCTAGCGATGATTCAAACTGGGGTTTTAAAGATATCCTAGTGCCCGAAGATGCAGACGTACTTCAAAAACACACTATAATCATTTATCTGTATCTTTAGGCACCTAATCACCTTCAAAAAGTTGTCATAGTACTAGAAGGAGGGGAGGGAAAAAGAGATATATCCATGCACAGCCATTCTGAAGCTCAAATGGGTGTTTAGCCCCCAAATTACACAGCCTCCACTACAGCCTGGCCAGCAGTTGTACCATCGTTAGAGGACAGTAACATAATCCTTCCCACCTCTCCCCAGGCTGGCACTCCACATGGCATCACACCCTGTGGCATTTTAACGCACCAGTAACGAGTTTGGGTTTGATTGCAAGGCTCTACAGAACTGAACCTCCAGCACATCCCCCTAAGGGCAGTCTGGGTTATTTTAGTACCACCGCAGCAGGTCGGAGATGGCTGTGTCAGCTCTGCACGAGAGCAGCACAGCGGTGGCCTCCCATCTTCAAAGCACTTAGCCTTTAACACAAGAGACAAGTTGATTTAGAGAGGCTAGAAAAGGAAAACAAAAAATCCCATTTTGAATAGCATTACAAACAGATCGCCTGATTTCCTGAAACTACTTAGTTACGGAGTCCATGGCAGCCCAAGAGCTCCTCCCATGCCTCCACTTCAGGCAAGAGTCTCTGTTTCCAGGGAGGATCCCACCTTCCTCAAGCCTTCTTCAGCAGGTGGCTTGAATTTTCTTCTGCTCAACTAAATCCAAAGTTCCTTAGTCCCTTGGAAAATCTGTACATGAGTTCGTTAAGCCCAATACAGATGTTCAGTTCTTTTCCCCTCTCCAGAAATGCATTGCTCCAGCTCTGTATCAAAAGAGAAAATAAATAAATAGAACCCAAACAAACAGACGAAAACATCTGCCGGTGATCTCTAGACTGCTTTTCCTAGAATACGGAAAAAGCTGAGCTGCAGTTCATGATCCTGCCCTATGTAAAACCAGGGCAAGCATACAGCAACAAACATACTAAATCCTTAGGCAAGACAGCCCATGCTCCTGTGAAATGCTTAAAATCAAGATGAAAAATGTCACTTTTGCTTTGGAATTCCGCAGCACAATTTCATTGTCATGACAGTGACTATTTCACTCACTGCATCCAAAAAAAGTCCTCCAAACTTTAAAAGGCCCGGTGTTTTCTGGCTTTCCGCTCTCCAGGAGGTGGGCCGGAGTGTTTGGAAGTACATGGGTGAAAAGCTCAGTGACCATCACAGATCTCTTCTTCACCTCTGTCAGCACGGGTCACCCTCAACACCACTCTCCCATGGCAGCCACTTAGACCCACACAGGGCTTTGAAATGCTTCTCCCCTCCTTTGCACTAGGAAGATTTTTTTAAAAAATTTCCCCTTAACCGGCAAGGTCAGACTGGAATGGACCAAGTTATTTTGGGAGCAGCCCCTCCCTAATTTCATGAATACACATACCAACGAATCTGTGGTACAAACGGCAGAGGCTACCTGTTGTGAAGAAGAGCCTCATATTTTTTCCCTCTGCTGGCAACAAACCCCCTCACAGCACATATTCACGCGTTACACAGAAAACAAATGAGGGCTTAGGGAAATGTTTTCTCTTCAACTTCTCTTATCACAAATTTTCTGAGAGCACAGCCAGAGAGGAAAGCCATGCCGCACAATAACCACACTTGCTGGAAAAGTCGTTGCCCCAAAGATGACGACTGAATTGTCTCCCGTTTTTCCAGCTACTTCTAGTGGAAAAAAAAAACCAAACCATCCTAAGAGTGTTATCAACCTGCTGCCGGTACCTGTGCCAGCCCCGCTGCAAGGAAGCTGCACTCCCTTTCCCCAGGCTGGGAACGTGCTCCACCGACTGCAGCTTCTTGCACCATCTGAGGTTGTTGTGGCACCTCCTCCACCCGTTTGTGCAGCCATTGCTCCTGGCATCTGAGCCAGGGAGAACTTGTCCAAACTTCGAGGTTATTCCAAGAAGAAGCTGTACTTCTTAATTTCCTCTCCCCGATTCACGCAGCATGAAATTCATCTCCCCACACCCTCCACGTCTCCCCTTCTTTTCTTCTAAAGCCTGTATTCATTTATCTACCAACCCTGCTAAGGCATGTATAATTTCATAACCACCTGCTGCTTTATTCACAGGAAATAGATCTATAAAAGATACAATAGCCTATTGTTCAACAGAAAACTCCGTGCTTTGTTCTTCTATTTTTTTCTTTTTAATAAGAAACCAAAATTACTTTTAAAGGAACAATTTGTTTCAAGCAACCATTTTCAACCAGAAATTATGTAGTTATTTGCATAGCAGTAGCCTTTATGAGACCAAGTTATGAGCCAGAACACGCCTCTGTTATCAAGCAGGTTGGCTTCCAAGGGATACCAGAGTGCATATCTTTCCCCCGCAAGCCCTGAGCACATACATAACATTGATGGAAGACGACTCCTGCTTCTCATAGAGCAATGAAGAGAGTTTCAGCATTTACTAAATGAGTAGAAGATCAAATTTTTGTGTGTATGTGTGCGCGCACGTGTGCATAAAGCCTGTTTAAGTTGACTCTGCAGAGAAGCCAGGCTTTGGAAAGATTTAACTCACATCAACTTTCACAGGATATTAAACACCTCCCAAGGACTGATCCAAGTCCCATCTGATAAGAATGAATGCTGGACCCAGCCTGCAATGCCAAAATCGGGTACTCCTCATGTTTTCTTTAAATACATGGCATTCCATAAAAAAGGCATAAAAGGGAAAGAAATGAAAAGAGACACAATTTAAGAATCCGCAGTCAACCTGCCAGTACAGTCATGTCCTTTATATACCAGAGACATTGCTACAATGCATTGTCTGTCACCCATTATTGCTTTGGAAGCCAGTGCAGAGTAACTTTATTTATCTAATCAGCACATCTGAGAGAGCGTGCGATAGAGGACCTGGAAGCAGTTCTTAATTTCCACTCAAGCTGTACTGAGAGATGGAAGAAAAAATACTTGAAAAAGTGACTAGAATTTTTTATTAAACCCAGCTCCATTTTTTTGCTTGGTTTTCTGCAAAAGTTAACTTCATGTGCTGACTCTACATCCACCCATCTACTGTCCTGTTGCACCTCTGGAACCCCGTGGCCGATATCCATCAACCTAGAGGGGAGAGAAAGCAGCCTGAGAGAGGATTATAGTCCTGTATAACTTTCATTAAAATTGTATTTTGAGTAGGAAACACCCAAACGATTGCTTTCAGCAAAGAGAAGAACTGCTGTGCAAACCAGCTCTACAGCAGCTTCACCACTCATTTTCCTTTGCATGGGAGGAAGAACAAAGGATACTGGATGCAAAACTGTTGAAAATAAGGGTTCTGCTCTTCTACTCACAGAGGAGCTTATGCTGTTCTTCTGAAGTAACCTGTGGTTTCTTTTCTTTCTTTAATTTATCAGGGACAACTCTTTCCCCATTCTGGTGAGGATACGCTTTTGTGCATTAAGTTTGGCTTATTAAAAGCTTCTTGAAGGAGAGCATAGGCTGGGTCTTCAGCACAAATAGCTTTTCCCAAACATCTTCACTTTTATTCACCTCTTCCAAATCATCCTCTAAAAAGATCCATACCAAAAAGGCCTTTTCACTGAGCGAGCCCTCTTCAGTTCACTTTTCTTAAGCACTCCCCAGCAAGATTTGAATTTCTAGTGCTAAAGAATAAAAATAAAGAGAGAAAGTCAGAGAGACTTCCCTTCTAGCAATCCCTTCTCACCCTCCCAAGTATTTTCAGACCGCTTCATCAGTTTATATTTATGAACGACCTGCTGACAGGGGAAACTACACAGTTTCTCACCCCCTTGCAGGTCATATTTGCACACACAGACACACATACACATTACGTGCAATAATTTTGTGCATGTGGGACAAAAATAGTGCAGAAACCAACTCAATGAGATTATTATTTCTCAATGGTTCTAGTGCCTGAAATGATGTTATTAAAGTTACATTTTCCAGTCAATCTGGCAATTTCTCTTATTAAGCAGTGTAGACTGTACTGGGGAGAGTCCAACAATAAGCTAGGAAGATGAAATATTGCTGATATACTGATTGTGTTATCTGAAGAAAATACCTTTCAAGAATAAAAATTAAAGAGGAATAAGACACATTTTCAGACTGATCTTTCGTGAAAGTTATCCAAGTGAGCAACTGTAATATGGTGAGAAATGACCGATAAAGTTTAACGCCATTCCCAGGGAAGAATGCCTCTCTAGATACAACTGGGTTTATTAAACTATGCAGCAGGCAGCAGTAAATCCTATCTGGCAAGGGATTACAATTCCCCCTATTAACTCCACACAAGCTTCTAAACTTTTTCTTGAATATGGAGATGGATAAGAAACGCAGCCTGCCGAATCCAAACCCTGGGGACCTTCCTTCTTTCAAGCAACAAATGCCATGCTAAGTGACTGTGGAGTGAAATCACCTAAAAAAGACAGCTCTATTGTGGCTTTTGAATCAAACGAAATTAAATACTACCAGTTTATTAGACTTTAGCACTCAAATCACTGGTGCCACCTAAACCTAGTAGCTACTATTACCTGCTTGTTTAAAAACCCTGCAGTTAATCAAAAGGCAAAACCAAGCTCTGTTTTAGGGAAAACCATCATGACTGCTTTCACTGCACAGGGTTTGGCACTAAGCTGCCTCCCAGTTGGGAAGGTTTGTCAAAAGGTACACCCAAGCAGGAAAAAGCTTTTGGTTTTAACATATTTTAAAAAAGCCAAAAAAAATTATCAGTGTCCATATTACAAAATATTTTGTGTTGGGTTTTGTTGGACATTGTGTTACTGGATGTCTTGTCAGGATAGACGGGCATCTTTCTACAAACCATTTAGCACCCCTTAGACAGGGGATCTGGGGCATCATCCACAGTAACTGGGCTAAGCTCCTTAACCTGTATTATGCAGGGGGTGAGACTGGATTGTGAATGGCTCATTTGGGCTGAGAAGAAACCAGTTTAAAAAAAAAAAAATATATAGGTGAACATGCCATTTGGGCAGAAGTTGGCTGAAAAGAAAAATTACAGTCCAGTGAAAAGTTCATTTTTGTCCATAGTAAGTATTTTCTGTGATTCTGACCAGTTCAGAGCTTGAGATCCCACACTTACATGACATGGGAGGATACATCAGTATTTCTCCAACAGAGCCAAAAAGCAATGAGCATCCAGGTTCTTTGCACTACCTTTTTCTGACAAAAGATGCTCAATTTCAAACAGACGAAAAGTGGAACACCCACTCCCCAACATATATACAGATTGGAAGTAAAGAGATAAAGCATGATTTTTGAAATAAAACTGAGTGTAACAAAAAATATCATTGGATATCCTTGAGTTTGTAAATCAGTGGGTTGAGACAACAGTTTTTTCCTCGGGGCTTTGCTACAGTCGGATAACTTCTCCCAGTTCAGCAGGGAAATAGCCAAGAGCAAATCTCTTGCAGCAGGCAGTAGATAGGGCAGAGGAAAACCCATTGGATTCAGCAGAGAGGGATGACGAGGTGGCAACAAGACACTGTGCCAGTGTTCAGCCTAGCAATGCTTTTTGAAGGGGGACCCACTACAGCTGTAATACCTTTTGTTTTGGTTTGGTTTACTCCTATAGCACTTCCAAGACAGCCCGTGTCACACAAGTAAATTAAGTGCTCCCAAAAGCATAGATAAAATTTTAGTACCTGTGCTAAACTTACAGCATGCAATGTGGAAAGAAACCAAGAATGGTAAACCAATCTTAAGGAAACCTGCTAGAAAATATAACTCCTTAGATGAGGAGTTGGGGCAGATCCCTTCTTACAGTGAATCACATCCTGTTTCCCTGCTGATCTCCAGGAGCAACATCAGTTTGACAGGGGCAACCAGCAAGATTTAACAAAGGGTGGGCAAGGGAAGCCCATCAAGGCTGCTGCAAGGAAGGTCACCCCACCACTTGTCCAGGTTAGCACCCTCTCTCTGCCCCAATTACAAGCCTGCTCTTGCTCAGGGAAAAGGCTGAGAAAATGAAATAAGGAATCAAAACTGGGAGATTTGCTGTGCCAGTTCAGGAGGTGGCTGAGGTTGATTCACACCACCACTCACGGACCTTTATCAATCTCAGTGCCAACAGCAATCAGAAAATTCATGCAAACCAACAAAACAAACAAAAAAAACAGCAAATCAGGCAACAGAAGAGATGCACTTCGATGCAGTAACATTTAATAAAAGCATGAGCCAGGGATCAAGAGGTGAAGTGAGAAAACAGATTTATATAAAACCTAAAGGATGCCATCAGCACTAGAACAAAAAGTCAAATAAACTATGAGAAGGAGGTATCAAAGCTGTCCGCGACCTCGTTTGCTACTGCACTGATCTTATCGTCTCAACTAGGCTACAGCTTCAAAAGAAGCTACGTAAAATCAGAGCAGCCTGGTGAACCAGGACAACGCTGGCTGACCGTAACCTACAGCCGGGCACGTGCTCAGCCCCGGCAAGGGCAGGGCTGGCACAAGGCTTGGAAGCTTCGCTGACTGCAGGGAGAGAGTAAACCAGCCTAACCCAGCAGACAGAAGATGTAGCAAGTCCCCAGCCTTCATTTTAAGCAGGGGGGCTACATCTTCATCAGCTTTTTCTGTCATCCCATTGGCCACTGCACCAAGGCATCTCAAAGCCAGGTTTGTCAGCCCCCGTGGTTTGGGAACCCCTTTTAGGAGGACTGCAAAGACAGCTAGTACTGCTGGAAGATGGCATCATAGGAGAAGACATTCAATGCAGTAGGATGCACATCAGGTGTTTTATCCTGGATTTGCACTGCATTCTGATGCAAAGTGCTTAAAAAGCAGTGGGAGTCAAGAAATAAGGAAGACGTTCCAGACAGCATTAACTATTTTAAAATAAAGATTTCCGGCACCCCATTTAGACTTGTTTCCAGCTTATCCACGAAGCTCCACTAAACCTTACTAAGACTTAATTCCCATAAATGTGATTCTCCCCTCAGTGTTTAGCTAAGTAGCAATGTTTCAAAAAAAGTAAATACCAAATCGTGGGAGTTGGATTATTCATTCATGTGGTAAAAGCCATTATATATGAATATATACAGATGTTCCCACTTCATGACTGATCCAAACATATGTAGATTTTAGACTCTGACACACAAACCATCCATTATGCAATGGTCCGTGTACGCGGCTGGGCTGCTTTTATCCTTGACTGTGTCAGGAGGATTCACAGGAGCTGTGTAAGAGATGGAATAAGCTTATAGTTAAAAGACTAAAGAAAGTTTAAGCTAGAGCCTTGCTTAAAATGAAAGGAGGGAGGGAGAAGGAGAGAAATCAAAGAGCCAGGGAATATCAGATTTAGCAGGACAAGAAGATGAAATAAGAAAGTTTCAAAGCTCAAAGTTATTTGATGTTGGAACTGGTGCGGTCTGACCCCATCAAACCAGCTGTTAAAAATTTGCCTGAATTGTCCAATAAAGCTTGCTTCCAACAAACTCTGCTCCTGTTTATGTCCCACTTCTTGCTTCCCATCAAGACTTGCCTTGGCTGCAGGCTCTGCCGATATCCCATTCTCCAAACAGGCTGCTGTCCAAAGATCAGCACATCACCACCATGATGAAAGCAAACATCTGTTTAGTATGAAAGATGGATAAGACCCTGCTCCAGTGAAATTTTTAATGCATTCCAGCTGTTTTATGTAGCTGCCTTCATGCGAACAGTTGCGCTGGTTTCCAGTTGCTTCCCATTGCACGGGTGATGCAAAGCAGGTGGAAAACCCAATCTCAACCACAGCCAACACAAGAATTCCCAAAAGACATGGAAACTCCTGGTGAAAATCAGAACAAATTGCTGCAAGCTGGGCTGTGCCCCCCTCTGAAAGGCTCACAAGAAATGCTCACACTTCTGAGCACCTGTGAGCAAACAGGGACAGCCTTGGGATTTTCACATAGAAATCCTGCTCTGTGCAGAATTCGAGCCTCACAGTTCTGTGCCTTAGTTTTCCCTTCAGGTTTTTTTATATGTTTAAAATCCAAAATCACCCCAGCCAAACCATTACCCAGGAGCAGGGTGCCAGCTGCAGGAGACACAGGCTGAGGAACAGGGACACTGGTTAAAAAAACACTCCCAATTTGGCGAGAGCCTGAGCTCTCCTAAGCATCACAAAAAGCCAGAGGGACTGGCTCATGGCAGACTCTACCCAGGACTGAGAAAGGGTCATTTTTGGACTGCCTTAGGCAGATACTTGCTCCCCATTTGAACAAGGGAAGGGCTGAAGTTGAAACTGGATGAGGACAGGGCAGAGGCGCAGGAAGCCCTCCCGGGGCCGGGTTGAGCAGCTCCCAGCAGGACAGCCCCACCTGCACCCCACAGATCAGCCTTCTCCCCACGCAGTGCAACCCGAGGCCCAGCATGTTTATATCTGAATAAGGGCATATGTCTGAAAAGATGCAACACACACTTGAAAAGATGCAGCTGCCAGTTTTACAGCTTACAGAGGATAGGAGGTAGCAATGAACTGGGGGAAAATTTAGGTGTAGCTAAAGACCACAGAGTCTTGGGAAGAGAGGAGATTCATATGATAGCCTTTCTCCACTCAGGAATACAGACCATTAAGTGTAATGCCTCACATTATGCTTCCAAAATACCCACTTAATTTTGATTCAACAAGGCACTTGTGCTAATAAAAATTAAAGCCAGCAGGCTCTGTCAAGTGTGTAATAGATGTGTGGAAGAGCAGCGTGTGCAGGTATTTCTAAAATTAACTACAAATACTAAAACTGACTGCTTTCCAAACCTCAGGAAGTCTGGGGAATGCTGCAATCACTGGATGCGTGCGCTTGGCAGGGTGCTGTGCAGGTGCCTGCCCAGCCCCTCTCCACACCGAGGGTCCGCAGGGTTAGGAGGGGGAGAACACCCCCGCACCAGGCACCTCCCATTCCCACCGTGCCCACCTCTAGATGGAGTCTGGATGTCTCCGAGAGCAGGGATTGCCAAGTACTTACCTCTTGCCGCTGCCTGCCAGAACCAAAGGCAGCTGCCAAGTAACGCATTTCCACCAGTTTTGCACAAGTATGAATGTCTCCGGGTCTAAACTGGTTCAAGAGAACTGAGTGTGCACACAGGGAGACAAGAGATCGGCTCCATGAACATTAGGTACAGCAGATCCATTTAATGATTAAACACACACGATTGTTTGCTTATAAAACGCAGTGTCACATAAATCTGCTAGGAGCTAATTGCCTATTATAGCTCATGGTACTGCTTGAGCTGGCTGCCGAATGACAAAGGGACTTTTAGAAAGGACCTCTGCTCACTCACCTCTGTCGCAGCCTCCAGAATGTTTTGTTTTCCAGTTCCTGCAAGGGGAACACTTACCACCCCTCTCAGTAATGGGGTGCCTCTGCTGAGCTCACTTGAATGGGAAGGTAGGGGGTAAATCAAAACACAAGGGAGAAGAGGAGCTGCTTTCATTCTTTTTTTAAGTTATTATTATTAATAACAAACTTCTCTCTGTTGTCTCGTGCCTCTTGCCCAGCCTCACAAATCATGGCAGCTATCTGGACTGTCCCTGGAGCCAGCCTGGAGCTGGGTGACATTTGCCACTGCCCCGACGGCAGCAATCGCCTGGCACAGCCCAGCTACAGCAGGAGGGTGGAATGGCAGGGAAGAGATCCATGTGCTACACAGCAAAGGCAGACGAGGGAGCAGTGGACCACAGGGTGAAACCTGGTTTTGGAGCAAAATCCAAAGCAATGAGTGATGTGCTCTCTGTCTCAGAGCTCTTCTAACTTCACCCTGATTTTAACTCCACAGGTACAAGGTTTGCAAATCACCTGGGCTGTTTGATCCAGATCTAGATGTACCTGAGTATCTTCCCACTGATTTCCCCGGATTTCAGGCATCTCTCTGTGGCTCTATCCCAGGACCCCACCTAGTCCATTCCTGGCTCACACACAAACACTTGATCCCTGCGTGTGGCTTCATTGCATGCTGCAGAGGAGACGGCTGAGGATGAACCTGCAGCGAATGCGCCCAGGGCACCGGTGGGCTGCAGGTTTGAGGCACTCCTGCAGCACGAGCAACAGAGCGCAGCATTTTGTGGCAGGAAGGAACATGATCTGTTTACACAGTAGGTTATATGGGAAATGCATTACATTGTTGAAAAAAAAACTTTAGCAAAACATGTACATTCATCTTATGCCAAGAGTTTAATCCTACCCAAACGGCACTGCATTCCACAAAGAAATTACCTTCTATAAATCACCAGGGCAAGAGCAGGCCACATCCCTCACATTTCAGGCTGAATTATCCACAGCCATAATGACCCCAATATGGATCAGCCGTCTTGCCGACAGCAGGAAAGGAAGGGATCTCCACTGAGATCTCATGGAGAAGCAGATTTACTGCTGGGACAACTCCACCAAGGCTGGTGGCACAACAGTGGGGACCTGTTAGAAGTTTGACTCAGACCTTCCTCATTTGTACAATCATGCACATGGTTGCTCAAAGATAGAGGAGCAGATCCATGACTTAGCTCAGCTATTCAGCTGGAAAAAGCAGCTGGCTGGAGCTGTGCCATCCCACCCTTGCTCCGGCAAGAGCTCCCGCACGGCAGAGGATGGGTGTGCCAGACCTGCAGGCTCTGGGGGCACCAAAAGAGAGTGCTCAGAAGAGGGAGCAAAAGCTGTGAGGGAAGAGTTATTTGGGATATTGAGCAAGTCGGTTTGCTCAATCGCTGCAAACAACTTGGCATATGACATCCAAAACAGCAGCAGACACCAGTTCAGGGTGGGAAAAGAGGAGGATGCAACAAAGCAGAAGGATTCAGCAAATCCCATTTTCAACCACACGCCAGGGCTGCAGGGATCCAGATCTTACTCTTATCTGCACAGGTTCCTGCCTCCCAGGACAAACGCATATTTATTCTTTTTGTAACTGCTCCACAGCCCTTCTAGTCTCAACGCCAAGTTCTCCCCAAACCTGAGCCAGCTCCTAGCCTATAGCTTCACTAGGATATACCAAGTGAGTGATAATTATACATTGAGATTAGAAACTAAAGTACTGCTGGGAAGAAAATCACAACTCCTTCCACCTTTCTAACACGATTTCATGAACTCGCACAATAAGAAATGGATCATTTGTGAGGCACGATTAAGTGGGATCATCTCCTCATCTCTCAGCTATACTACATAATTTACAAGGCCATTTTAGGACTGACATGCAAAGCCATTTAACAATGATTTAACAAAAAAGTACGATATTCCACCCTTTCATGGTTTCCAGGTGTTGGGACCAATTTACTTCACAGCAATTTTCATTTCTGGGCTTTTTTTTTTTTCCCTCCTCCCCACAAAAACATGCAGCTGCCAACTATGCTGGCATCTACAGCAGCTAGGAAATGAATTTCCCTGTGAAGCAAATTCTTCCAGGATGAATTGAATGAAGGCAGAGCTCATAATTGCACATTACTGAAAACATTTCTGATAAAAAACTGGGGAGATATTTTTATCCACATCTCCAGTTGAAAATTGCTGGGAAAGATGCTTTTGAAAAGGCATCATCTCCAAGCATGTAATTATCAGATCCTTGAACAAAAACACACGGTCAAAGGAAAAAAACCCCAACTTTCACTGAAATAAAAAAAATCGGGGATGGCAATTGTTGGGAATGGAAGGAGAGAAAATCTTCATCCTGTGTGATTTTGCACATCTCTTACATTACTAGACTGATTTGTAAATCCACAGATTAATAAATTTGGCAGCTGAGAACATCAAGCTTAGTAATTTTTTTGTGTTATGAACAGAATAATATTAAAAAAGTCAGAAGCAGACTGGCAGTCAGACTGTCACAGAACCAGAATTTCCTAACTCCCACGTAAGCACACTTGTCTTGAAACAGTATTCTGCCACCTTGAATAGACAGCCGTACAATGACCTGGGGGTCCTATCCTATCAAGGCTTAAGACCATGCCTACCCTGATGGGATTACTCACATGCTAAAAATTACGCAGTAGCTGAACTGACAGCTGAAAAGAGCCTTAAATGTTCTTATGCCTGGTAGCATTCAATTGTCAATTGATGAATGTTGCTAAATATTTATTTTTGCTCTACTTTCTCTCCTCCAGTTTTGTGCCAACAACTCTTTCTGATTATTACTACTTGTTAGTTTTAATTATTTCTTTTGTTTGCAACACCTACACACACCTAAACACAAAAGCATCGGCGCCCTTCCCTACAAGTTGCCCAATGCCTTTTTCTGACCTTCTGCATAAAATTGCATATGATTTCCATCCTTGAGTTAAGTACATAATATCACAAGTAATAAACATTGGCATCCACATACAAGTATCAATTTTAACAGTCCATTTTCAAAATAAATCAAATCCTACATGCCCTAACACATACAAACACTTTGGCAGTGTGGTTATCCTTGGCTTATCTGGATTAACAAAACAGACCAAGTATTATAAAGAATAATGAACCTGGACATAAAGCCAAAAGCAAGACTTAACACACCACATGAAATTCAGCCCCCTACTATGGGTCACTCAAAGCCAGAGTGCACCTCTTCCAGCGGTAACGAGATTTTCCTAAGCAGGGAGGGAAACGTCTGGGCTGGAAACTGGACTCCAACAGTTAGCGCTGGAGAGAAAACCTCTGTAGCAATTGTTCAACTGACACTATGGACTGACATATTTATTGAATCTGCCTGGCCTTTACACTGAAAAACATCCTTCTACTAACAAATGTGTACTAACAAGATGTGCATGAGCACAACCTTTTAATAGGAAAACCTCTGTAACCTCCATATATGAGGGAAAAAAATGAATAAAAAGATAATTCATTTTTATAGGCCATGAAAAGTTGTTGGAGATTATTTTAGTCTTTTTTCTTTTATACAAAGCAATTTTGGTGGAATGGGTCATCTCTAGAAAAGAGCAATAACTCATTTCCACTGTGTAGATCACCTCATTTATACTTAACACAGTCAACAAAACTTTAAAGACCTGGCCACCAAAGTCCTAAAGCCATCAACAGGTGTCCTTAAGACTTTGTGGAGGTTGGGTAAGACATCGCGCGACTGCAGAAGAGCAAAATTCAATGTTCAACTTGAAAAAATGAAACAAACAGAAGCAATATCAGAGTGGGGGCGAGAGAATGACAAATCCATCACCTTCTCTTCCAGTTCCCGGAACTGACCATCTGTGTGTGAGCTGCTAAAAGAAAACAAGTAGGACTAACCACAAGCCTGGATCTACCACAAATAAGTCATTCCCACTCAATTTCTTTCTATGACAGAGCAACATTTCTGGGTAGATGGAAAATGCAAGTTGTTACATCTCAATTTTAGAAATGCTTCTGACACTGTTTCACATGCTATTTTTATAAGTATGTTTGGGAAGCAGGATACAGATGATTATGAAGTGTATGCAAGACTGATTGGAAAAACCACACACTGAGAAAAATCATCAGTTGTTCACAATCAGAAGGGACGGATGTATTAAACGAAGTTCTGTGGGGGCGCATCCCAAGTCTGGTAATACTCCAGGTTTTCACTATATGACCTGGTTGATTGCACGGAGATTGCTCTTATTAAGTTTACTGACAGCTACCAGCTATGAGGGACTGGAAGTAAGCTGGAAAGTAAATTTTGAATCCAGAATGATTCATACATGTTTGAAAAAACAAATATACAATTCAGCAGAGGTGCACACAAGCTACCAGACCTGGGCAGGAACAATCAAATGAACAAAGGATGGAGAAAAACCATCTAAGTAAGAGTTGCAGAAGGACTCTTCAAGATACTGTGCACTGCAAACCAAATGTAATTCCACAGTGGCACATCATATGCGAGAAAAGCTAACGCCCTGGTATATGTAAAGGTGGGTACAGTCTGCGACATCTATTAATCATCCTTTCATTTTACTCAGCACTGATAAAAGCCTCAGCTTGAATGCAGTGCCCAGTTTTGCGTACCACACTTCAAGAAAGATGTGGTCCAGCTGGAGTTCATTCAGATTGAATCAGTGCAGTCTGGTTAGACAGCCAGAAGACCACAACTGGTGAAACTGGGGGGGGGAAGAATGAGTTGTCTATGCTAAAGAGAAGAGAGAGAGGAGAGAGAAAGGGTTATTTCTGTGTTCAGACATCCGGAAGAGTGATGCACAGAGGAAACGAGTAATCTGTCATCTGTGATAGAACAGGAAGCAATGGTAACAAAATTGCATATGCAGAAAGTTTTTCCTTAATATTTGTCTAGTGAATGAATTTGAGCTGATGTGGTGTTTCCAGCACGGATGTATTCAAACACAAGGTGGTTGGATGATAACATAGGTATGAGTGATACTAGCTTAGGGCAGAGGAATGGCCCAGACAAACTCTCTCTGCCCGGTTTTAGCTCAAGGAAATCAAGATCGCTGCGACTGAGCTCCAGATCCAGAGATGTGTGTCTTGGTATGCACAACCCAGTTACTTTTTCCTCTTAAATCTTTCGTTTTATTGCCACTGAGGCAAAGCTGACAAGTGACGTAAGCAGCTTGATGAGCAGGATTTATATTAAATAGCACTATTGTGATAAATTCTTCAATAAGAAAGATAAAATCTTTCTTCCTAGGCAATTTATCTATGAAGGTTTCCTCCTGTCTTATTCTGGCTCCTCACATTAGTTTTCTATCCCTTTCAGACATTTTTTTCTCTGTTTCTCCCCGTGCTTATTTGGCAAGCTGGGAAGATCTGAGGCTATTGCAGAGAAAGCACAGCACAGAACAGGGGAGCTGATCCCCTGAGAACAAGCAGGAAGGAGCAGAGATCTGTTAACAAGTCTCTTTTCCCAGCCATTCCCACCCTGCAAATAAAGGGTGCAGTTTGCTGGTCATGAAGAAGGCACAGGAAATTCTCACTGCTCTCCTTGGTCTGCACACTAAAAGCATGGCTTCTAATGCCAAAAAAAAAAAAAAAACAAACAACCCCCAACCAAACAAAACAAACAAAAAAAAAACCCAAACTAAAACCAAACAACAAACCCAAACAGAAAAGCACAGAACATCCGCATCTACTGTCTTTATTTTTCCTTTACCTTCTATACAAGCTATATTTTTAAAAATAAAAAATAACAAAGTCACCCAAATACATACATCTGACATACAAAGGGTCTTCTGAAGTTACCTGTGCTGTAGGTCAATTAACCATTTCACTTGGGCTGGTTTGCAATGGGATTCTCAGCTGGTCATTTGGAGCAGCACAAAGGAGATCCAATGAGCTCTGTCATTCTGCCCACTCCTGCAGTGATCCTGCAGTAAGCACTAACTGAACATGAAGTTTGCTAAAGCAAAACATAAAGGGTTCTCCCTGGACTTCAGAAGAGGCCATAAAGCATTTCAGGGTAGTCCTCCAATTGCAAGGTCTTCCGTGGAAACACACTATCACACTGGTATCAGCAGAGCCACACACAAGCTTGCTCTAACCAGAAGATAAACGCTTCCCCCATTTTCCACAAAACATGACTGCTAGTTTGCATTTTCTGACCCTTCCATTCTGAAGGACAGACAAAAGCTCTGTATTATTAAAACGTCCCATCAGAAAACTTTTGAGAGTGGCTAGTGGAGAGGAAAGACAACCCTAATGGTGGTGGACCCAGCACTTCTGAAACATTTGGATGCCTTTTTGAAACAATCCATCTGGTTTCCATTTTTGCCCATCACACTTAAAATGCTAAAATGAGTGATATGATAACAATTCACTTTATTGCTTCCATCTCAGATGGTTTCCAGATGAGGAGACAAGTCTGATGAAAAGGCCAGGTTATCAGGAGAAAAAACACATGAAGAACCCAGCTGAGTGACCGAAAGAGAGCTTCACTAAGCCTCAGCAAAAGCAAACCCAATGTACTGTAATCAGTCCCCCTCAAAGCTTTTCTTAATGCACTAAAATAATTAAGAAGAAAAGGGATAGCAGAAGTTAAATGAAATGGTCGCCCACCCCTCTCCCCGTCTTTGCTCTGTGGCTGGTGCAAAGGATGGCCTCATCTGTGAGATGCTGAGGAAACCAGTACCTGGTACCTGGGCCTCAGGAGCACCACCAGCACAAGCCATAAGGGTCCGACACCAGGGTGAAGAAGGCTCCCTTACCAGCTCAATGACTGCACCTTGTACGCAACAGAGCTACACACAACATTGACTCAGGGTTCTCCAAGAAAGGTTTGGGGCTTAGGTCAGGAATATTTCTCATTTGGTCACCCAACAACTAGACAACATCACCATGCGCAACAACACAGCGATCATTGGGACTCGCATGAATGAAGCACGAGATGCCTCTGGTGACATGTTTGAGGAACTGGACAAATGATCCCCTCTATGGCTGTGGCATCCAGGAGACTCCTCCAGCATAGTCGTTGTCAGCCACCTCTGAGCTAGGGGCCCAGTTTATGGCTCAGCCCCAAAAGAGATGGGAGCTCCTGCCAAGTTGTCTGTTGATCTTTTCATGGAACAGCTGCATTCCTGCCCCGTTAAATCACACATCCAGACTCCCTCTGCCTACCAGGACTCATCGCCATGTCTCGGGCAACTTTAAAATAAGCCTCAGCCCCCAAACCGCTCCTTGCTGTACTGCTACAGTAAGTGGACATTGCATCTTGTTACCGTCCATGGGATTAGGCAACGCAGCCAGGCTAAGCTCGTTACACCTTGTTTATTTTACCCCTTGGATTTAGGGAGGGGAAAATAATTTTCCAAAGTTAGGTTCACGCTTTAGGGAATCTTAAGGCCAAGGAGAGGACAAAGTCAGTCCCAGTACATCACTTCAGGCAATGTAAAATGATTCAGAAACCATAAATTACCTCTGTACTTCCAACTCCAATGCCTTTGCTTTCAGAAGGGAAACGCTTGCATCAGAGCAGAAGAGCAAGCTCCATGCAGTATATTTAGCTGCAACAAGCAGAGCTACAGCATGCAACAAAGTACCTGAATATTGCACCCAGTTAGAAATAGCAGAGCCTGTCCATCCTGGAAAGACCAGGGTCAGGATTTGATGACTGTGCCCTTTGTAAAGGTGCCCTTTGTAAAGGTGCCCTTCTACACGCATCTACCCACTCTTTTGCAGAGATGATTTCTTAGACTCCACGGCAATAGTGAATTGCTCACCCCAGGTTTCTAAAACAGGGGTTAGCGTCTCATTGAAATGGAAGATTTCTAGCAGGAGCTGAAATATTTATTGGACAAGGTAGCAGTAGATTATACTGGAGGTGGGGGAGATGGCAGTGAGCCCACCATATTCAGCAGAGTCCCTTACCCCCGTCTGCTCCCCCAGCCCTCTAGTCACTCATTCACACACTGATCTTCAAAAATAAGAATTACATTTAGATTTAAAAACCAAACCCACCCAACAACAACAAAACAAAACAGCTGTAAAGACTCTGCAATATCTGGGGTGCCTTAAGAACAGCCCCTGTGTCTGCCAATGTTCCAGCTGGAGAAGAGGAAGGGGGAGGCAGCCTGAAGGGTACTCTCCAGTGGTCACAGGGAGAAATTCTTTCCGGAGAAGCAGAGACACA
>VZSZ01005648.1:609843-787276 GCA_013398815.1 Ibidorhyncha struthersii
GGGGGGATACAGACAGGCTCACTCACCAAAGTCTGACTGCAAATCCTTTTTCAGTCCACAAAGCATGTCTGCTGTTGTCTATCAAATCATTCAACTAATTGCAACAGCCGCTCCTTTCCCTCTCCCTGCCTGCACTGGAATCACTTTCCAGCCAGCTCAGGCTCACTTTCAGGCTGCCTCCCACAGCCGAGCGGGGCTGCAGCACACACGCTGCCCCTCGCTTCACGGCAGGGAAATAAAAAAGAAATCGTCCTGGGCACTCCAGTTCGCGAGGACTCAAAACCGTGGCAATCCTTTAGCAAGAAATGTCTTTACATGGCTGTTTAAAGTGTGACTCGCCAGTCCCGTGTAGAAATAGGAAGATGAAGGGTATAGGTTTTTTTAGCTGGTCCTAAAAATCCCGTGCTAGTTCTCTCGGCTCGCCTGGCCATCAGGCATTGCAAAGCAAAAGTTGGAAGCGCAGTGATTAAACGGAACAGCTGGCTGAAGGGGAGGCAGGCACTGAACCCTGACTCTCCGGCAGATGCAGCAAATGTCGAGCATGCACTTCATTCCCGGCGGTATTCCACCTCGCGCCCCGCCGGCCAAGAGAGGACATCATCCCATTGAGATGTGCTGGCCCTTTCCTGCCTGAGCCCTTCTGGGGATTTCATGGGGATTTCAGGCAGGGGGAAAAAATAAAATAAAATAAAAAAAAGGGAATAAATAAAAGGGAAGGCAGTGCTGTGGTGGAGGTAGCGCTGCCCTGCGCGCCGTGCTCAGAGCCAGCTCCAGCTGCAGAAGTTGGCCGGCAGCGGAGCCTCGCACAAACCTCCAAGTTGCAGCAGAAGCAGCAGCGGGGCTGAGCGCAAGAAGAGGCTGCGACTGCAGTATTGCCTGACACACTTTCCTCTCCCCCACCCCCTCTTGGCAAGTGCTTGCAGAGCCTCCAGCACCTTTCAAGGCAATGTCAAGCTGCTGTCAAAGCATTACGATGCCTCCCAAACACACACACACACAGAGCGTAAGGGAGTATGAAGCTGCAGTCTTATGTCCTGCCTACGGCTTTGCTGAAAACTCGGTTTAACCCTTTCTTAGGAAGGGCAGAGGAACTGCAAAACGCATGCAAGCCCTGTGCTAGGATTTGGGCAAGCAATGCACTGAGGTGAGGGCAGGCTTCGGGGGCAATGCTGGACACCAGCTGCGTCACGGGGAGTCCTGCCCTTCAGGACAGGATGCTTCATGGCTTCCCCTGAAACAGTTGGTCCTCCACCGTGGGTGGAGATAGGGTACTGCACTAGAAGGAAACTGGTGGAATAAACCAGTCCTTGCTTCCTTTGCTATTAAAATGAAAACCAAAGTAGGCTGACTTCTGCTGGAGATGCAGAGCATAGGGGTGATGCTACCGTCCCGGCCCTGGGGTACGCAGCAGGGGAGGCAACAAGGGTGGGTGCAGGGCTCGCATCCCACCTGCAGCACCAAGCAGGCCCCCATTTCAGTCAAGTTGTGAGACACAAACCCTGTTTGTACCAACCAGCCCACGGCTTACATCCAACAGGCAGTTTTCTCCACAGTCGCTGTAGTTACAAATGGCAAAGTCACAGCAAGACAAGCACGGTCTGAGGCACAAAGGCACAAAAAACATCTACGTTGTTGTAGGAGGGTCCAGTTGTGTTTGAGACTTCTACTAGATTTGGCTGAAAGTGGCCAAGAGGTTACAAATTTAGAAGGAAGCTTGTGGAGAGGCAGCAAGGTTAAGTCTTGTTTCCAGAGGAAACAAATCAGGATAAATCAGGAGGGCCTGAACACATCTGGATATGCCAGCAGGAAATTTTGCAGACCTGAGGACCCTAAGTCTGTGTGGCCCATGTGGAAAAGCAGAACTGGATTTCAGCCTAACATCAGAGTTCTTGCTTGGACTGAAATGCAGCAGGATCTCTATTTTGGTTCAAACTCAGCTGTTTCACGCGCAGACAACTTATACAAAAGCAATAAAATTACTAAGTAAAAAAAACCCTACTTACAAAAGAGATATTTTGGTCCATAATTTGTTTTTAAGAAGTTGTTCAGTCTGACAATAGACTTAATTAGTAATTGAGCTGAAATTTGTAATTAGAAATCTTTTCACACAGCTATTAATGCTTTTGCTGCAGAGAAATCTCATCTCAAAGGAAAAAAACATCTCCAGTTGTACCACAAATACAACAAGAAGCTGCTAACTTGAGAACAGCCCATTGCTTTGGATGCTGTGAAATTGACATCTCCAATAGGATGTTTTAAAGAAAAGCTAAAAGCAATCGTTTGTGGTTACACCACCATAAAATTCTTACCAGAATACCTGCTGCACTGAGAAAGGGTATGAGAGGGCAGGTCTACTACATAACTGAAGCCGCTTGTTCTTGTGGACAAGATCTGGATGGAGCTGTCCCGTTCCTCTGCTACTGGTGGAAAAAGAAGAGGCATTTTGGCATTTCAAACCCAGAATTGCTTGTGGCATTCATTGAGCTGGCTGGCAAGAACCCAATGCACCAGGAGCCTGGAGAGGATAAAGATGTTTACTCTATGGTTTCTGGCCAAAACCCATAAACACAACATTTTCCTTATGTTTCAGGTGGCACTATATTAAAACCAGTTGCAGTGAACAGCCTGAGTTTCTAATAGGGAAGGAAAAGGGTGCACCACACCTACCAACAAAATTAGGCAGTTCAAAAAGAAATGTTATGACAACAAAATATATAGGTGTCATAAAAGAGCACAAGGCATCAACCTAAGCTATGTCTTGAAAAACTCGAGGAACAGTATGTAGAGCTTTGATTTTTCATGAAGAGTCTGTACACCCTCCTGTACCTTTTGACTTCAACTTTATGCTTGTATGCTTGGAATTAGCAGCTATCCAAAAATGCTCTGGCAATATCAGCTACGTACAAGCATCACCTAAGAATGTCTGGGGTTTACCAACACACTATGCCCATTGGAAAAAGAAGTTCATTTGAGGGGGGCCGGGGAGGATGTTACAGAAGCCTTTCCCCAGGAAAAACAAAACAAAAGAAAAGAAAAAGAAAGAAAAAAAAAAAAAAACTTAATTCTGCTTTATTGGCGTATACTGATCCCCTATTACTATCCTGGGAGTAAAGAGGGTGTATGGAACACTTTCTTGGGTCTCCCTTCAGTATAAAATGCTGAGCCAAAAGACAGCACAGGCTGAGGAAAGTCCATGGCTAGAACAGCTTCTGGGCGGTCCTTACTGGAAATACCCATCTGCACAGGCTCTTGGCTCTCCTCCACACAATTAAAGAGGCAATACCAGTCAATAGGACACCAGTCTAGAGAAATGGGTATTTACTCTTCTCAGGAACAGGCTGACCTTTGAGCAAAATTCATCTGTTTTAAGTAAGGAGTAGCTACCCTTACATGCACACACATGTACTAGCGCTTGGTTTATCATTTCTTGTACCCAACACATACTGTAGTGCTCTTAAACTTAAAATATCTTTCCCCAGAGCTAAGTTACAAATCCTCCCAGAACCTTGGTGGGAGTGAAGTTGCAAACCTTACACGGCCTAAATTGGTTGGGATGACATTTACAGAATACACTTTTATGCAAACAAGACAGGGAGGACAGCAGAGGGAAGATCACAGGCTATTCAGAATATCAATGATTTAGTCCACTGCTTGATGGGTATTTGTTCCTGTGATTTAAAACATTACTTATTTAACCACATCCAAAAGCATCCTCGTCAGAAGTCACAAGACGGTGGAACATTCCAGCAAGATCCTGAAATGGACCGTTTAGCATTGAACACGCCTTGAGCCCGGGAGAACACGGAGAGGATCTTACATCACTCCGCATTACGAAGTCCCAGGAGAGTCTCTGAAGACAGCTGAATGAACGTAATGAACAGTCAGCCACAGGAAAATGATGAGGAAAAACACCCAACCACACGCACTTACAGTGCGCAGAGAAACACCAAAGTTCTAACCGCATATAAAAATTATATTAATAGCAACAGAAATTGCTTTGGGTTAGGGAAGGTTCAGAAGAGACTGACGCAGATACTTTCTATTTCTTTTAAATTCAGATCTTAAATTAAAGATTTCACGTTGCCATCCCCTTCTCCCCATCCTACTTCTTCCAGTTAGAAATACATGCCTGCACATCAGGGGTCTGCCTGGGGCTGGAGACCCCTCTTCCTGCTCATCCACCCTGTCAAGGCTTGTTTCTGGCACAGCAGACCCAATGCTTCCAGATGTCTTACTGGGAAAGACAGTTTTTACTGGGAATTCCAACCCATCTCTGCACAAAATCAAGAGGTTTGGAGTGCCTGCACCCCTCCTTGATTGATTTTTGGTTGCAGCGGACAGGGAGAGGAGGGACAAGAGGAAGACCCATCAGTCTACTGGTGGAAGAGACTTCACAGCTGATTACCCAGCTATCCACTGGCTCCAGCTATCACATTTGCTCCATTTCAACTGCTCCAATTTTACATAGTTGTGCTTATTTAGAAACCCCAGACAAATACATGCCAGCCTGAGGCCTGCAGCGGGGCTCATCTTTGGTCTAAGCAGATGCCCTGTTTTTCATATACACCCCCAAAATGCAACACGCTATTTTATTGATATACTTTTATGGAAAAGGGAGACTGGACTTAAAAAAAAAAAAAAAAAAATCTTGGAGGAAAAGGCTATTTAAACAGCTTAATAATGGAGCCAGAGGAAGAAGTCCTTGATTATTCTTTCCTTTAAGTGCAAATTCCACTAGTCAGTCCTAAACATTAATTTATTACAGGTAATGAACACTGCAAGATAAATTGGCCCATCCAGTAGGCAATTAGAGCCCTTGCTGCACATACAGACACAGAGCACTGAGACAGAGAACACTGCCAGAGGTACTTCCAAGACCCCCATCCATTCCCTCTGCCACCAGAGCACAATAAAAGAGTCACTGTACGTTTTTCTGCTTAACCATGTCAGAAAAAGACATTCGCATCTATCATCGCCTGACAGTGCTGCGGGGGAGCAGAGGGGGAATGCATTGGTGGGGAATGCAGGATGCCTCCCGAAGCTGTGATTAATGGGAAGAAGGAAGCGCTGCAGTGACCCCTTCTCTGTGTGACACCGGCGCTTTGGCATTCCCCAATTACGCATCTCGCCTGTACACCAGCATCCCTAACTGGGCTGAAATGCACACCAAAGTAACAGACTTTTAGTTCAGGAAAGAAACAAAGCCCAAAACTGTAGTAACTGGAAGTGCCAGTTTTTAAAAACTGAAACTTTTGGCCTGTTTCCAATGACCAACATCCCCTGGCTCAACCTCAGCAGAGCTCCCTCCCTCCTAACAGCAAGGGACGTTTCCTTCCCGATTACATGTAAATGCAAGCCCAGACACTTGAATTTTCACTTGCTAAATTTACAAACAAGTCACTGAGTCTGTGTCTGGGACAGCACTGGTCCTTTCTCTCCAAATCAGTCTAGTCTTCCCCATCAGACCCCTGGCAAGAAATTACAGCCTGTGATGGCTCAGCCCTTTCCTTTTGCAAGCGACTAAAGCCCAAGTGAGTTACCTAGAAGTTTTTTAGCTAGAAGGAGGAGAGAAAACATCTTTTCTCAACTTCATATAGAAAGAGGTCACCATAATCCACAAAAATGAACAATGAACTACATTTCATTCCCTTGAAAAAGCTTCACTGGCTGGTCTCAGCCAGGTGACAGAGCACAGCAGTCCTCAGAACTTTAAAGGTCTGCGTGTTCACCTTGCAAAAACACACTCACTGATGCTTTACATTTGGTTTCTCCATATGTGTTCCTGGCAAAACCAAGAAGAATAAATGCATGAGGACATGCCTACAAGTAAAACTCAAGGCTCAAGTCCGTGGGCTAACAAATGAGATGGGATGGACCAGCATCCTTAGTAACACCAGCAAATTTAAGGGACTGGACTACACAAGAGGGACTGTCACAGAAAAGAACTAGCTACACAGATTTGGGAATTAAAAAAATTCTAACCCAAAACCCAAATGAGAAGTGCATGCTGCCATTTTCAGTAGTCACAGGGGTTTCTTTTAACAATTTTAGGTACAACATCCTTTCAGATCCACAAAAACATTCATCGCCATGGTCCCAATGGTGTCTTCACGCACACCTCTTGTCCTTCTCTTGGCCTCCCTTCCCCATGGTCTGTCTTGCTACTTGGGGCTTTTCTGAGCGAACTGTAGGGTCAGGTTTGTGCTTTCTGCAACCATCTGCCAGAGGACATCATACCGCTGGGTAAAACAGGCATTTCAAACTGGAGTCAAGAGCCATAAATAACAGGCGCCATCATCAGAATCATGCCTGTAAGCCATGCTCCCACCAAGGCAAGGTCTCACACCACTTCAAAGTGTTTTCCAGCACTTCTGTGTTTAACCTCAATGGTTACCACCTGCCTCCTCCAGGCAGCTCCTCCTTACTGCCCCCTTTTAGCTAATGCCTCAGTCAGTAACCTGAAGTTGTGAAAATGGGTCCAAAACCCTGGCAAAAGGACTTGTAATGCTCAGTCTGCGTGGGAGGAAGAAAGTGCTCTGAACTCTAGGGAGCAATTGCATTTACAGATCCTTCAGTCATACTTCAGGTTATGCAAAGAGCAGCCCCAGCCACATTGCGCTAGCTGAGGCCATTAAAGAGTTGGTCCTCAGGGCAGCACGGAGCACTTCTTTCCCCCTTAATACCATATATCTGCTATGCCATTTTTTTCTTAGTCACTGAACGTTAGGAGAAATCCCACAATTTACTCCAGGGTCTGGACTTCCGGATCTGGGTAATCGTAGTAGGGCATTATTGCGTCGGGGATTCCAGCATGATGAGAGAAACAGCGGAAGACAAATAGGCTGCAGCAAAGTCCAAGATCCCTTATTCCCAGCCAGCTCTAATGAGACAAAAAAAGCTCGTTCAGGGACCTTGTTAGCAGAGGTCATCCTAACAAAAGCAAATCTCAGCTTTCCAATGCTTTTTTTTAAGCCAAACAGAGATGAGCTTGACAAGACACAGCAATAAACAATGCAGCAGGAAGTTAATCTGTCGGCAACCACCAGCCATGCCAGGGCAAGGTGGGAGTTTATGACCTGCTCCAAAAGAAGCAGAGCTCTGGAAGATGCATGCACAGCGTCTGAAAGTGGGTCCATCACTTGTTTCTGGGACCTTATTTCTCCCATTTATCTCTATCTCTGTATTGTATAGAACAAGCACTTTGTCCAGCAAAAGACACACCCTCATTTGGGGATGCTCCTAACTCACTTTCTTTTTTTGCCCCTCCCCCCCCAATCTTTCATAGCAATGTAGCTAGAAAATACCAAAACAGCCCTAGGACACAAGTAAAATCCATGCACTGAACCAGCTCAGTAAAGAACTACATGTGCAAGGAGAGACCATGCAGAAACAGAGACCAAGAGCAGCGTCATGCAACTGGGGGAAACCAAAATGTCTAATAGCTCCCACCTTCTCAGCTTTTAGTGATCAGTGTGCTAGAACTATAGCAAGTTGTTTACAGCTAAAAAACTGGAGGGAAAACAGCATCCAAGTTCTCCAGTGACAGGACTGGTTCCCAGTTTTAACGTCATTAAACTATTCCAATTTACAGTGAGTACATGGCAGCTTCACTTGGCACCTCAGTATCAGCACCAGTGCTGCCCTGGCAGGGCCTGTTCATGGTCTCTCCTCTTCAGCAGAAATGCTGTTTCTTCTTTATATTTTATTAATATTGCCAAGAATGAAAATAGGATGGGTCTGTATTAGCAGCCAGCCAGCATCCACCCTCCCTCCCCACTACGGCTAGGCAGTTTGGATGTAAAAAGCTCCATCACATAGACCACATGAGGAAACACATCCTGCTGTGGACCTTTGGAGAAAATGTGGAACTGGCACCTCAGCCCCCCAAACACAGGACAGCAGCCCCACAGCTCAACCAGCCCACACAACAGCAGGGAGCTGCCCTGTGGGAGCAGAGGTGTGAACGCGTTGGTGGGGGGCTGATCAGCATCCCTCAATCCCTTACTATATTACATGCCACAAGAGCTCAGGTCTTTGCAATAGTAAGGACTGAAGACTTGTTCCTCTTCCTCCAAAAGGACCTGGACACTTGAGCCCAAACAAAGGCTCCTTCCAGTAGCAGGGATGCGGGCCATGCCACATTTCACCCCAAAGAGAGAGAGAAACAACGCTACAGCTTACTGCAGCCTGAAGGACAGGTCTTAGCATTTAGTCACCATCTGACTCCACTCCTCTCTGTGGGAAGAAAAACCTCTGCATCTTCCCCTTACAAGATTTATCTTGGCACTGGTCTTTTCAGAGGCAATGCTGCCAACGCAGATGGAAAAATAAGCAAGTGGGTCATCAGTCTTAGCAGTTGTCACACAGTTTCTTTTCAATGAGTAGCAGTGTAACAATGCATTAACAATAAATGAAATGCCATGTTAACACTAATTTGCATAGTACAGAAGCCACAGTGCTTTGCTTCCTCTATTCTCCTTCCAAACTCTCCTGACCTGCATATGAATCGAGATGAAATTTAATTGCTGGGGCATTCAGCAGAATCACTGAATTCCTGCTTAATGAGGCTTCATTTGTACTCTGTTGCATCAGATACCTTCTCTCCAAGGTGCTGTATTAACTAGTTCAGATGTAAAATATTTTCCAAGGCATATTTTCATATGCATTTCAACAAAGAAATAGCAGGGAAAGCGCTGACTGCAAAAAGACGACGTTAATATCAGTAGCATAAGGCTAGCAAGATCCCAAGAGCACCAAGCCGTATTCCTTACACAAAAAAAACGCCTTTTATATCTGCCCTTACGCACTACCATGCAACGCTTCTAGAAGAGACGAGGCAAAGCTAGGTAGGACCTGGCCAAGCTCTGCATGGGAGACAGCCAAGAACTAGGAGCAACACCAATAATTTTGGTGATTCAGAAAGAGCACAGCGCATGCTGCATCCACAAGTCAGAGCTCCGGGTGGTTTTGCATTCAGATAACTCATTAAGCTTACCTCATTCAGAAGTCCTCGGCCATGGCCAGAGGGCTTACTTCCATGTCTGGTACCTCAGCCTACATAGCCAAGCAGTTTTCTGATAGATCAGCCTTTCTTCTATTTTGTGTTGCTTAGATGCAGCACAGCCACTACCAGCAGCACAGGCACGGCTGTGTTTCAGAGTCACACATAGTCACCAAAGCCACAAGTCCCCTGAAACGCAGCTGATCACATTATCTTGCAGTAGTATGGGATGCAAGGCCGCACGTGCAGTGCGGACAGGGATACCCGGCTGAGGGGGGACACCGCCATGGTCGGCGCTGGATGAGGCCACCAGCTGGCTGTCAGCTCCAGCCCCAGCCTCTCGCCCACGCTGCGTCTGCAGCACAGACCACGCTGAGCAATGCCAGCGCTGCACTTGTGTGTCAGCCACAGGGAACACAGGGGGAGCACATCACAGTAAGCAAACCGAGACGACCCAAAAGGCACTGCAACTCCGCAGCAGTCGGCGTGCAGCTTTCCGACACGGGGTGAAACCAGGTCAGACTCCCTTGCTGCCACAGGAAGGCTCACAGCTCTACCCAGACACCTCGAGGAATGATGCGGCTTTCAGAAGTGCTTGAACACGCAGACGCCTTCGGACAGAGTCAATCAGCCGCATGTTTTGGGGCGAGGCGTTTCCATCTGTCGATTTGGCTCCAGCTCCAGCTTGTGAAGATCTACCTCCCAAGCTGGGACAAAGCGGAGCCACACACAGCTCCAGGTAACCCCCAAGTGCTGGGACCAGTGATATATAAAGAAGTATTTTGGCTTTAGAGCGTGTGGAACTCCCCAAGGGACTGCAAATTGCTTGTTACTGCAGGCTTGCAAGATGGGATCAGCCTCCCTCCTCCCATTCAGGCTTCCCGGGAACAGTTACAGCACGCTCATAGTGGTATGTAAAGGTTTATCCTTTTACTTGTGAGTTACAGTAACCTATAAAAGTACTGCTTATGGCTCATGCCCAGCGTGGGTCCGAACAACAACAGTGGATTCGTGCCAGTTGCAACAGGCCAGAAGATGGACCACAAAGTCAGTTTGCCATTTGCATTAGAAGGGGAAAGAATGGGGAACGGGGTATGGTGCAAGGCAGTCCTAATTATCCCAGGGTAGCTAATTATAAAGGATGTAAATTGACAGAAATAAAACCACATGGTCAATAATAGTATTTTTTAAAAGCTGGAAATTTTAGCCCATTATCTTTCCAGCTGAAAAGCTTTAATTGAAAATGGCTAATCTTCCAGTGGGTTCAGGAAGGGTTTACAAGCTAATTGCTCTCCTTTCTTTAGGATTAACACTATGTTCTGTGAATAGGGGTGGAGGGCAGCAGATGTGCAGCCTTTACTCTCTTTAATCCAAATGCCCCCACAGCCACAGATGCTCCCAACGCTGTGCAGTGGCATAATGGAATCGCTTTCTCGCACATAAAGTGGTTGTTTCGAAATGAAATTACAGCCATCTATTAGGAAGGGAACAATAAATTTCCTCCACCACACATCCCCATCACGAAAGACACAGCATTAGCCTGTAAAAATCCCTGACGGAAGTAAATCTTGCAGGAGAGAGAGCAGCTAACAGATGAATTTACCATTCTCCTTTTGTAAGCAGTAGCCGGTGTCATTTGGACGTGGGCAGAAAAGTCATCATCCCGCAGAAGCCAGAGCATGATACCACAAACTTCAGGGTGGCCGGGACCTGGCTGCTAAGCTCTAGGCTGGGAGAAGCTTTAAAGGAGCTGCCTTCAATTTAAGCGGAGAGAAATTGCTTTCATTTTGCTAACCACAACACAACTACAAACTATCGCTTTCACAGGCTGCAAGCAAAAGTTACTTGGTAACCTTAACTACCTGGGATAGACGGGATTTGTGTTACATGAGGAAAAGGGGTTGGCTTGATTGTGTGATCTCTCTGGGAGAGATGCACTGAAGGAGAGAGAGGAGGATCCCTAATAGCAAAGGCAGAGTGGCTCCTAATTCTCAGAATGAGGGGAGGGGGAGAAAAAGTGCATTCAAAGACATCTGAAAATGAATAAAATCAGGTCAGGGTCATTCAGCTCTTGCTGCTACAGCGCAAGAAGGACTGAGTCCTCCTTCACATGAAATCTGCACCCACGCTCCTCAGAAAACCAGGCATCTGGCCCCTCCTTGCAAGATCCTGACTACCAGTCCAAAAGGGGCAACATACCCACGAGCAAAGCATTTTTTCATATTCCCTTCATCAGATCAGGGAAGGCCACACCATTAGGAGTAACAGTGCCCCAACCCACCCTACCCAGACTGTAGCTGAGAAAACCGAGCACCCAGGGCCAAAAGGGATGGGGAGAAGGATGAAGCATTTGATGTCTGAATCAGAAGAGGAGTAAAGTTAATGTTTTATATCATAAAAAATCAGCAGCGCTGTTCACAACAAGAGCAGCGCCTTTCAGGAAGGCGCTAGGGAAGGGATCCATCCCCACCTACATGGGCTGTCTAAGGAACAGGAGAGCATCGCCTGGGCTTCCTCTAGGATGGCCAAGGAGGAAGACAGCTTTTCCTAGAGAACAGTCCATCTCAAGTCCCTTGGATTAAGTTCCTAACTTTAGCAATCTGTCAACTAGAGAGAAGATTCACCTGTTTTGACAGAACAGCAAATACAGCTCATTAACTGCTTCCGCTATTCCTTCTCCCCCTAAAACCTAGAATTTTTTGCTGAATCACTGTCAAAAGGAACATACTAAAACCCAGCAAGAAAGCAGTGCAGAGAAGAGTGAAGAGTGTCTCAGTCAAACCCATGGCAGCAGGAGACACAAGAGTCCAGGGAACAGGTGCCAGAATGGAAACATCAAAAGCTCAACTAGTTTTTAAAAAACAAGTTTGTGTAAAGTTCAGCTGAATATTTGCCTCTTTAAACCCTTGCCTGGAATAGTCACTAAGCCGCTATCCTAAATCAAGCCTTTCACTAGCTAGAGAGATGGAATATTTAGTGTTCAAAATGAAGATGAATTGTTGCCAGTCTAAGCATCACATTACATTCAGCAGTGATCTGTATCACGCAGAATATTTCCTCAGCTAAGGGAGCAAACCTTCAGAGCAAGCAGATGACAGACACACACATCGTGGGCATATGACAGTATTAAAATCTAGATGGATGCTGAGGTATTAACAGTACGGGTTAGAAGGGGTTATTTTCAAAACTCTATTAACCCAGTGACCCGGTTTATGAGAAAGATGCCTTCTCATTTGTACCTTTTGATTACACATGAGAAGAGGCAGCAAGCGCACACTCTCTGCTACCTCAGCAGCCATTTGCATGCTGAAACACAGTAGTTACATGTGCAATAAGGCATTAAAAGTTAGAGACTTACTCATTTTTGCCATAAAGTTTAGAACAACATTTAAAGCAGAGCTGTTTCCTCAGTATCTTATTTCCCTTTGCTTTCCTGGACATTGTTTCTGCTACTCAAAGGCACAGGAACTGCAGCAGAAGTTCACTCTCCAGAGCTACGCGTCCTACTCCAAGAGTGTATTTCTGTGCAAGGGCCACCAGGAACAATATTGAAAGGCTCACAGTTGCAAACTTATTACTCCACGAAGATGAAAACACAGAATGCAGGCCAGAATCAACACTGGATGAACTATTGCCAAGAAAACCAAGTTTTGAAGCTGTACACTTGGCAAAAAGATGGTTTGCCAGCCCCCTTTTTTTCAAAGCAAAAAAAAAAAAAAAAAAGCAGCACAGAGAAAAAATTATTTTCTGAGAGCTATAGGAAGAGCTATGAAGACCTAGCTTTGCAATCTCCCACCTTCATGTTAGCTGACATCCCTGACACACAGTAATAACCAGACCTACTGTAGAACAGGAACTAGCGTTACAGGTTTAAAAGAGCTCCCTAGAAAAAGTTTTTCATAACAGAAATATTCTCTCCAATTACTTGCAGAATGGTAATTTAAGAATATTTATTCTCTAAAATATATTGTACTATAAAACCCTTTCACTCAACTATTCATTCGTTGCTAAGAAGCAGTGCAAGGCTTAATAGGACGCGGAGATTCGAGTGAAAATTATGGGGTTGCTCTCTGTATAGCTGAGAACTGATGCATACTTATCGGGGGGAGACAACAAGAAAATAGGTCTTGATCAAAAGGATCAGACACAGCAATGAAGCTTACAGGTGCTCTGAACCAACAAGCAACGCCTGAGGGACGGATCACAAAGGGGGCATTAAAGCTGCTTTGCAAGATGTCAGATGCACCCCTTGCAGTAACCACACAGTCCTGGAGAGCATCGGCGTGCTAGGCAGATGGTGGCCCAGGCATAACTGGCTAACAATTACCTCCATTTTCTGTGATTTTCCAAGGTAATTAAGAATTGGATTCCTTTAGAAATAGCATTTGTCTCAAGCCTGCAGGGATGGGGTTTTAGGCACCAGTTGCACCATCGCAAAGGATGTTTGTGATCTGAATTGCAGCCATGTTAAATACGCTATTAAATATACAAAGCATCACGTAGCCTTAGTTATCCGCAGAATGACTCATTCCTGGTGTAAAGTGATTTAGCCAGAGGAAAAAGGCACTGGAGAAGGAGGGTGCAAATGCTTTTCACAAGTCACTCCTGTAGCTGCCGCATCAGTCCTCTCCCAAAGCCCCTCTCTCCTCTCCCATCTTCTCTGGTGAAAGCCTCCATTCAGCCTCCTCTGGAAGCGCTGCCATGAAGGAACCCCATGGACAAACACAAAATTACTCCTCTTAATTGGGAGGCATCCGACAACACAAGTGTTTACAGGGACCCTGCCAGGTGAAGGCCTGGGAAGGTGGGTGCCCACGGACATGGTTGCTCACCGCTGGGAGGAGAAGGGAGGGGGGCACATCCACGCCAGCAGCACCTGCATCTGCTCATCCCACCTGGGGCTGGACAGCTTGGCCTCCTGGCCGGGATTTGCCTCTCTGCAGAGGGCAATCCAAGTGCACCAGCCTCCCTTGCTCTAAGAAGAAGGTATTTGGCAGGATTTGACAGTTGAGCATAATTCTAGATGAAACAGGCCAGATTCAAGGATTTCTGCATAATTAAGAGTATAATACTGTATTTAAGAGCCTCCTAAATACCCACAGTTAACAGAGGGCAGCATGCTCGGCGGAAGCCCATCTCTCATCACAAGGGACTAAAGCTGGCACTAAGCAGATGCAGATTCTTCATTTTCTTTAATACCTCAGCAGCCCAAAAGCAGCGGCAGACAAAAGTCCTTCCCAGGGCAGGCGAAGCCCACAGCAGATCTCCTCAACCAGATGCCCCAGCTTGGAGGCATTCAATGGTCCCAGAGCAGCAAAGCAGCTACGCAGGTACCCAGACTTCAGGGAAGTTTCTGTAGCAACGGCATGCAAAGAGAATTTAGGTGTTTACATAGCACAGCTGATTTATGCCAGCGTGCCTATGCTTCAGTCATTGAGGCCGAGGGAAAAGCCTGAAAAATAAGGTACAATTCCCTATCGGAGGAATCCCCACAACAGTTTTGAAGTCTCAGATTTTATGTTGATAGGTCATTTTCCTGTTAGTTCTACCAAGGAGCAGGGTAGACGCTTTCTTTATACTCCATGCAACCCCAAATTTCCAAGATTTTACAAGGATCTTAGGCATGCCCTTATCAGCGTATTCCAGTATTTAAAGAAGATGGAGACTCCCCTTTTACAAGGGAGTTACATGGAAAAGATGAGGGGTAATGGAACAAGTTACTCCCGGGGAGAATCCGATTGGCCACGAGGACGATTTTTCACAATGAGAACAATCAGCCATTGGAATAATCTCCGCAGGGACGTGGTGGATTCCCCACCACTGGACACTTTTAAGATTCATCTGGACAGGGTGCTGGGCCATCTTGTCTAGACCACGCTTTTGCCATGAAAGGTTGGAACTTGAAAGGATGATCCTTGAGGTCTCTTCCAACCTGGTATTCTATAATCCTATAATCTAGTCCAGACAGTACCGGCAAGATACACTCTTCTCCAATCAGCAGGTGAAAATATGGTGGTTACAGGGCAGTATCACTTCTTATTGAAGTGGAGAAGAACAGGACATGTATACATGCACGTTTTCTAAATACACATCCAGATTTTCTGCAAGGCTGCCAGGCAGCAGCAGGCAGCACCATCATCAGCTCTTCCTCTACAGGGCACCACAGTGCCAAGGGAACTGCAGGGGTGGTGGACCTCTCCCCTGAGACCAGCACCATCCCAAGCAGCGGCTGGAAGCCAAGAGGTCACAGATTTAAGGCTAGTGGGGACCTTCCCAAGCATTTTCTTGCCAGATGGGACACACCTCCCTGTGATAAGCTCATCCTTGCACTGCTACAGGGAGGATACAATTTCCTTCCCTAGCAGAAACCCCAGGACAGAGGTGCCAGCTCTGTCCCCCCAACAGACCAATCTCAATGCTCATACTAAAACCATACTGTCACCCCAGTCCTACACCACAGCAGCCACTCCTCTGCACGCTACCGCTCCCTCTGCCCCCGGCTAGGCTGCCTCTGCTATTTCAGGAGGGATGAGTGTGTGCAAGCACACGCTGCCAACACACAACACACCTGCACTACAGAGGCACCGTCTGGGGTAAAATTTAAGGCTCTGCTTTCATTGCTGTTTGCAGCCCTGCGTGCTCCAGCCCCACCACGTTGCCTACAGCACCGCCTGTCCCTGAGCCCTGGGGTGGCAGAGTAGTTTTATGGGCTAAGAAATCAGATGCACACTATATCACGGGATGGAGGAAACGGCGGCTGCTAAGCTCACCCTGCTGTCAGGGCAGCTATGACTTTTCCAGGTTCTCCTCTCTGCTAAGAATGTATTGCCACCCATCTGCTGTCACAGCTTCCCTCCCTACCCCTTACCCTCCTGCAAAAAAAGGACTTCCTTGCAGGCTAAGCTTTGGCTTTTGCAAATTAGGAGTTTCACATTCTTCGGTTTTGAAACAGCAAAAGTTTCAAAGCAAGTGAGAGGCAACCATTCAGGGCTTTCTCTCACCTGCCTTACAGATGACAGCTCCTAAGGGATGGTGCCACAAAGCCATCCTGCCCCTCCATGTGCTACCTCGCACCCCCTCCCTGGAAACACTTGCTGGAAGGCAGTTGAAACTTAAAGAAAAAAAAAAAAATCAAATTGTGAAAAGGATGGGTGAGGAAGGGGAAGCATGGGGATTGAGGAGACAGCAGATTAATAGCCTGGCATTTATGGCAGTTTAATAATAGAGCTGTCACAATAGGAGAGATTTACTAATTGCAGAGTCATTTGCTATGGATTCCCATCAAGCTGCCATTTAAATCGCTGTGCAGTTTTTAAGATGGCTTTTGAAACAGGGGAAGGGGGGAGAAGAGACATCGCCCACAGTACTTATGCAGCTAAATTTAGGAAAGCATTGTGCTTGCTTACAGATGAACAAGTTGATGAAGACAGCAAGGAAGGAGCCAGCATTACTGCGGGCCCAAAGGAGCCCAGGGGACAGGTACATATTTGTGTCTGAGCCCCTCCACGCAGCGAGCGGGTCTTACGTCTGGGAACGAGGCTCTGACCTCAAACTAAGCCCTGGCGAGTTGTACATAGCTTTAACCAGTGACCTACTAATACCTCCAACATCTCCCCAGGCACTGAGCTACAGCTCCAATGTATCTTTTTGTAGAATTAGTCAGCACCAGTTTTAGGGGCAAAAAGTCATGTTAAACCACCAACATGAGAGTCATGATCTCTCGAGGCTGTCAGCAGGGAAGATCAAGTTGGTTCTTCTAACAGATTTTAAAGTGAAGCTGTAAGCTCCTAATTCATACATCCTCATCACACAAAGCTTGCTTTATGCAGTGCCTCAACCTGAGGTATGCACAGCTGCTTTTGCTGGGGGAGCCTGGTGACAGCACACTGCAGTGAAGGAGTGCCCTGCATGCCACCTCCACGACTCAACTCCTCTCCACTGGGTCCCCGAGGCCACGAGTGCCAGCCCAGGCACAGATTCACAGAACTGCAAGTGCTTGGGTCCTCCTGGACTCATGGCGCCAGGGTTGTAGGAGAATTGAACAGGCTGAGATTTTTTTTCCAACAAAATCCTCCAGGGAGAGCCGTTATCTGGTGGAAATACCTCATGTTTCAGTTAAACCTGATGTTCATCAGCCTTAACCGGAAAGCTTTCCAGCACAGCCTGGAGGGAATTAAAACCAACCCAGGTGCAAGCAAGAGACCTGGTGAATGAGGGAACCACAGGATGGAGAAGACTGCTCTCAATCGGGCAATTGGAGCTTTATATCTTAGAAGAGCACCCTCACCGTTTTGGGAAAGAAAAGGGGCTCTCAGCACTAGTAGGAGCAGTTCTGCATCCAGCAGTCCTTCACCCCTCCAGCATCACTCCCTGGTACTCATTTTCCCCCAGAATAAAAGGGGGACAACTATCCTTTGCACCCCTGTTCTTGCACCTACAGAGGCACCGTGAACCACCACCGAGGTGCCACAAGAGCTTCAGACCACCCAGGCGGCAGCACACCGGGCTCCACTTGGTGCCACGGGGAAGGAGGGAGAAGATGCCTTTCAGGGACCCAGGGCAGCGATGCCATCCCATCTCAGCCAGCAGCCCGAGAGGCGGCCGTGCCTTCTGTGTCATACACACTCTCATAGCTCAGCCGAGATGCCATCCAAAAGGCTGGTTTAATCCTCTTTCTCTTTAGGGAAACAGGGCTCTCTCGGAAGTTTGGTCAGGGCTTTGCCTTTGCAGATCATCAACAATTAACAGCCTACATGAGTGCACGGTTGGGGCTTTCGAGGCATTTCAATTCTGCTGTCATTTAATAACCACCAGTGACTCAGAGGCTGCTTTCCTCCCACACACTGTGGCCCAGCACTCCAGATCTTTTTCATCCCTTTAAATCCATTGGTACAGAAGATAAAAATCTATGAAACAAGACTGCTTTACCATTGCATCTGCAGCTAATCTGACACACCAAGAGCACAACTTGATCAAGTTTTACGTTTGGGGCTGTTCCCAAGACTGTTGTTCAAGTGCGTTTGCAAAAAGGATGCTGTATTAAGGCAATATAGGGCTCTTCCCATATCATCTTTGAAGACAGGACAAGGCAGCGCCAGCTCCCATCCAGCCCCAGCATCTTACTCCTGCTGCAGCTGTTTCTAAGTAGTTTTGGTCTACCAGGAACACATTTAGACATAGATGAGATGTGTTACATGGCATTTTCTTCTCAGAGGCACAATCAAACCCCATTTTACACTTGGTAGAGATAAGATGGTTGAAGTGTAATTGATTTTGTTTTATGGGATGCTCTAGCACAAGCATCCTTAAACAGAATTCAGCTATAATGAACATACAGTACGAGCCTTCACTGAGGCAAATATCATTGCCTAGGGACAAGTTCAGATCTAAGCAACTTCAGATGCATTACTCTACATCTTAGACAAGGCTTTTCAGTCAAGTTAAGCCAAGCCAAGCGTGCCAACACATGTTCCCTATACATTGCCATCAAGACAAGGGAAAATTTAGCTCCCTTGCTAACTGAATACCTCCCACTGTGCCTACTTCGATAGGGAAGACACAGAAGGAAAAGGACTCCTCAGTCACCTCATCTGTCGTACCTTGTGCAATCTCTCTCCAGGCTTTACAATGAAAGTTGGATTGATGGGAGAAGTTAGCATCACTTCTTGTTGTTTCTGCACAGCGTCCTGAAGAGCTGGCTCAGTGCCCAGGGTCTGGGATCCCTCTCATGCCACTCCAGCTTAGAGAACACAGCCAGCAGCCCCACCACTGGTCCCTCCTGCATCACCATAAGCAGCCATCAGCTCTGGAGGACAGCGTCTGCTTGTTTAGACAAGCACACCTCATCACCCTTGGCCCTGGCTGATGCTGTCAGGAGCTGGCTCTGCTCCAGGAGCTATTGAGACACGTTTGCGTGCCTGCACTGGCACAGCCTAACCCTAAGCACTGCTTTTGCCTGTGACCAGACACCACCTCTTTATGGATTACAAAACCCAAGGAGTTAGCCAGCAAACCAGAGAGCAAACACAACTAACCCGGTGAAATAAGCCTTTTTTTTAGTGTGAAAATGCAGGGCTCAGCTAGGGTCAGAAGCAGATTANTGAGGTAAAGATTTGGGGGAAAATACAAAGACTGAGAAGAAAGATACTGAAAACGACTGAGTTCAAACACACACAAAACCTGGGAGGTTCCTGCAGTTTGCTTTTGCGTTATTGGTTATTTTTGGCCCAGATTCCTTCCCCCAACCCCTTTTCCAAGATGAGACTGTGCTTCAGTCTTACTTCACTCATGCACAGAGCAGAGGAACAAGGGAAGGGAAGAGAGGAGTCTGCTGGAGAGCAGAGCCTATGCAGCTCCAACAACACTCCACTGAGTTTAGCCATCACATGCTAATACACAAGCTGTGTCTGATCAGAAACTGAGTAATTAGAGCAGCCTGGAAGGTTAATGGTATGAGGCATCTACTATCACCTCATTAGAGGAGGATCTGTAATATGAACACCAGTATCGCACCTGATTAGCACAGACTCACACTAGAGATGCTCTATAGATTGACAGACAGCAGAGCTAACTACAAACCCTAATGAAGCTGCACAGGAGAGCTACTCTTCAATCCCATTCACAGCAGGGGGAGGACCATGGGAGATGCCAGCATGCTTTGGGTGATGGCACAGCTCTGTCCTCAGCTTCACAACTCCAATTTGTCTTTCCAGGAAATTAAATTGGAGGAGGGGGCCAAAAGTGCCACCCTATTCCCCCACCCCAGGAGGAATCACACAGAATATGGAGTTGTTCATTCAAGATAATGTCACTGCTGGACTTGATAGCATCAATAAGACCCAGAAAGCTCTAATGAAGGTTATGCATCATCTTACCTAAAAATCACACAGGTCACACTTACATTGATTTCTACATTTCAGACTGTTCAGTAGAGTTGTACAATGGATCTCTATTTTGACACAAACCAGCCTCAACAACATAAATGTAAGATTTTGTCCAGATAACTGCCTATCCACAACATCAAGCACAACATAAAGCAAACACGCTCCCACAACCCAGCAAGCACCTCTTCAGTGAGTACACTACACTTCAGTTACATTTCAGAAGGATAACACTACTTCCAGACAGTTCACTATATACAAGATGTTCTAGTTAGGAAGAAAAAAAGAAGAAAAAAAAAAAAAGTGAAGGAAAGCCTCCAACCCCCACTAAGCCTAACCAGGCATCACTGGTTATTTTCCAGTAAGCTAGTCCACTTCCCAAATCCACGACTGAGAAACCTGTGTTTCCTTAACATAGAGACTGAAACAGCCAACAGGAAAAGCTGTTGATAACAAGGAAATTATCTTTGAATTGTAACTTGCAGGTGGGAGGAGAACTTAAGTACAGCAATCCAGCCCTGCCAGTTGTTTCACTGCCACATAGCTACAAAAATCCTCCAAGTTTAAAAGAAAAAAAAAAAAAAAGGCCCTTAAGGAAGAGAAGTTCCCAAGCTAGAGAGGGGCACAGGCAGTGTGACTCAGTCAGTAATCTCCCAGGGACAAGATGTTTCTGCTGTGCATAAGTTGTCTTTTCAAACTTTGATCTAATTGGACTCACGATGTGGGAGACAGGGATGGTCTTCCACCATGGCACTGCACAGCCCCAGGACCACAGGCCGGCTGTACCTTTCCCCATAACAGGTTTCCGTAAGCAAAGTAAAAAACAGCAGAAGTGAGCAGAACTATTTCATTTGTCCTGGGGACAGTCTACAGACTCCCTCATCTTGAGGTTGATACCAGCAGACAGTATGTGCAGTATCTCTTACCTTCACAGATCCCTCCTGGGAAGCACTCGGGAGCCCAGCAGCCTGAGATGCGGCTCCATGGGACAGATGTCCACACACAGGGGCTGACAGAGCCATCAGCACAGGTCATCATCACCTGTGGGTTTTCTTCAGCCAGACAACACTGCCCATGCTGAGAGACGTGACATAGCCTCAGGCTATCTCAAATCATTTCTACTCTGTGAAGAACTGGCTTCAGCATCTAAGCTGTGTTCACAGTCCAGATACCTAGCACTGGCTTTGGCTCCGCTCTGGGATCCAAGCAGCCACAACTCAGGGACCTCAGTGTCTCACGTGTGGGCACTCACGTGTATTAGCATATCTGCTCTTGATCTGCTGAAGTTAGAGCAGAAGTCTCCACCATCCCAGGATACCCTGCAGGGAACCAGAGCACCTCAGAGGGAGACAAGAAGCTCACTTCTCAGTAAGGAGGACTTCCAAAAAGTACCTGCACTGCATTACACTTCAGTCTCCAGGCAGGTTCCCAGAGGCAGTGGCTGAACTAATCCAGGTAATTAGTTTCCCCTGGAATTGAAAGAGATGATGCAAGACTGTCTCCTCCCATCATTCTAAGTCTAAAATTTGCTTAAAAGCCTCAAACGCCACATTTCTGCATTACCTTAAAGTTCCAAGAGCAACCACCAACAGGTGACCAGGAGGCAGTCTCCCACCGTGATCATTCCAGCTCCTTCCAGGCAATGTCACAAAAGATACTCTCAAAATGTGCCAGTACTAGTAGCCTGCTGAGTATCTGCGAGGAAGATGTGTTCATTAGCAATGACACCTCTGCTATTTTAAATGCAAACAGGACTTGTGATCTGCATTTATGCCATTTACGTAGTTTAGAACAGACACTGCTTGGGAAGCCAACCCCCATGCATCATTACCAGCACTGCTTGAGCCACTGTTCAGCTGCTAATTAACAATCAATTTATGTTTTCAACTCTAACATCAATATTAATATGAAGCTTTTATCAATGCCATAGTGAGACGCCCACAAGTATAGCACGGGTACAGTCGACCTTTCAAAACAAGCAGAGAAGGGTCACAAGAGATATTCTTGTCTTATTTATATATTCCCCCCGGGTAATACTGGTGCTGAAGGGCACAGTCAGAGGGATGGAGTCACATTTGTGCCGACAGCCCAGCAACTGCCACAACTCCAGCTGCCACCAGCGCCAAGGGCAAGGCCAGCTCCCACTGCCCCTTGGTGGGTCCATGAGCTGGAGGAGCTCAGGAGCCATGAGCCAACTCTGCCCTCTTGCGATTCCAGCCAGGCTTCAAACCTCTCCCCCGTCCCTGTGCATCAGGAAACAGGGCTTTTCTCCAAAGAGGTACCTACCTCTAGCAGACAGAAGAACCGTTTATTTAGTGAGCTCTCCAAGCATCAGAAGCTGCTGGATGATGATGGGATTCAGCAGATTCCTCACGAGAGCAGGAGATACTCTAGGCAATTCCTGCTCCTCTTTGGGATCAGCCCAGACCTCAGGTTTGTTCCATCTCTTGCAAGAGGGATTTAGCCCTATGTTCAGCAGTGCCCAGCACCTTGCCTTTGCCTTAGGCTGCAGCACTGCACAGAATCACAGAATCACAGAATAGTCAGGGTTGGAAGGGACCTCTGGAGATCATCTAGTCCAACCCCCCCGCCAGAGCAGGGTCACCTACAACAGGTTGCACAGGACAGCGTCCAGGCGGGTTTTGAATGTCTCCAGAGTGGGAGACTCCACAACCTCTCTGGGCAGCCTGTTCCAGTGCTCCACCACCTCAAAGTAAAGAAGTTCCTCCTCATGTTAAGATGGAACTTCCTATGTTCAAGTTTGTGCCCATTACCCCTCGTCCTATCAATGGGCACCACTGAAAAAAGACTGCTCCCATCCCCCTGGCATCCTCCCTTCAAGTATCTGCAGACACAGGGCTGCCTGCGGCGAGCACACCGGGCACAGAATCATAGAATTGTCTAGGTTGGAAGGGACCTTTAAGATTATCAAGTCCAACCATCAACCTAAAACTGCCAAAACCACCACGAAACCATGTCCCTAAGCACCATGTCTACCCATCTTTTAAATACCTCCAGGGATGGCAACTCCACCACTTCCATGGACAGACTGTTCCAATGCCCAACAACCCTTTCTGTGAAGAATTTCTTCTTAATTTCCAATCTAAACCTACCCTGGCATAACTTGAGGCCATTTCCTCTTGTCCTTGCAAGCCTCTAATGTCCCAGGCATTCAGGCTGTCCACATGCACATCGGCCTCTTTGAGTCAAGTCGTCTCAAAAAAAGCTGGAGAAACCTCACCCCACCACCACGTCCCCATCTTTCCTTACTCGTGCACCCTCTAAAGCCAAGCCGGCTCCACAGGCTATTCCCACATCGCAAAATCACGGAATGGTCAGGGTTGGTAGGGACCTCTGGAGATCATCTAGTCCACCCCCTCCTGCCAGAGCAGGGTCACCTACAGGTTCACACAGGATGGCATCCAGGTGGGTTTTGATTGTCTCCAGAGTGGGAGGCTCCACAACCTCTCTGGGCAGCCTGTGCCAGTGCTCTGCCACCCTCAAAGAAGTTCCTACTCATGTTTAGAGGGAACTTCCTATGTTCAAGTTTGTGCTTGTTACCTCTTGTTCTATCACTGGGCACCACTGACAAAAGACTGCTCCCATCAACCTGGCACCCTCCCTTTAAGCATTTATAAGCACTGATAAGATCCCCCCCTCACTCGTCTGTTCTCCAGACGTGGTCCATCCCAGGCAAGGCAGAGGCTGGCTGAAAAACGAAGACAGGAAAAACCCTCATTTCATCACCTGCAAAATCCCATTCTCCCTTCCTCAAATGAGCACCGCTTGGTTCAGAAGCTGCTCGACCAGTTAGTTCCCCTTATACCCAGCGATCTACCCGTGGCTGCCAGGCAAAGCAGCGCCGCGCTCCCGGCCCTGCCTGCAACGCCTGGTGCTCCACCAGGGAGCAGCATGTACTTTCCATTCGGAGCGTCGGACTCCACAACTCCCTTTAAAATGGCTAACGCAGGGCTGGGGGGAGAACAGGGACAGCAAGGGATGCAGTTTAATATTTTTATTCTCACACGGGGTTCACAACATCACCCTGCAAGAAAAAAGGTGCTGCTACAATACGCAGCTGATTATTTCTTGCTTTGTTGCCTATATAAGCTGACCTACCAGAGCAAAAACCCAAGAAACCGAGGTGTCAGGGAGAATCAGGCTTCAGAGCCAATTTTAACCCGGTTGCACCAACCTCTTCAGGAGCCACCAGTCAGATATTCAAGGCAGGAGGGCCCAAGTTGGTCATTGTAATAATTTGTTGATATTCCAAACGAGTCCAATAGAAGCACTAGAAACCCTTTATCTTCTTTCCCAACCTTTTGACAGGAACTGAGATCCTGCTCTGACATTTGCCTTTGCTGCTCCTCTTGTGTTAAATCAGCAAGCCATAAAATTCATGTGCTAACTTGAATTAAGTCTCACAAAGAAAGAAAAAAAAATGAATATACATCAGCCCCTGAAGTCAGGCCTTTTTGAAGGCACAGAGCAGTCAGCTAGAAGAAGATAGGGAGGGGGTTCAGACAAGAGTTCACACAAGAGTTTCCTACACCATGCTATTATAGATTATGTTAGGATTAAGATTACACAGTGTCACTTCCAGCTGAACCATGCACCCAGAACTGCTCGACCAAACCCCTACTAGATCACCGCCCAGTCGTTTTTGGATGGACATACAAAAGGCCCTCACACAGTGGCAGCAGCAAAGCTTTATAGCTGGTGGGGACCTCAGCAGAAAACATCGTAGTGGGCTTGTGTGTATGGATGTGTGCGCACTGCANGGAAGTAACACAGCACAAAGCAAGAGCAGCACAGGTTTTTTGTTGTCAAGATAATACTACCAAGAATATTTACTTGTTATACATTTGAAAAATGACCACTACCTTGTAAAGGACCTTGTAACTCCGGCTGAGCATAGAAAGCAGAATATAAAGAAAGCTTCAATGTGCCTGCCTATGAGCTTGGGAACAGCCCACGAAATCCCCACTGTAGGCTGCTGCACCAGCAAAGGAATGTGGGAGAAACCAGTAGTACATTTAAGTGCTAGTAAAATAAATATACACACATATATACCTACATACATCTCTCCACAGAAGCTTGTTACATACATCTCCATCACATTATGTCGCCACTGAATGTCACTGTTTAGACAAAGAAAGATTTGAGCAAGGGGGTTTTAAAGTTCTGCCGGGGATGAGGGTAATGGGGGATGCCCTCATCAAGATTGTGAGGGCAAAGAAAGGAAATAGCAGTATCACAAGAAAAAAAAAAAAAAACAACATTAAAATCAGCACTTGCCCCTCACAATGTGGCTACAGAAACTGTCTGAAAAACCCAGCTGCAAGGTACATCACCTGCTGCAGGGTTAGACTTTAGCGCAGACAGTGATTTCTAGCTGGGATATTTCCCAGGGCTAATTTCTAGGAAAACTGCTCTCACAGCTGTGCAGTCCCACACTGTTCAGACCTGGCGCAGAGTGTTGCTAAGGCTCGCCGTGGAGAAGGGTACTTTATGAGACGAGTAATTTGGTCATTGGTCAAACACCTTTTCTCAGGTCTGCTGTTCTGATAGCCAACATACAGATTTTTTTTTTCATGGGATATTCACTACTCTTTTGTAAACTCTTCCTCCCGACCCCCATTTCCCCCTACCCAGATATACTGGGGGAGATGGAACAAGAACTCAGTCTGACAGAGGATTACTTGCTGGCTGCCCTAGACCCTAAAGACACTGACACGTGCGCTATACAGAGCAGCTCTGTGAATTAGAATTGAATCTCAGGTCTGTCAAACTCAATAAGCGCTTACTGATGTAGCCTTTTAATTAATGGATTTTGTCAGGAAAAAGAAGGAAAATTATAACGCTGCCTGAACTACTATAATAGTTGATGTAGACTGGAGAGTCAGCTTCCCTGGTCCTCCCACTCCCAAAGCCAGCCTCTTACAAAGCCTCTACGTTTTCTGATTTCTACTACTGGAGTTTAAAAAATCCGGTAAACCCAAAGGTGCCATCTCACTCCATCAAAACCCCTCTCCCACAGCAATCAATTGAAAGGCTGGCTGACACTTACAGGAGAGTCTTTCAGATCAAAGCACACCAAGTCTGCTTAAACATGCCTGCTTTCTGAAAAGCTTGTCTGTGTATCTCCCGATTAGCTCCGAGTCCAACTCGGGTCAACAGCAGATGAAAGGTAGGCATTTAGCAAACACGCCAAACTGCTACAAGTCTTCTCTGCCCAGCTTCTTACTCAGTCCTGTACTTGCAAGCTGCCTTGCACTGAGCCTCTTTCCTTGTATCCCCAAAATGTGAATGTCAACAGGTCACGGGCAACAGTGTCACCTCTGGTTGGGACTCCCCAAGTGTTAGACATCCTACATTCTTTTTCCTATGGCGCACAAGGTCAGCTAGTTGCACAAGGCACTCCAGGTCGCTTAGAGAGGCTATATTATTCTTTTATTTTATTTATTTATTATTATTACCAAAACAGTGGTTAACATCCCTAGGATGCACGTTGGTACACAACAGCATCAGCTCCCAATATCAAACACCAAGTGGACAAGTACTTCTTGGTGGCCTTGTCGCTTCCCTTCCTGAGGGACAGCAATGAAAATCATGGCTGTGAGATAGCATAGCCCCAGTCTGATCAGCAACAATCCGATCCCACCAAGACATTCTGAGCAGGATTGTCTGGCAGTCTTTTTGTTTCCCTACCAGCAATGGCTTAATGGGAAAATCCAATAATAGTCAAGAGTTCTCCCCTACCTACATACTCTAACTCTGATCTCAAAGCAGAAATAGGGGAGACAAAAATCCCTCAAGGAATCATGTTATGTCTTGAAAAGGACACGGCCCATGGAGATTTTCAAAGTAAATTCTCCTCCTGCGGAACCCCATAATCAGGAGATCTCAATGATGGCTATGCACAGTTTGCCCTATGTAGTTCCTCCCCAGAAGGATGCGTTTCCCTCATGCCTTGCATCCATGCTAGAGACACCACAGTTTCCCAGGGGCTTTGGCAGCCTCCAGCACACATTCCTCTTGGATATTGCTCTCCTTGATGGCACTAGCACCCAATACTTAAACCTCTGCAAAGCAAAAATCAGGTCTACAGCCCAAGGATATCTGATCTCCCCAGGCAATTTGCACATGGAGTTGAACTATTGAGTGACACAGATACAAGGTCAACATTCATTTATAATCCTGCAACCCCACCATGAAGAATAAACTGCAGGCAGAGAGGAAGCAAGCGCTACTGGCAGTGCACGGGAAGCTTGCTATAGAAGTACGCAAAGGCATATTAGTGTTCTACAACAGCACTATTTAGGAAGTGTTTGGGAGATCTAAGGTCCATAGGAAAGCAGTAAGTAGCAATCGGCTGGATAATTTGCACTTACACATAGCTTTGGAACAGAACAGTAAAGGATGAGATGGTAATTGTGAGAAGATACGGGGAGAAAAAAAGAGAAAAAAAAGGAGAAAAAAATCTCTACACTTTGGCCAGATGCCTCAGGAAATACACAGGCTCTTACCTCCTACAGGTTTCAAGAGAAGTAAAAAATTCAGTATCTTTAGAGGATACAGATTTGGATGGACTGTGCTGGGTTTACTAAAAGCTATTTCTATTGTACTACCCCTATAAATTTGGATTTCTTGCATTCTTGGAGGTGTCTAGCGTTCCAAACAATCAGCATGCAAAAGGCTTAGAAAACTACAAATAAACCTTCAGCTCAGGTTCAGCAACACAACACCTGTTAGAATAGTGATCAAAGCCTCTGACATCTTTGTAAACCCAAACTTCCCCGTTATTCACAAGGAAACATCTCCCCATCCCTGTCCCTGCCGCCCACCCCAGAGGATGGGGACAACTGCAGTCCCTGCAGCAGCAGCAGTCCTCGGTCCCCATCTCGCTACACTTGAGCTAATTCCTCTGTCAGGAAGAGGATATGAGCATGGAAAGCCTGTGTAATTTAAGTAAGTAGTAAAACACACAGATGAAAAGATTATTCAGTACATTAAAACATAATTATGGCCAGTTAGGAAGTTAAAGCACAAGGATAATAATTTTAGATCTCCAGAAGAGAGAGCGCTCCGGTTTGGCGTTCAGCACAGCACGTGGATGCTGTCCATAAGGATGACAGCAGAGAGACCTTTATAAAAAGGATAGAGGAGCATTCAAAGGTATTTGGCAGGTGGAAGCTCCTTCCAGTTATTTTGTTAAAACCTGCATAGTTCATGTCACCTATATATGTGATTCTTAAGGTTGTTTTTCTCAGCCTTAAGACCAGCAGGAATCAAAGGCTTAAGAGAAAAACAGAAAGATCAACAGAAAACAACCCACGCCACAGTGGACTGTTCATCACCACACTGACTCACGCAAAGATTAAATACCAGGAGCAGTTTGCAACCCTAGTCAAGCAGGACATGTGGCCCTGCTATTCCAGGAAAAAAAAAAGAAAAAAAAAAAGTAAAATAAAATAATTACTTCTTAAAGATGACTTAAGTCCTCAGAACAAGCTCCCACCTCACCAACGATTTGGTCCCTTCAGAAGAAGCCAGCGTGTGCCATCACACTCAGGGCACACCATCATCCTGAAGCCGCTCCAGGTATGCCCAAGGAGACGGCTTCCCACAGCATTTTCTCACCACGTCCCAGCTTCTGCAGCATGCTAAATTTTACCATTCTGCTGCCTTCAAGGCATCTATCAGGACCATCACACTTCAGATACGCCCAGTCACCAACAAATAAAGCTTAAATCCACTACTTTTAACAGACAAGTCCCAGATCTGGTTACAGGAATAAGCCTCCAAATAGAATCAGCCCTATTTTTAATAGCCCATAGCTGGGGAAGAAGACAGACACACCACCTCCTTGCCCCCTTCCCAACTCAAACAACAAACCAACACCGTGGCTGTCAGGGGAGCACAGAAGTTTTTGTTCAGTTAATGAAATATCAGCAGCAAGATCCGCAGAGGAGCTTAAACACAAACCTCAGACGAGCATCTCACAACCCTCCCTGGTCCCTCACAGGGAAGTTTAAAACAAAACCAAAAAAAAAAAAAATTACAAAAGGTCAATTAAGCCACAAAATAAATGAAGACTCCAGTCAGGAGTACAATTACCTCGGAGTGCCCTCCACCGGAGGAAGGTCTGCAAGAAGTGCATGCTCTTTTTTCTCAGTCCCGGAGGAGGTGGCAGCATTAGCAGGACCAGATCTGCTCCACCACTTGCTCACAAACACTCCGGCATCCCCAGCATCACCAACCTCCTTCCACCCCCTAGCACCTCCTCGGTCCAGCCTTAATGAAGTGCACCTGGTCTGCTCTGCTAATCACTGATGTGGAGTCTGGGGCTTCTCTCCCTCATTCTCTCTCCTTCTCCAAATAAGCAATTAGCATGAATAATTACAGCTCTGATGATAATACCCAGCCACCTTTGAGCAAGAGGGAAAAGACTGTAATTAACTCTTTCTTAGGGATCAGAGGAGGTTGAAATAGCGCAAGCCTAATTATCTTCTTCTGGGATGCCTCCTGGCTACCGAGGAGCTTTGGAAAGGGTGAGTGGCAGAGGTCAAGTAGCGTCCTTTGGAAACCTCTTCATCCAACCCAGTTTTATGTGTCTGCAATTCAAACGGTCATTAGATGTGCAAATTTACAGAGAGGGAAAACAACAAACGGTTTCCCCATTGTGTGCTTAAACGGCAGTGGGCCATGCATTCAGAGACCACCTGCAGCACTACCCCGCGATGAATCTTTGACCACTGAGGACTCTGGAGCCATTCCCCCCCCCAGGGAACACACTGTGGTGATGTGTGGATCCTCCTGTGCACACTGCAGAGATGCACCAGCGGGAGGGATGCCATCGCCAGCCCTGCCCAGGGCTCAGCAGACCCAAGCCCAGGCTGGAGCGGGCATCGATGCCCACCCTGCAGTGGGCTCCTACCATAAACCCAGTGCAAAGGCACTCCCACCCCAGAGCCTTCTTCCTACCCCATCCCCCAGGTCGCAAAGCTTGGGGAAAAACACGTAAATAAGGCAAGTGAGAACTCTACATCAAATCAGGAGGGAAGCTGGGGTGAGCAGGTTTAATGTGCCTTTGCATCAAACTGGCTTTGTCCCCTTCCCAAAGCCTCTCCTGGCAGGCAGATGGGACAGATGCACGTGCATGTCCGGCTCCGAGTTCCTTCCAAGAAGCAAAACACACTATATGCATGACCCCAAAAAAGAGTTGAAGTGAGTGCAGAAGCTAAAACAAGGGATGGTGGCCCTCTGCAATAATTGCCCCAAATTTCCCGAGGCACTGAAAGGCAGCAGGGTTAGATGGTTGCTCTCTTCATGTTACCAGGAAAAAAGTGATTAATAGAGTTATTATACAATCCTGTCATGCTTTATTGCTATTGCAGTGTCTGGAGATGTTATTAGAGAGTGCTGCAGTGTAACAGTTGGGTACACTGCCCTCCAAACACTCCAGTCTCTTATTAAAAGAGCACAGGTTTTGTTAACAATCCCTCTTGTACTCTATTGACCTGAAATGTTTAAGAGTGGAAAAATTAGCGTGTTTATGAACCCTTATCACTAGCCTTAGAAAACCTGCTGAAATTTTTATAGGTCTCCAAGCATTTAAGCATTAATTTTCATATTGCAAAGACTCTACATAATAACTCTTTTATTTATGAAGTCAAGGTGCTCAGGGCACTGCAGAATATAATAAAGTAAATTAAAATGCAATAAAATATTTATTTAGATAATAATTCAAGAGATTCAGTGATTTTGTAAGTGGGACTTTACCAGGATGTTGTACATAATGTGTATTTTAAACTTCCTTACTTCATATACTCTTCTATTACAGAACTGTCTTTTTTTGCTAGTTTCTTGAAAAATTAGAAGGTAAACGTATTCTTATATACAGTCTGAATCCCACAAATTATTATGTATGTTAGTTTTCCTGTAACATGACTAGTTCAACGGGCATTAAGTAGACTAAGCAATGGTATAAAGTAAAGTTTATATGTCAAGACCCAGGCCTTGAAATGTTAACCATTAATAAATAATATGACTAATATGGCTTAATGGCTATGATATTGGCATCTTAAAATGTTGTTCTGTTGTGAAAAAACTACACGTGCAGTACCTACACTTACGGTGTGGCCTAGTGTAATTTCAAGAGTCAGTTCACTTGGAAAAAGAAAAGCTTGGTTTGGGCTTGAATTTTATTTTCACTATGATCTAATCACCAGGGCAGCGAGTCCAGCCTCTGCTCTGGATTCTTTCCAGCTTACGTATCACCCTCAGCATCTCTGACCCAACTGGGTTATTTAGGTGCTATTAACAGACACTGGAGGTGGAGGCACACGCTATGATCCTCCAACTGGAAATGAGACATCATTCCCGCAAGCTGGATCTGGCCTCAGGGACAGGGAGAGCCTGAGTGGCACTCTGCCCCATGACAGTGACAGTCCCCATCGCACTGTGGTGAACAGCCAGGGCTCAGAAGGATCCGCTGCCACCCATCTGGGGGTGGTTTGAGGTCTTAGATCTGCATGTTGAAAGCTTTATGGTGAGAGCATGTGAGCAGAGGCCATGAGCACACATGCCTTTGCACTCCACATCTGCACAGGGAGCCCCATAGAAGATTTTGCACAGATTTACACCAAAGTACAGACCTGGGAGGTCAAGAAAAACATGCCTGATGGATCTGGCAGGAATTCAAAAATTATAACCTACAGAGAAACTGCAGCACAGATAACATCTGGAGAGAGTAAATCAGTCTGTAGGCCTCTGCCTGAGCTTTAAAAACAAACAAACGGGGACGTTCAGAGAATTGGGGCTTCACAGCTCAGTCATCTGGCTCTAAATCTTAAAGATGCTATTTGATTAACACCTTTTGGTTACTTCAGGCTTCCTAAACAGTGAGTTTGTGAGTGATGCAGCCCATCGTCTTCTGCTCTATACACTCAGCACCAGCTGCCTTCGGGTGTTACTTTGCTAAAACTTCCAATGCTTTCAGTTAACATGTAGCAAAACTATTAGTCATGATGTCTTCCCGACAAATAATTGCTCTCCCTGGCTCCTTTCCTCATCATTGTGAGTTTCAATTTAATTTATAGACCCCGATAAAACATAAAGAAACCCAGGCTAATGCTTCATCAACGTCCTAAGCATAATGCAATCAGCTTTTCCAACACCTTTGGTGTGGAGGGTAGCTGGCACTTCACTGTTTTACAGACCCAAAGGAGGGGTGGCTCGTCCAGCAGCAGACAAAGAGTTTGCAGCAGGGCGAAGGACAGACTGACACCCTCCAAGTCACATCTGCGGGGCTGAGGCACAAGCACCAGCTCCCCGTGCTCCTGCACTGGGATGCAGCTGCCCGCCCCTCGGCAGAGCCTCCCACGCGTCCCACGGCTGCGCGGGGCACCTGCCACAGAGGCGCGAGATGAAAGAAGGATGCAAACATCAGAGGAACTGGGGAGACCATCTCATAAAGAAAACACAGCTAATTCCTTGCTAATTATTCAGACCTCGGGCCTCGCCTTATCCAGCAGTTGGGGGCTTCAAGCAGGAAGCGCAGCCGAGGATGCTTGGGGAGGGAGGAAGGTGCCTTCCAGAGCCGAGGGGACCTGCCAGCTCTCCCTAGGCCACCGGCTGCACGTAGTCCTGGGGCCCTGCAGCCCCAGAGGACAGGTGATGGTTCGGCTGTCACAAGCTCTCAGCTCACCCATTTCAAAACACAACCCCCAGTAACAACCGCAGGACCCACTGGGCACAAATACAGCCTACGTAGACCCATCCACATGCACGCAGTGTGTGAACACACACCAGCACCTAACCCCAGCAGCATGCTTGGGGGGCACCCCACACCTGCCCCACCATGGCCACATCATCCTCTATGTGCAAGTGGGCGCCTGAACACTGGGTGAAGAGAACCGTTGAGGTTCTCTGCATTTACGGCCTCGGAGAACAAAATCAAGGCAACAAGCAACATCCCCAAAACCAAACGTCTGAAGATGCTACGCCCGGGTGATTACAAAAACTTGAGCTGAAAGCTGTTCAAAAGGCATCTGAAAGAGAAAGGGAAGAGGGCTGCCAAGCCTGACTCCCCAGATAAAGTCTCTTTACTGACAAGTTCACCTCCAATTTGCGATTCTTGTGTCTGACTGCATCTGGAGAAGACGCCGGCCTCATCTGATATCTCCTCATCAAGCAAGTACCCATTGGAGTGAGAGGCCACGTTTAGAGGGACAGGCCACCCAGGGACAGCTCTCCCCACTGACTTCAGTACACGCAGGAGCTGGGACTGATGGCCACCTGTGGGCAGAGCCCCGGTCCTTGCCCGGCAGTGCCGCAGGGCCAGCAGCAGCTCGGGCAGCTGACAGGCTCTTCAAGTGCCGCAGCCCAGATCCTCCTGGCTCTGCGCTTCGAGGTGGCATGAAGAGCTTGCAGGGAAAAGCAAAGAACTGTGAATCTCAGCAGAAATGGGGGTTGCGCTATTATACCCCAGTACCAAGGGAGAGGATTAAATAATTAATCACAAAAGCAACTGAATGTTAACAAGCTGAGCAGGATCAAACTGCATGAAAGATGCAGAGCCCCCCCCAACCCTCTTCGGTGCTGACAAGCTTCATTTTAATAACTCAACTACCAGAGCCGAGAGGATATGCCACAAATAAATAAATGGATCACAGCCCTCAACGACTTGGGCTTGTGCTGGAGATCAGCTTGACATCTCCTTTGCCACCAGGCGTGGAACCAGTTCAGAGATGTGTTTTGCATGGGGGAGAACTGGGATAGCAAGGTGTCCTGGGAATTGGGTGGTCACTGCAAGCCCAAGCGCAGAGACAGGGGTCTTGTGCATGTGTTGCCCTGCTCGCTTTGTGGCTTTAAGAGAAGGGGAGGACATGTCTATGGAACGGAAAAAGCAAACAAATAATGCTGCTTCGGTGCCATCCCTAAATAGCAGAGCCTGACTATGCACAATTGAGCAGCAACATCCAGTAAACAAGAGCTGGCGGGGATAACAGCCTGTGCACGGGATGGGAAGGGAAATACATGAACATGCCTAACATCTCTCCTGGATGCTCCACCGAGTCAGCCATGCTGAAGACAGAGATCTCAATCATGCAAATTTTGTATAACCCTGCACACGGTATATCCCTGTGCAGGCTACAGAGCTATGATAAACTACTAATATTAACACACAATTAGTATAATACAATTTACACAGTACCAGCATTACAGTGAGAAAGGGTTGTGCCAACTATGGTGAAAAAGACCATTTGGACTCCATCGTGCCAATAGCTACAGCAAAAAAACCCCACCTTCAAATAACTGTATCTTCTGCTTATACAGCACCATGACTTCCAAAAGGGCTTTGAGAAGTTAAACTGATAGGCAGGCAATAGGCAGAGTTCCGCAATCCATCACTCGGATGCTACAATCTGAAGGGAAATAAGGATCCTGCGTAATCACCCAGAAGGAATATATAGGATTTAGGGGTGTTTGCACACCCAGTGCAGGATACACACATACACCACTCTCCAGGAGTTTGTTTTGGCTCTAGTACCTTTATCCTGTAAAATCTAAATAGGCTGATTCCTACACAGCTGAGTGTGGGAAGATGGATTCAAGTAAGACAGTAAGATTGGCTTTTCTAAAGCATCTGTGTGATTGCAGGGCACCAGCCTCATGAAAAGACCGATGTGCTGAAGTCAGAATGATGCTTCTGAAAATTCCCTGTATAAAACACAAAGCCCTCTCTCCTCCACCATGACATCAACATCACAAACTTTGGTTGAATTAAGGAAAGTCATAACCTAAAACAATACTCACGCTTACTGCATTTCCAATCTCCAAGCGTTGTATCATAATACTATAGGCATCACAACACCCGTATTATCTTTAATCCTGTGTGTTTTATCAGAAAAATACAACAGACCGTGAATTACCTCCTCTGCCTGCATCTCTTATTAAGACTGGAAGAGAACAAAGTGAATTTTGCAGGCTTCCCCATCAAGGTATGAAAGCCACAAGACACCAACCGGGTGAAGTTTTACTCGGGACAAGAACCCTGCAAACAGGATGCTGTAGGATGTGTTTGCAATTGCAAAAGACAGTATCACAGCACAGGTTGGGGCAGAGAGCTGAGACACGGTCAGCAAGTCAGAATTTACACAGGCACTTGCTGGCTAGGAGAGGCTTTGCTGCAATGCTTTAATGATACATGCGCTGAATATTTTGCATTTCTGTGCATGAAACCCCACTTAGCCAGAATGAGGTCGTGTCCCTTGCGGTACATCATTTACATTAAAATCTCCCCCGCTTCTCAGCATGACTTTCATGTCCCCCCACCATTTAGATAGCAGAGGCATACGTATGTGTGAGGACAGACAGGAGGGAGAAATATCTTTTTTAAACATTCATTGAGCTGGAAGTGTAGAAGGTGCCAGCATACGAAGGGTTCAACTGATGTGGAAATGCAGCTCTTTGAAAAGAAGGAATTGAACACCAAAACTGGTTCAGTGCAGCTAAATTGGTCCCCTAAGGGCCAGTGGTAACAGAAGCCTTCAGTCCAAATAAGAACAAGTGAAATATTCAGCAAACAGCATTTGATGCTTATGTGCAGGGGGAAAAAAGTGGTGAAACTGTTGGAAAACGAAAATATCACATTACCCCAAGCTACACTAGAGGTGGCAGATAAAGGGGCTTTTGGGGCAAAAAGGATTCTGGCAACCCCGCTTTGGTAACATCTCCCAAGAACATGACTAAAGACAGTGATGGAGGTTGTCCCACTGGTCCCATCATGCCAACCCACCAGTCAGACTGGTCACATGGGGCTCCCTCCAGGCACCATGGCTCTAAGTCACATTCCTCACGGTGATGGTAGGGAGACACTCGGCATGCATCTGAAATGGGGCCCCAAGGAGTGACCAGAGAGGACCCAGGCTCTGACCCATACATGAGTGGGACATGCACGAAGAAACTTCCCACTATGACTCAAGGCTGCCTCTGGAGACCTTCAGCTTTGACAGGATTTCACAGCTCCCTTTGGGGAAAAGGCAGAATTGGATGGACAACTTTACTTAGACCCAGCTCGATACTTTAAGGCTCCAAAAGGCCTGAGGAAAGTTACATGTGTCCAATACAGGGTTTGCAAAGAAACCCCTAAACTAAACAGGTCTTCGAACAAATCCCTGGCCAATGCAGCCACAGTGTCCTTGAATTCGGTAGCATGACACGAGTTCACACCAGCCACCTGATGACTTTATGTCTCCATCCACCTCCCAGGTTTTGTTCTTCTCAGACTTCTTGGATTCAAGCGCTCTACTGCGGAGCACCTGGGGCCTGGCTTCTGCCTGCACAGACAGACATATGAGCCGTGTACCCTCTGCTCAAAAAGCAGATCCTCAACACGCCCAACCTGCATGAAGCAGGACCGCACGACTTGACAGCAAAACCAACCTGACAATGGGCTTTGTTTTCCACTGGTAACATCTCCATGTCTCTTCATGTATACCCTCAGCAGCTTTTAAAGGCTGATGATATTCAGTCCTTGGGTTAAACTTCATCTGATGCCTAGGTGGAGGAGAGGGACCAAGCTCTTGTTCTCTCGCTGGGTGTGACCCTATGCAGTACAGGGAGCACCAGCCCAAGACTGCAGCTAATCCATCTGCATTTACCAGCAGCAACACGTCCGTGTTGCTGGGGCAGGGGCTGCACAGGCTTTAGTTCACCCCCAGAGGTTCCCAAAATCAGGGTGGACCTCGCCACTGAGGCTGTAACCATCAGCACTTCTTTGCCAGCAAAACTAGGGAAGTGATTGGCCCCCTGTACTCAGCGCTGGTGAGGCCCCACCTCAAATGCTGTCTTCAGTTTTGGGCCCCTCACTACAAGAAAGACCTTGCGGTGTTGGAGTGCATCCAAAGAAGAGCAACAAAGCTGGTGAGGGGTCTAGAGCACAAGTCTTATGAGGAGCGGCTGAGGGAACTGGGGTTGTTTAGCCTGGAGAAAAGGAGATTCAGGGGCGAAATTATCGCTCTCTACAACTACCTGAAAGGAGTTTGTAGCCAGGTGGTGGTCAGTCTCTTCTCCCAGGTAACAAGCAATAGGACAAAAGGAAACGGCCTCAAGTTATGCCAGGGGAGGTTTAGGATGAATATTAGGAAAAATTTCTTCACTGAAAGGGTTGTCAAGCATGGGAACAGACTGCCCAGGGAAGTGGTTGAGTCACCACCCTTGGAGGTATTTAAAAGGCCTGTAGATGTTGTGCCGAGGGACATGGTTTAGTGGTGTACTTGGCAGTGTGAGTTTAGTGGTTGGACTTGACGATCTTAAAGGTCCCTTCCAACCTAAACAATTCTATGATTCTGTCTCCTGCGCTGCTTGTGACTTGAAGCAGCCTACTCCACTGTGCCAAATGATACCACCTTTGCTAGACAGACACACCAACAAAGCCTGAATTTATTCAACAAAAGCTCAGCTCTTGACTTTTTTCCAAGAAAAACATATCAGAAACACTACAATAATTTTAATTTACCCTGTGAGGGATGCTAGAATTGCTTTTTGCTGTTCAAATCAGTCTGTTTTATCCCCTCTCTATATTGCTTTGGGTTTTCTTCCCAGAAAGGAATGTATAAATGCTGGTGCTCTGGTACCTGAATTTTTTGAGTCATTTTAATATCTATTATTATGATCATTGCTTGAAGACAAAACTGTAAGCAATAGCTGTTTCCAGGGCATGAAGGGAGTTCATCAGAAAATACAAGAATGGATTCAAAGAAAGAAAACGCATAAGAAATGAACTGCTCAGGGAAGAAATGCTTGCTTTACGGGAGGAATACAGAGGTGTATTATTACTATTTAAATTCCTCGCTTTCTGAAAACATCTCATTTTCATGACTGTTCAGCTACATATCATAGAAACAGAAATGAGTTATTTCTTCCTGCTTTACTGATCTGGGATGCGTTTGTCAAAGAAAAGACCTTGCTGCTACCTCTGGGATGTAAGACCACAGGTGTTGTTAATATATGGGCACAGTGGCTTATAAGTAAACTAACTGGCCACTATTTTATTTTCCATTTGGGATCATTAAAGAGCTATTAGATAAACCAGTGCTCAGCCTTGGAGCCTTCACTTACAGGCAGAGGAAGAATTACTTCAGGAAGAAGGACCTATGTTATTGGATTCATATCTCTGCGTGCATTTTTTGTTGCACTGGCAGCAGATCTGAGTGGAGAAGTGTTTTTTTTTGTCTTGCAAAAAATGAACTTTTTTTTTCCTGTAATGATACAGAGGCTGTACACATAGCTGATAACCTAAAATAACCTGAGATGTCAGTTCCGGCTCCAGATCTAAATCAGGCACATCAGGGATCTGAGCTGGGATCTCTCTGCTCATGTGAATGTCCTGACCACCCAGTCATTGCCTGTTTCTCAGCAAAATGTCTCTTTCTCTTTAGTCTGACTGCAGTTAGCAAGCTCATCCTGGACTCAGGAAGGAGTTTCTAACAGCAGGTACATCAAAACTCTACCGATGCTGTGGACATCCGGGTTCTGACTCTCTCTTTTAACTAAAAAAAGTCCTAACTACCTCCATTTCTTGGACCACTCACATGGGTCGCAATAGACCTGGGAAGAAATTAGATGCGGAGAAAGACTCCGCCTTCCTCACTGCTGGATGTATCAGTTACATTCCTAATTTCCCAAAACTTTTAAAGATACAGAAACATATTTAAGCAAAACAAGATATCAACAAGTTGGGGGGGGGACCCCAAGAGTTATGTGCAAAGCCTTTGATTGCGAAAGGATGATGTCTCCTCTCAGTTACACACCAGTCAGCATAGAAACAGCAGCATCTTCTCATAGAAAAAGCTGAGTCTCTGGTAACTTCACGTTTAGGCTGAGATACCTTGGTGAAAAGTATGCTCACACACAGATATCTCAGCAAGTGTTGGTTTTTAATTACGTTCATTCTTGTATTTGGTGTTCAGCCCCAGTGCAATGGATGCTGATCTACTCAAGGCAGCACAGTCACAGCAATAGCAATAGTACGAAGCAAACTGCTGCAAGATTCTGGACAAACGTCCAAAGTACTCATATTCTGCTCAGGCATGTCTTCTTGGTGGAAGAAAGAGAGTGTGTATGAGGACAGAACATTATCTCATGACTGTTCCTTTACAGTCCAATGCACTTGGATGAGAAGGGACGTATTGGTTGTGAAGATAGACCATTTTTTGAAAAGGCAGTTAGTTTCCTTTTGGTTTTGTGCTTCCTGAAATAGATTGTAAAAAAAGGAAATGCAGATGGATGTCTTGGGGATTGATAAATCATGTGGCGATTTTGTAAGGAGCACAACCGTTCCCCTGTGCCCTCCCACTATCAGTTATCAAACCCTGAATTACACACGGCTGTTGATTTCCACAGCTTTGGGCGATTAATCTGGCTATACCCTGTAAAGCAAAAAGAGCAAGAGGGAGAGAGAGAAAAGGAAATCGCTCACAAAAAACTAGGTTATAATAACCCTCAGGGTCCGAGCGAAACCAAGAGGAGGAGAATAGTTCAGCACTAGGCTGCCAGCATGGGCAAGGACACAACCCCAACTCCAGCACGTCAAACTCGCTGAGTCTCAAATGCACAACACAGCATGTTTAGGGAAAAGTTTTTATAAAGCCTTATTAAAAGAAAACAATGGAAATAACTTTTTTTCAGGACTAAGACCCGAGGATGAGGCACATAGTGCCATCTTCCTTCCCCTGAGTACAGTGGGATGCAACTAGCTCATACAGCAGAGACCAAAGTGAACAGAGGGAGCCTGTCCAGATCCCATCCCGACACACTCTACAAGGAGACAGATCACTCCTGTTGCCCGAGCTAAATGAGCCCGCATGACGCATCAGGGAGGGAGTGGAAAGCTAGAGAAGCACTTCTTGTCATTAGCTAACTGTTGCATTAGGAGACCAGCTGGTAACCACCAGATTTGTTGGAACTAATTGAAAAATGACCCTAATTTTAGCCTACAGCAAGAGCCAAAGTTGTTTAGTTTTCTGTTTGTATCTGTAACTCATAAACACATCATTTTTTGGCCAGATTACAAAAATATAAATTAAAATACAGACCTTTATACCTTGCTAATATGTAGCCTTGTTACCATCTCAGGACCCCACCAGAGTCAGAACACTGAAACCTCACTTCACATTATTTTTGTCCTCTTACTCTTCTGCAATGCAGTGTTAAAATATTTTGACAGTTAGTAAAGCCTCTTCATTTTATCCATCATATTAAAAGTAATTCCATCAAAGTATGAAATGGAAACCTTGTTCCTTGGCAGGTAGTTACACTGAGACAGGATAGAAAGCCTAGATCTACCAGCAAGGATATAAAACCATCTCAGACTAGTAACATCAGTCTGTAGATAACTTCAGTTCCTGCCTTTCTAGCACCTGATTTTGGAATAATTTTTATTATTTTTGTAGGTGAATAAAACAGAAAGAGGCTGAGGAAGAAACTTCATTTTTACTGATAGAGGGTTATAATTTTGTCTAGTCGCTTCAGACATCACACTGGAGGCACAGAGGAGCCTGGCGGCAGCCCTGACTTTTGAGACTTTCACAAGGAGGAAGAGCATTATAAAAAATTTACTGGAGGTGCCCATGGGGCAATTTTAGACTTTCAATTCTGTCAAATTTGGGTGGTTTTTCATGATTAAAGCTAAAGTACTTCCTGCCACACTGACAGAGCAGAGCAACCGAGAAGCTAATAGAGTTAAAAACCCCACCAATTTCCTTGACGTGGCCCCGGGGCACAGGAGCAGATTGGCCTCCAGACGGACCTACTGCAGATCCCCTGTCAGTTCCAAAATAAATGAAGAAGGGTGATTTGGCACATCCCTGTGAGTATGCAAAATCAGATGCCTGTACACGAGGGAAGCGATGATACAGATAAAAAGCTCTACAGGTGCAAGGGAATAGGAAATCAAGGTATTTCCTCACCTGTTTTAAATGCTGGATTCCAGGCTGCTTTGTGTTACTCACTGACTGGTAAGAGGTAGGCAAAAATCTTACATAGCTTTATGTAAGGAATGGAGTCAGAAGCAAAGTATCTCAATTCCTAAACAAGGAAAATAACTTTCTTTAGATCCATGTATTTAACATCCAAACTCTCTCTGGCGACACATATACAATGGAAATAGAGAAAATTCAGACACACCTTATAAGCAGAAAGATACTAATTCTGAAATAATATTAAAAAATATTGGTTATATTGACCCTGAGCTCACTGCATCTTACAAACTTTGGTGAACTGTGTTTTATTTAAAAAAAATAGTTAAACGTCAATTATCAAACCACGCTGTCATCTGAATTTGTGTTTCTCTCACACACTCTGCTCGTTTGGCCAGTGGTGACCTCGTGGACCTTCTACAGCTTTACAAATTCAAGGCCTGATTTTTCTCTGTATGATAAAGCAGCCTACATGTCATCTGAGTCAAAGAAATTTTTCTCCATTCTCCAAAAATGCACAGCTGAGCTTGCAAGCTGGAGATGCAAATCAGCAGCACTTCCCAGCCTCAGGGGCTGGCCCATGCGTCACCACAACACGCCCTTGTGCCAGGGGACATGTGACGCAGTGGGTGACATTCAAGGCTCTGCATCCAATGGGAAAACCCATCTGCTTAAACAAGTCTTGATCAACAACAGGATCTACAAAACCTTTCAAAACCTCCCGGCAATACAGTGGCAAACCACTTCCTGCACTTCATGCTCCATTCATATTTTTAAGTCAGCAAAAGAGAAACATAAGAACAAATTTATGACCAGGCTACAGTCAGTACTATTAAAATTACTCCTCAAGACTGCTTTTGAAGGTCTTGAGTCCAGGCTGACCACTGCTGAAGCACTGCATCCCTTTGCAGGGAGCCCATCAACTGGAGCCACGGCAAATGCGCCCAACAGCATCAGTGCAGCCTCTACGCCCTCCTTGTCCTCCTGTCAAGTTCTGCCTTTAATTTGCAAGGCTGCCAGTTGCGCATAATACAGGATCAATAAAAACCCCATTGCCCAAGGACAGAGGAAAACTGTGCCTGGATGTGAGTTATGAGAGACCTCACCCCTTGCCAACAAGAGCCGTGGTCTCGTGCCATTTACCCACCACAGCAAAAGCATGTGCAGATCACTCCCCCAGCTCACAAGCACTACAGGGAGTGTCAAAACCCCAACAACCAGTTTTATTTACAAAAAAAAAAAAAAAAAATCCATTATCTATGTATTCCCTGGGGAAAGTACAAACTGCCTTTCTTCTGATTTCAAAAGCCATTTCTGGTGAAAATATTCACGTTGCCTGAAAAATAAAAGTTTTTGAGACCAGCAGTTCAATCAAAAAGTTCTTGGATGGCATAAAGGGGGGAAAAAGCTAGAGAACTGGATTTTCCCATTTAGAGATGTTTAAAGAAACAGGGATATGTGAGTGACATGTTTTTAAGTGCCTTGGGCATCAAGGAACAGTTTTCCAAGTCTGTCCAGACTCCTAACCTCTACTGGAATTCAGGAGGTGTTAATTCCTAGCTACTTTTAGAAATCTCACTCACAATTCTTGAAACTGCTGGTCATCAGGACGTGACTGGAACTGGCCCTGTCCGAGGCAGAGAAACCCCTCTACAAGCTTCACACAGCCTTGCTGGAAACACCTCCTGCCCCTTTGGGCTGCAAAGTCCATTTGTCTTGCCATAAAGCTGTGAAATCAAAAAGGCTCAGGTAATGAAACTATTTAGGGAACTTTTGGGGTTTTTTCCCCATTAAGCACCTATCTACACCTTTAGCCACCTAAATACCAGCCACCTCTTGGAAAATCCCATCCCCATTATGCAAAAAGGAATTAGGTCACTCTAAAAAGCTAATTTTGCAGTCTGCTGTGCCTCTGCCAGCTCCGCTCCAACACTGACCCACAGTGTCCCCTTGCTGTTCCCGTCCCGGGGCCCTCTCAAGCGCTGCCAGCATGCATTAGCCCTGACGTGCCCCAGCATCTGCTCTTGCCGTCCTGGGCTTTTCCTGAGAGTCTCAGCTGGGACAGCCGGGGTAGTTGTTACAGAGAAAATAAATGCCCATGAAAACTCCCAGCGCACACAAATTGTTCATTGCGAAAACACAAACGGAACATATCGGGTGAAGCGTCACCACCCCCTGTTTCTAGTTTTAATAACACGCACACAAAAAATAAAATCCCACATGGTGTTATACGCAAAACAGAGAGTATGCATGGGCATGCACAAGAAGCTCAAGGAATTCACCCTTTTTTTGCAGTAGTTTACAGCTAGGGACAACAAAGCCCAGATTTTCCAAACCACTCCAGAGACAGCCTGGGACTCACTGTGCCTGTCGTGTGGGCCAGCGCAACTGTGCTTGCTTAATCTATTCACAGCAAGGCAGGGTGTGCTTTCATTCCTACTGCAACCAAAGCACATGTGGGATCTGGGCAGGATTTGCCCTCGAGATACCAGCGCATGCTGTACATTTCTGGCAGGAAGGGTTAATGCCACCTTGGACACGCTTGTCCTGCATACCGGCTTCCCTGCAAGGACTTATCACCTGCCTCTGGGCTGCAAGGGCCCTTTTTCATTCAATTACTCCCCTAAGAGACCAATATCCACTCTGCTGCTGGAGCCCGGAAGAAAATGAGGGATGAGCTGGGGCCGAAGGAGCCGGGCAGCGCTCAGAGCAGGTAACAGTCACCTGGGATGCTATGGCATCAGGCTGAAAAATGGCCTTCATTAGCAGACATAAATAAAACATGCCTGATCATGAGTTATTAATGAGATATGGAAAGGGCTGAAGTGTAGCCATGCTGACAAAAGAAGAACCACAGCCATCGCCAGCTCAGTGGTTTGTGCTTAGGGAGCTTTGCCGTGTTCACCGCTGCCCGGCTGTCGTTGCTGCAGAAGGAACCACCCCATAAATATTCACTGCAGTAGCCTCCGAGATGTCTTCCACTATGAAACATGCAGGTAAGAATAAATCCTAGGAGGCAATGATCATCCTAAAGAAAAGGTGGCAAAGCAAAGCTGAGCCTTCAGTTTCTGAGACAGTGGGCTCAACCTCTGCACCACAACTGCATTTTGGGGAGAAGCGTGGCTTCTCTGCGCGCTGGTTGCCTGTTTGCTAAGTAAAAACTGCTTTGTTTTACCACCTACTCCAGGCCTGGAGGATAAATGCAGTAATGACAGCTGCTGTCTCCTCCTGGAATAGATGCTCCGTAGGACTTTTCACTCTAACACTGCTGTGCAGTGCCGTGCTCTTGGCACCACGTCACAGGATGGAAACAATTTACCTGCTTACCCATTTTTATTTATTTTTTCTCATTCCCTGTCAACAAGGGATCCAAAACATTTCTTGTTTTTCCACAGCGAGCAAATCTTTTGGTGACAGAAACCCAGTTGCAGAATGGCTCCTTGCTATCAAACACAGCTGGGATGCTTTACGGCCCAATACTGCTGTACAGCAAACAAGGCGACATAGCATGAGAGCTCATTCCCCATTCCTGGGATTGATTTCCTTGACACTTTTCCCAACAAAAATGTGGAAATAAAACCAAACATCTTTCTACACCAAACAGGATACAGTAACTTCTGTCTAAAGGACAAGTCAGGATGCCTACAAGCACAAATGTGGTATCTTTGAAAGTCTGGACCTCAGTATAAAAGCTGCCATTCTAAAACTGGCAATTTTATTGCAAGTCACGCTATTTGATGGTTTTTCTGAATATATTCTTCTAGCTTGTTCCTGGGGTTTTCAGGGTGTTTTTTCTTTGCTTACCTATTTTCTCAGCTCCCATTCAAAGACAAGAGAGGAAGAACAAAAAGTAAAAGGAAGCATCTATTCCAAACAAAAATGGAAAAAAGGTAGTAGACATGACTCAGTGAAGCTTAAAAGGCTGAAAAACACAGAGTTAAGTAAAAGGAAAGCAAAACATATATTTTCTTTTACAAATTTTGATGCCTGGTATGTTCCAAATGACAGCTTTTGACAAAAGAACAGTAGAATGACTTATTACTCTAGCATCATTCATACCACACACTTGGGAGGAACTAGAGTGGACCAAAAAAAAAAAAAACAGTTTTAAGCTTGAGCATCTTAAACCAAGTAACCAAGTTTTTTCTTCTGCCACAGCAGTGGGGTCCAGGCCCCTCGGTGTGCACTGCTGGTGGCTCGGGCAGCTCCTGGTCTCACAAGCTCCTGCAGAGCATCCCCTCCTGTGGGCTGCAGGCTTTGAAAAGCAGAAAAAACAGTGAGGGCACCTTTAAATTGCTTCATTTGCTACTTTTCAGGCCGACACATGTATCTGGTTAATGATTTAGGATCTCCACCACTTCTGTTTACTTATTTATAAAATACAGTTGATTTGCTGCAGTAATTGGGGGCTAGCAGGGAAGCCAACCACCAGCCACCACTCTCCAAATAGTCCAATTTGAGCTCAGCTGAACATCAGGCACGGCCGTACAGAAATCATGGCAGCAGGATGCACGGCAGTAACACAGGCATGGGGGGAACATCCCTTCAAATAGACATTTGCTATGTGACATCCCCAGCATTTGCTAGGGTCATTTAGCTTTTCCAATAGAAAAACCCACTAATACTGAGGAAAGTTTAATTATTGCATTGGACAAGTGACTGTTTGTTCCTTGGGGCTTTCAATAGCACCTTCTATGAGGGATCAAGGGACCTTGAAGAGCACTGAGGAGCCCTACAGCTGTATGAGCCAGTGTTGGCCAAAGGCAGCTGCTGGGCTGTGGGCTGCTGAATGAATGCCTGCCAGATTAACTATGGATGTTCCCTGTGCCAGAAAAAGCTCAAGGGCTCAGTGAGAGAAGGAAAGCAAGAATCCAAGAAGGACCAACAGCAAGAATTTCTCTCTGAAGTGAGGGGATTAGCAGGGGAGAAGCAGACAGAATTTGAGGGAATGAAAAGAAAATACAGCAGAAAGCAGAGTTGGGGCGAACCTTGCCTAAGAGGTGCCGGCCCGTGGGAAGGGGGCTGTTATGAAGCAGAGAGCTGCCATTAGTACAGGGAGGGCAATTCTCATTTCTGTGAGGATGTTTAAACTTAAAACTACATAAACCTAACAGCAGCCACCATAGATGAGATTTGAACATATTACCTTACAATTAAATCACAATTAACTTTGAGCAGAAGGGGGATCGCCACGAGCAAGCGTCCAGCTGCAGAGCCCGGCAGAGCACAACGTGGTTTTGGCACACAGGGACACATAAATGCCTGGACCAGAGGACAGAGAGATACCTGGGCTGCTGTATCTGCCACTCGCTTTTACACACACCTCTTGCAGACACCTTCGCTATGTCTTCCTTTCTCTCTTCAAAACAAAGGTGGTTGGGATTTTTAGTGCTGAATGACAAATGTTTTTCCCAGATCTGACCATCTCCTGCAATGCAACAGATAGCTAGTTGGTTTTTGAGCGTTTACAGATAGGAAATGCAGCAGAGTTCGTTACTCACTAGCATAATTCCTACCACCTCCTGTCCTTGGTTGCTACCCAGTTATGACGGGCTCGTTCTGGTAGTAACAGTGCCTAGGCATCATTTATTTTTGCCCAGTCTTTTGGGGATGTACTTTAAACAGCAGCTATCCCAAAATATGGAAGACAAGTAACGACGTCTCTCTCTGTCTGCTCATTTCAAAGCTCTAGTCCCAAAAGCCAATTCCAGCTCAGTTTAATCCTGGATCAAAGCAGTACAATTTAGCATTGGATTAGTGATTCTCTCATTTAAAGCTGTCACTAAGAAATGCAGGTGATCTAAGTAAATTCTAAGTATTTCAACCAAAGCCACTGAAACTTTATCAGGTAGTACAGGGATAACACTTTTTTAACCTTCATTACAATCTCAGGCTGAGTTTTCACCGTGTTTTGCAGGCACGAATGCACTCTACCTGTGTCAGAACAGTCTTTCCCAACTTCCTTGGAAAACTGCATAAGAAAAAAAACCCTCATGTTACAACACTATTATCAATTCCTTTAGGATGCTTGACCAAAAAAAAAGCATGCTAGAAGAAAAAAATGGAAAAACTAACACGGCACCAGATCTTCTCCTGGTATCTCCCCACTAAAAAGGACCCCAGGGCTGGTTTTGATCCAAGCACTTCCAGGCATCACTCTAGAAGGTGGAAATCCTGCCTGTTTGATTGAGAACGTGAAACTCCTCCTAGTGCAGAAAGAAGCCCATGAAGCCTCCAAACCAGAAAGAAGAAGAAACAAACAATTATCAGTATAAGCTGTCAAAGGCAAATTACACCAAATACAAATTCATACATCTGAAATAAGCTCAGCTCCAAGGCTGTCACAGCAGGATGGTAACCCCAGGCTGAACGTGCCCTTGTGTGCAGCAGAGCACACAGACTGTCTTGCTGATGCCTCTGCGTGGCCGGCACTGCCTGTGCGTCCACCGGAGAAAGCAGCACGGCGAGGCAACCATGATCCACGTGCTCCCTTGCTCTCTTAGCACCCAACAAGCGATGTCAAGTGTAGCAGTCCTCAGGCTCCTGCTCTTTACTTGGATCTGTCCCATAGAATTGCAACCTCAATCTGAGCATAATACTTTTTTACTTACTAGGCAAGTCGCTCACAGGAATTTCACCCCAGACTTAAGGTCTAGCCCACCTCAGAAACATATGCATTGCATCCAGGCCCTTCCCTTTGCTACTAAAGGTTCCTACCTGCCGGTGTCCTGACAGAGTTCCCGTGCGTCAACGCACAGATCCCTGCACCAGCAAGTAAGTCTCTCTCACCTTAAGTGAGGCTAACAGCTGAGTTTATGCATTCAGTGAAAGCTGAAATCAATAATATCCAAGTTACACCGAGCCCCTAAAAGCTGTTGTTCTTTAGAGGTCCCTATAAAAATGCAGGTCGTCTTCGTTTACACCAAAGGACTTTGATGTGCTGCAGGAGTGCTGCTGGCAGTAAGGACTTGCACACAAGAGCAAAGCTCCCAGCGGTTACCAACGACCCCAGGCCCCATTAAAATGCAAACCTTTCAGAAATCAAAGGCAACGGGGACAGGACTGAGCGCCGGCTGCAGAGCACCCTGTGAGCCAGGAGCTCTGCAGCCACAGCAACCTCCACCACACAGGTTCGGAGACCCATCTAACACTCACACAGCTAAACCAGGGGCGAGGTGCCCGGGGATCACAGTCCGGCACAAAAAACTTCTTCTCATCACATGCAACACCACAGGATTGTCAGAAGAGAAACTGCCCCATCTCAGATTAATTTACTCTGAGATATACTTAAAATATTACTGCTTCTCAAATCTTCTCAAAGTTGATTTTCTCCCTGTTATCCTCCCAGGTTTTTCACCTGATCAACCCACTCCCCCCCTGGAAGGAGCACAGGGGTGGGACAGACATCGGGACTCTCAGTCTCGTGGAGCCCGGGCAAACACCCAAGTGCCTCTCCCTNATAGCTTTTTTCCTTCTGCCCAGCTAAGGAAAAGTAAATGCTCAAGTGAGTCCTCCAAGTCCCTCTTGCAGGCAGGAACGAGCCACTCCGCTCTTACCGTACCTTTATTCCTCCGTCTCACCACCCCGAGCCGGCACTTGAGCGAAACAGCAAACATCTTCCCCAACTGCAGCCTCCAGCGCTCCGCTCACATGGCTCTGTGCCGCTTCTCCCTCCGCACCTCTGCCTGACTCTGCAAGGGGCTGCCGGCTCGAAATTAATTTATGATTACTGTGAAAGGGAGTTGTGCTTTATGTAGTGACANCAGTCTCAGACCACATAGCTTTTTTCCTTCTGCCCAGCTAAGGAAAAGTAAATGCTCAAGTGAGTCCTCCAAGTCCCTCTTGCAGGCAGGAACGAGCCACTCCGCTCTTACCGTACCTTTATTCCTCCGTCTCACCACCCCGAGCCGGCACTTGAGCGAAACAGCAAACATCTTCCCCAACTGCAGCCTCCAGCGCTCCGCTCACATGGCTCTGTGCCGCTTCTCCCTCCGCACCTCTGCCTGACTCTGCAAGGGGCTGCCGGCTCGAAATTAATTTATGATTACTGTGAAAGGGAGTTGTGCTTTATGTAGTGANATGAGCGAAGGGAGGGGGAGGAGGGGAGGTGGGGGGGGGGGGGGGGAAGGATGGCAAAGACAGAGCTAGAGGAGGCACAGACCCTTTCCAACAATACTTTCAGCGTGGGGCTGTTTTGTCTTGTTATCTTGTCCAGATGAATAAAATCACTCACTGATGTTTATAAATCTATCACCAGTCCCCTGCTGTTAAGGGCTGGGAATCTGGTACTACATTAACATATTAATTTGCAAAGTAGCATTATTCCTTAGCACGTAGAGATCTATGCTTCTTTCTGGTTCACCAGAAGGCTAATGCAGAGCTTACCAAAGCAAAGGAGATAAAAGCCCCTGATTTTACAGGACCAGTTCACCAAAAACCCAACACCAGCGCAAATGCCATGGGGCTGCGCGCTGGCAACAGCCCTAGCAGCATTAAGTCATGCTAAAGAAACTTTTCTGCAAAAAAAACTCTTTGTGCCTGCAGAAACCATCAACAATGTCCCACAGACCTGAGAGCGAAGCCACCGTCCCAGGAATGCACAAGTCACCTGTTGAACATCAGCTCCCCAGACAACACATGTGATGTATCCCAAGTCCCACCTCCTACTCGCAGAAGTGGGATGATGGATCATCCTGGAGATTTGTGCTGGGGATGGAGTAGCCTTGGGGCTGCACCTTCAAAACTGCTGAAAGCTTTTTTTTTTTTTTATAAGCTGTTGCATGTAGCAGAGGATGGTGGGCAGCCCCAGGCAGCATCCCAGGATGCATCTAGTTCTCGGCAGGGGTTACTGAGGCTTACTTCAGGCAGAATCACTAGGGAATTTAGGGGAAGGCAAAACGGATGCCTCACTCTTGGCAAGACTACTCTGGGTCCTCAGGAGAAGTCAGCCCCATACAGACCCTCGCCAGGAGCTTAAGCTGCAGAAGGAGACAGTGGAGGTCTTTTTCAGCTGTACTGCCAGAGGGTCTGTGTAGGTTGAGGTGCTGGCAAGACCCAATGCACCCACCTGGAAGGACCAGTGATGTTTAAGAGGGCCTACTTTGTGGGATAAAAGGGAATTTGAGGGACCTGTACCAGGATGCAAAGCCAGCATGAGAGGGCAGATTCGGTGCACCTAGAAGAAAAGAGGTCCTTTTGTCCAGCCAGGTCTGGTGACTAAGGGGACATGAAAAATCAAAAGCCTGTGGGTTACACAGATACAAGACACAGTTCACAGCCCTCAAGTTACCCCCTGCCAAATACAGGCAGCACAGTGGGGTAAAATACACATGCAATATATTATACACAGGGTAATAAATCTACCCAAGGAATGGCCATTTGAGATATTAGCTGGAAAGATACAGCACTACCTGTTCTTTTATTCAGCTTACTGTTCTCATATCAATCTTGCCTTTCTCACATGCTGTCACCAAAAATCAGATTTCAAAGGGAATAATTTTTAGGACTTTTGAATGCCTGGGAGAAAGCAGCAGAGGTTTACCATTAAGTATTTACAAAGCTTGGTCACACTCATTTGTCTTTTCAAGCCAGGGTAAGTAGACTTGCATGGCCTGACAATGCCTCAAAACAGTAATTTGCAGAGCTTCCATAGACAGTTTCCTCTGTGTTCAACAGAAATTAGGACTGTGGTTTGTGTGCCCCTGGTTCCACAAACCAGGTGGTCAGAGCATGCAGTCCCCAACTTGCATCTCTGGACCAGAGGCATCCCTGGTAATGGGATGTACTTTGCTGCTCCGTGGCAGCGCTTTTTAGGTCTGAACTGCATGTGTTAGTGATCGTACACCCGTGTGCTCTGCCCTCTCTGTGGGGATTCAGATGATGGCAGAAGCAGTTCTCAACTGCTTCTTACTTTGTTCCCAGGTGAGCTCAAGAGTGTCTTCCAGGAACTCATGGGGAAACTCTCAATTTATAGAAGAAATCCCCATTACCAAGTCAATACCTGACGGCTAAAGGCTGCTCACAATAGATGGACATTTGGGAGTTTATTAATTCAAAATCTCTGGGCACCTTCTCTAGCCAACATTTCTGCTCACCCCATAGATGACTTAGGAGGTCACAAATTGTTTCCACAGACCAACTGCTCCAGGCAGCAATACACTGCATCTTTTCAGGAGGCCCCCGAGAGACGTGACACAAAATAATTCACCTCCGATGCCTGATCTCAGTGGTGCTTTGCCACTCAGTCTTTGCGCTTAATTACCAGGGTCAGCCTCCCACTGTTCAGGCTGGAAGGACAGTTGGTAAATTCAAACTCAAAGGTGTAAGTTTGGAACCAAAGGAAAATGTAACACAGACTGATGCAGAAAGCTTTCCAGCAAGGAAAGGGCTAAAAGAGAGCTGCTTTGAACACGTGGCAGCGTTAGCGGCACAGCACAAATGGCAATCCCAGAGGAGCTAACACCGAATTTCAAATTCAAGAATTCCAATTACAGACCCTCGAAACTCAATAAACCTTCGGTGCTTTAGAGATCAATCTTCATGTAACAGCGCTAGAGATTTTCTTCTTGACTCCATCTCGTTTTCTTTAAAATACAGAGTTGAAAGCATTGACAGGTGTGTACATGTATATTAAGTATAGATAAATTTAGATGTAATGTATGTATTTAAAGCCTCGTCTGGAAGACGAAAAGCATGACTGTTTGCATTGCATGAGAAACAGGCACATGGGGCTGATGATGGGTTGAGGGATGGGGCCAGGCAACAGAGCTTCTCCTCCTGCTTCTGCCACAGCTGTGAGAGCCCAAAGGGGCTGATCAGATCACACAGAGCCCCAGACGTTCAATTTCTGAGACAGCCTGAGAGCTGATCGCCAGCTCCACACACAGGAGCTCTGTCCAGGTTGCTTTTTCTTCCTCACTGCTACTAAGCACGTGGATCTCCAGTTAATTTCTCTGGAGCTGTAAGCAGATAAATTTATAGAGTTTTTGCAATCAAAATATCATTTTGCACCAGATTTTGCCTGCTTTCACGATGCTGGAGTACCAGTCTACACATAAGACTGGAGGAATTGTGCCATTTCATCTCTCTAGGTTCATCACTGGGATTTTAAGCACACTCAGACATTAATGTGAATGTTAAGATCCAGTTTACCCTCCTCTGAGGGGCTCAGAGAACTTCTTTAGCCAGAGGAATTGCCTGGATCTCCCAAGACAATTGGTTTTACCTCAGAGGAAATTCCAGTTGCAAACAACACACAGCTGTTTCACTTTGATAATGAAACAAGTGTGTTTTCAGCTCTCCCACATATAAATCTAATCCTCATTTCAGCTAAGGAAATGACTGTGGGGACACTGGTCATCAAGAGTGCACAATAGGAGGAGTGAGAAATGCAGCAATTAAACTAAGAGGATAAAAACACATTTGTATAATGGGAAATCTATTACCATTTATCATGTCTGGTATTTGAAGTAGCTCTGCCAAGCCATAGAATCCATTGCAAATAATACAAGAGGATAATGAAAATAGATATGCATTGAGTATCAGAAAAATAAAGCAAAATGCCATGTGATTAATGAATATACAGTATTCAGAATATACATATGTACTGCTGCATTTATCTGTCTGGCAATGATTGCACTTTTTCTATAATAGCAAACTATAGAGAAATGGTAAGGAGGAAAACAGTCTTCTATTCATGTAAACATTTAAAAATATGTATCAGAACAAAATTAAAGGAGCAGAAACTGTTCAAAGTAGAGCTCACTTTAAATTAGTTCATTTTTGCCTTGAAGTTGCCATACAGTTTATTTCCCTCCTCAGGAATAATAATGCAAAATTCTGTGTGTCTAATACATATCCTGAAAATTACACACTGTTCTAAAACATATTTTAAAAGGCAGTATTTCCTTACTAACAGGTACAGTTATGGTTGAATGCGTTAATGTTACAAATACCGATAATACTGCCTTTGTGAATTTGTTCAGATTATTTTCATCTTCACTTCACTAGTTTAAAGGATATTCCAACCTTACTTTGTATATGCTTCAATTCTGTATGACTACAGGTACAGTCAGCGGACAGACCCATAAAACGGGTTCTGGGGAGAAAACTGCAGATTTCTATGGAAAGGCAGCCTTTTGGGTTTTTTTTTTTTCCATTTTGTATTTGCACATTGTCTGCAAAAAGTAAAAAGAGATATTACCAGATACTGGGCGAAGAGGCTTTTTATCACTGCTATAGATCAGACTACATTAAACTGGCTAACCAGTGCATGTCTTCCATTTAAACAGAAAGCAAAATAAACAAAGTTCACTACAGATGGTTTTGCTCTATAAATAGCATATGAGTAACTTCTAATTGGTATAATTTCTAATTTGAATAATTTCAGTTACAAAAGGTATGAAACAACCTGCCTTCCTTTACTACAACACTTTGTTGTATTTTTACAGGACAAAGTTATCCATCAAAATCTTTTTACCAAGGGCAAGATTTTAACAAACAGATTGGCCAACAACAGACTGAAGGTTTCTCTCAAAAATATTCATTCCAGAGCGCGTGTTAAGCTAAGCCATTGCAATTAACAGACAACAGATCTCCCCCTAAGAGTTTGGGAGCTCTTTGAGAGCCACAGAAGCAAATAATACCGGCCAAACGTAGCATTAAAGCATTTGGAGACAAAAAGTCTGCCTTAGATAAGCAATCCGGATCAATGCTGAAACAGCAAATTCAATACAGTAATGCCTTGAACCAAACTCAGGATCAGCCAGCTGATCTATAAAAAACAGATATCACATAGACTTATGGGATGCTGCGTGTTCGCGATGAAGCTTTCCTTCCTGATGCGAGAATTCCCGCAGAAATACTGGTATCCTCTGTGTGAAGCAGAGCAGCACCAGCATAGCCAGCAGCCAGAGGGGGCTCACCACTCCCCAAAACCACTGAACAGACCCCAGAGGCTCCAAGTTTACTGCCTCTTGGTGCCTGTTAAATTAAATATGCTGCTAACAAATGCTGTTAGTTTGGGGTGGGGAGTCAAATTGACAGCTCAGCAAAGCCAGGCTCAACTCGTTTCTCCTCCTCTGTGGACACTGGCAATAGTAAAAGTTTGAGCGAAGATGCTCTGCCCACACTGACACCTGTACGGCTTTAACTGATTACCCTTAATAAATGATTGGGGTGATAGCATGAACGTTGAAGGGTTTAATTGAAACCATACTCATTTAGTAGAAAATTCCCAAAAGGAAATGGTCTAAATTATGCTTTACAAGTACATTGCCAGGTTCTAATTAGCCTGGCTACAGCCCTCCCCTGTGCAATGCCACAGCCTCCAACGGAGTAACATCGGCGGGGAAGTTTGATGCGGCACTATTAGGTTTAATTACTCTGACAATAACTTATGAAGGTGACGGTCCGTCATGAAACTGTGTTCAGCTAAGTAGACAAACAGGCTTCAGTCATTAACCTTCACCCTCAGTCTTTTGAAAGCCCTTCTTAGTTTCTTCATCCATGGGTGACTTCTCTGACAGATGCTCTGAACATCCTGTGCAACTTTTTACAAACTCACCAGCTTCACAGAAGGCCATGTCACGAGAAATGCCATGTGTAATTTTCAGCTATACGCAATTATTTCCCTGAAGTAGAACTTCTCCAGACCCTCGACCTTCTGTAGCATCAGCTGCAAGAAACCAGCAAGAGGCTCTTTGGAGAAATGCCCAGTTATCACCATGGCATTTGCTGAGACTGCGAATGCAGCCATGTGTTAAGCACCACGCTCCCACAGTTTCAAAAGTAACACTCATTGGTACCGCACCTCCAACCCAAACCACTGAGATGCTAATGGTTTGTATCTAAATTAGACTGAGACTAGAATTCAAGGAAGATGATTTGAAGACGAGTGAAGGCTAGGGGTGAAAGTTATGTGTTGATGGTGCCTTCCTAGTTGTCCTCTCCATAATTCAGACCCCAGATTGGCAGGAAGGCTGGGTGTGTAGGATTTTACGGGCACTTTTCTGCAATTCAAGTGGGTGAATGGCATTTGGATTATGTCCCAAAGCTAAGAAGGTGGCTAATTTAAACATTCACATCGATGTTCCTTTTTGAGCTTCTAACTTTAGCCTTATCGGTATTACTTAGGCATCTCCTCCTGCTATCATTATTTTATTAAGCTGACAAGAACATCTTGACAATTCACATGTAAAAGAATTCTTGTATTTTTCCCTGGTAGTATTTCAGTGGTGATGCTGCAGTCTTATCAGCATCCATGGCAAACCAAAAGCTCAGGTGCTTGGTGCTCAGCGCGTCCTTTTCTCCTGCTTCTGTACAACAGAGTGTAAGAGAAACCAGGTCACTACTTGGAAACGCTGCTGCAGTAGAAGTAAATAACAGCAGCTATTTAATTGCAAGAAAACATTGCATATATGTGGAAATGGGTTGAGAGCTGTATTATCCCAAAGAGTAGAGACCAAAGTGGTACGGCCTATTGCCCATGGTAAGAAGCGTGGTCTTGCAGGTGGAACACTGTTGCCGGGATTCAGCCTAAGACCGTAGTTTATTTTGCCAGGAAATGCTGAAGCCGTTCTTTAATAATTAAACAGTACAGTATGTTTGTTCAATCTGCAAATCCATGGACAAGGCATCAGTCTTTCCAAGGAGACAGCTGAGTCTCCTGAAGCAAGAAATTAAAATAGTCTTATCTCCATGTGTTGTATTGCCACTCACTCTGACTGCCAATTTACTCAGAAGAACGAAAGCCTCTTGCGAACGCTGACTGCAGATGCTAGCCTAGATGGGGGTCACCCTACGCCTTCATGTGTGTACTCCCAACAGTCTTCTCGCTGTATTTTACATTGCTGTTGTGCTAATGAAGCAATTAGCTAGTAACAGCCTGAGACGAGGTAGTATGCCAAAGGCCAAAAGTCATTTCCCTTTTAAGCAGGTTCTCATTACGCAGTTTAAGTGCCAGCTGCAGTCTTTTACTGTGAGCATAGTTAAAAGATAATACACAAATCTAACTGTTACTTACAGAGCACCATCACTCTTCCCAGCCCCAAAAAGGATGATAGGAAAGCTGCAGTCACTGCAACACGCAGCTTAGCTTTGAAATTAAACAGCCCCACTTTAGACGTGTTATATTGGAAAATTCTAAATAATCATGCAGAATCAGTACTGCTTCTGCTAGGAAATATATGTACCTTTTTAAGTAGCCTGTTTGTGCTGGTAGACTTGTTACTAATATTTAGCACCCAGTAAAACACTACTTTGTTTTTTAAGCAAAAGATTGAAAGTCCCGAGTTATGTGATTATTAATCAATAGCCGAGCGTTCAAAAGTTCTTAAGGATGCACAAAATTGAAATTTATTATTATCATTAAACACACTGCACCAATATTATGGTTGCTTATATAGACCTCATCTGGGGGCTCATTGTGCCCGCATTGTACAAATGTTCCTGTATCACACCGAGTGCAGTTTGAATAGAGGAGACAAGAGAACGAATGGGCCAAGAGAAGTACAATTCTCTGCATTTAAAACTGTTATAGACAAGACCCCGTTTCCAAAATAAGAGAAGTAAAGGTGTTTCACTCACAAGAACAAATTACTTAATGAAAGAGCATATAATCCGTGTTCTGGTCTCCTTAAATCAAAACCAGATGTCTGCCTTCCAGAAAACCAACCAGAAGGTTTGCCTTGGACTTGTCCAAGTTACTAGGGATACACGGATGAAGGTTTTGGCTTGTGTTTTTACAGGACATCAAGCTAAATTATCCTTGTCCGCCATCAAATCTAATGACCACATCCACTGCCGCATATAGCTGGCATTACATTCTTGTCTGCAAAACAGCCACACCAGTTTACTCTGGCAGAAAACTCGCCCATCAGCGGCTTGCCCGGTTTTGGACTGGGAGCCAACAGCAGAGTAGGGACCTGAGCCCAGTCCTAATTAAATGCATACATCCATCTGAAAACTCATCATTAATTTTTCCTACTTTAACCATTTTTCCATTCACACAAGGTCTGGTTTTCTTACCCCGTTTGACAGTAGGTGCAGATTTGCCAGCCCCTGTGGTTATCAGACCCAGAGCTGCACCATCGCAGAGGTGACCCAATGCTCACTCTTACAAGAACTGACTGCACCCATATTTAACTAGAGACTTGTTTGGAAGTACCTAAATCATAGTGATTATCATCACAATAGCATAATTAAAAATGGATGAAATCTCACTGACAGGTGGTTTTTGCCAAACAAGGGAGACTTTGAGGACTCCAGTTCCCATGTCTACTCTCTTCAGACCTCATTTATTATCCCTATTTCTCAAGTACTTTCCAACCCCAAATACCCTACATTTCCCTCATTCAGGAATTGCCACATTCATTTCTCTAACTAGCAATGTTAATCTCAGCCCTTCACAAAGGCTACAATTCAGACTATACCTTATTTTATGTTGATGTCTAAAGACAATATCAAAGCTGTGTTTTATAGTCAGGGAGCCTGAATCTCTCACTCTATTTGCATTTCCTTAGTAATGGTTTGGTCCCATCATCAGGTGAACGAGCAGGAAAACACTTTGCTCCAAAGTCAGTGTTGATGCAATCTCCTGGTGGGGCTGCAGATCGTCACAGGATAGATGGTGCCTGGAGTTTTCTAAAACTCCTATGCTGCCTGGCTTTACTTGCTTATTTTTATTATTCAGCTGCAAAAAAAAAAGCTGCCAAAGCAAGTGCTGCAGAGTACTTTGAGAAGTTTATTCAGCACATCTCTGCTTCCCTAAGAAATCAAACAGTTGGCCTCCAGGCTCACCTCTGCTTGTCTCATCCGCAGACTAATTAAAGATCCAGCTGCAAAAAGGACTAAACTACCCACCTTCTACAACCATTTGACAAGCAAGTGAAGTGTAGCTGCCATCTCTAACTATACGTGCATTCTTGTACTTGCCCTTGAAGAAAAAGCCTACCTGTCCCATTACACATTTTCACTGTTACCCACCTTCCTTGGCATTTATTACAGGTGACCTCAAGATGGGAAGGACTGGACTGAATCTGATCACTCCAATGCTCTGAAAGCTGCAGCTTTGATTTAGCCACTCTCTAGCACTTAGCGTTATACGAAAGGTGAGAAAGGGGCACGCAGAAATTCATGGAAAGCTTAACAGTAAGGAATTATATTGATCAGGGCAAGATTACAGAGATTTAAGGAACTCATCTACTTCCCTTTTTCTTTTTGCAAATATTAGCCTTCAGCAAAGACATGAAAACATTTGTCTTTATTCTAAAGAGGATATTATCAGCTAATTAATTTCCAACACCAAACAGTCCAAATGAAGAAGGGTTTAATTGCTGAAAATGTTGAAACAGAATATTTTCACAGCCAAATTTCTGTTTGGTTACAATGGATTGATCCTGTTTGATCAAAAGCTTTTTCTGAACAATTGTCTTTGCTGAAGTTAGAGATCACATAACCATTCGTGATCTTTTAGTCACCTTTGAATCTCCAGTGTACACCAGCAATCCCCTTTCCACAGCCACTGCAGGACATGCAAGTGGGGTGCCCAGGATGAGCTATAAATAACGGAGCTTTGTGTGACCTCGTTAGCAAAGAGGGAGATCAGAGATGCCAGGGCTCTGAAAGGGCACCAGGGCCCCCTTGGGAAAGAGAGCTTTCCCCTTCTGCTGGTGACCACAAGGGAAATCGCTTCGAAAGGCTGGAAAAGGGCAACTCTTTCTAGCTCAGTAGATTGGTTTATATCTTGTGATATGAGCATAACTGCTAATAACTGCTTCATTTACAGTACACTCACTACCGTTGGGCACAGGCATACAGAGGATTATTAGGGTCTCCAGCCTGTGCCTTTCTCAGGATCCTCCGCCTTTATCTACAAGTATATATGCCTCAATGCTATTAACACTGACTTCTTCAGAGCAAGATGTTCATTCCAGCTCTTAGGCTTTCCCTTTTCCACCAGCAACAATACTGTCCCCCATCAGCAGAACACTCCCTGGTGCCTGGTCTCAGCATTGTCCCAGGACCTGCAGCAGTTTAAACCTCAGCTGCTCAAATGCTGCTTTGCAGTACTCCAGCACAGTCCCATGACCACATAGCGCAGCACACATACATCCAGCCGGGTATTGTTGCCCTGCCAAAAAGGTCTCTTTCCCCTTTCTGTCTCTCCCCCTTCCCTGCTGTACAGCCTTGTCCAAATCACTTCACCTCCTGCGTTCCCATATAGAATTGGCAAGCATTTATTTAGAGGTTTCTCCAAACATTATTTTAGTTATCGCCACTTTTACCAAACAACATCTTTGCACTTGGGGTTACACTGAGGTCTATGAACAGCCACATTTGAAGAAGAGAGGCATAGGAATACACAAATGTCTTTTTCCAGCATCTGAATTTATTGCTGGAAACTAAACTATCAGCTTTTTAATGATTTACTGCTATACAATGACACCCATGGGATATAAACAGAGGAGACAACCCTGCAGGACAATAAATTGCCACAAACCAAACTGTCATCACAAAATGCATAAAAGCCATGTGAAAACAACTGTGCTGATGGGACGCAGAGGACCTTTTGGCAGCTGCTCTTCTGCTAACATGAGGTAGAGGTACCTCTTCCAGAGCAGGCAAGGGGGAGATGCCTGTCCCTGGACCCCACCACCACCACCACCTGTAGCTCTTCCCGTCTCCTTCCCTGGGAGACTCCACTGGCTTCCCATGAGCTTTGCCTCACGATGTCCTGAGCACCAGCTCCCAAATGCTGATGATGAGACACTTGTGAAAGGCTATCAAGGTTCATCAGGCTCAAAGGCACTTAAAGCACCCAAACTCTTTGGACAGCCTGGCCATGTAGTTTTGGACTCTTTTGTTGATGTGGTCCCACTCTGGGCCAGGCACCTTTCTGAAGATGTTTGCCTTCACCCCAGGGATCAGGTGAGACGACTGACTCTGAGAGGAGCCCGTCAGGGATCACTGCAGCTCCTGATCTCCTTTGCCTGCAAGGGCTGCATCTCTGCAAGTCCTCATGTCCCTCCAAGCCCCAGCTCTCATGAACTTCAAAGCCACGAGAAATGCAGGAACAATTCTGGGCAGCTCAGCCAGTGGCTTTACAAGGATGGCTTGGTTTTAATTATGCGCCTGGGGGATTTGTGTGGGAGGATGAAGCAACTCGGTCTGGCATCACTTAGCAATGGAAGGGTAGGAGTTTAACACAGATGATCTGAAAGGCTGAGCAACATGTCTTTGAATGTATTTATTTAACCTAGAAGTTGAGTAACTCTGTATTTGTAAGGCAGCCAATACTGGACGGAAAATCAGAAGAGTAAATGTACCTCAGCTTTCAGAGGGACCAGAGGAGAAAAAAAAATCTCAAGTATAGATTTAAATTCCCTGTAGCATTACATACAACTGGAATGTGGGTTTATACTGAGTCCTAGTCCACCGTAAAGGTGGTGTTTCCTTCACCAACAATTCCCCATCCCGTATCAAATCTGTCCCTCTGTTGAGGATAACGTGAGGTTTTCCCAAACAACCCCTTTCCTGAATCTGCTTTTCTGCTTAGACACCACAAAGCCAGGCAACTCAGCGCTGCTTTGAAAGNCCGAAGAGACTGGCCGTGGAGAAATCCAGGGAGCTACAGGAAGATAACATGAGAGGCAAAGAGGAATCCTTATGAAAATGCATGAAATGTGAAAAACTGACAGGCCAATTAAACATGCCTAAATACAATCAGAGATTATCCCAATGCCACTGCTGTGTCCTATTCTTCTCCACCCTCCCTTTGTTCCCCCTCTCCAGCCTCCAGAGGAGCAGCTCGCCAGCATCCCTCAATCCCTCCTGCTCGTCCCCCCGTCCAGCAACCACCACACACGTTAAGGGCCCATCACTCCTTGCCTTGTGTCTTTGCACAAACTGCTTTTTTACCAGTCCTGGCCCAGCTGATGGCATTTCTGCTTTCTGTGCACTGCTCCTGAAGAAAGCACATGAATGCCAAGAGCCTGCGGGGAGCGGGGGCTGGCTCATGCTTCTGTAAACACCATGCTAATCTGTTTAAGATATTAGACTCCCATATATGTGTTTTTAATAATAAAGGCAACATTTAGATGCTGCCAAGGTATCAGAGAGACAGTAGCAGACACAGAAGAGCCACCTCCACCATATAAACAATGGAAAATGCTCTCTTATCTTTTCATACCACTAGGCCTCCAGGCTGCAAAATAAATTATTGCATTCATTTACATTTTATTGTGGAGACATAACTGGCTGGAATAACTGCCAGCAGAGAACCCGACTGCAGGAATGCACTATTTTTCTCCCCATTTGCCTTAACAGATGCTTTTTTTTCCCAGCAATCCATCTCTATCACTGTTGTCTAGATGGCAGAAGGGGCATTAACCCACTGCCTATCTTGCATTTAGGGGGAAAAAAAGCCATTGGTTCAGCTTTTGTACAAAGCCTCGGGCTGACAAACTGTTACAGAAGAGCAGAGACTGTGAAAGAGGGGCTCTTCACCTAAAGCATATCCAGCTAATAAAGCCAAAACTTTTAGGTAGTCACACATTCATGCCCCAAAAACCCTACAAGCCACACAGAAGTCAGCCCACAAGAGACAACTTCATCTTAGCTAGTCACTTACACCTCCCTTACAGTCAACGGAGAGGAACAGCATCTCCAGAGAATTCATCCCACAGGTTTGAGAAGTCTATTTTGGGTAGAGAAGCACCAGTTCCTCTCCTTTCCCTGCTAAGCAGCCTGGACACATAGCTCAAAGGGAGAGGTCCACTCTGTACATCCAGCTGAGATGGACCCAGGCCACCTAACTAGCATTGCCCTTACAGGTTGACATTAACTGCAGGTTCAAAAGATCTGTGTCGTTCTTTTGATAAAAAGAATAACCAAATACATAAAAAATAACCAAAGCACTCAATCTCTCAGGTCAGCACCCAAAAGCTTAGCAGATGGTTAGAAGGATGTGGACTGAATGTAAAACTCAACCCTGCTGGACCACGTTCCCAGGCAGCAGGAAAGCTCAGGGCTCAGTGTGAAATTTCTCAGCTGACAACTGCCTATTAAAAAGACAAAGCAAAATACACACAGGATTAACAATAGTAATAACGGTCAATTCAGGGCTAGCTAACATTTCCCACTGCCTCCTTGTTTTCTGATACCAAAATATTTTCAGCTTTTAATTTCCTTTCTTATCTGTTGATCAATTTTGAACTAAAGATGATGAAAGAAATATAATAAAAAGTTAAAGTAAAAATATTTGAGTATATTTCACTGGAAAAAAATGGTGGCAAAACCACATCTCAGACTCTTGAACTACCTGAGGAGGTAAGACAGGAGAAAGTCTGGGCACCTGGAAGCAGAATGAATGAATAGATGAGTAAATGAAAGCAAATCAAATCCTACAAGCAAAGACAACCCAGTTAGGAAGGATATCCTGTTGTCACCACAGCTTATGACTGAAAGAAGCAGGGTCATCTCAGAGGGACCCAAGAAAGAGGTTGCTAAAGAATTCTCCGGTGGCTCAATCCCACTGGGGTTATGGGCTGCCCAGTTAAGCGCCCTCTAGGCTGGCTGGCTTTAGGCGTGATCCACGTGACAGAGAAAGATGGCAAGATGTGCTAAGGTATGATCTCCTGATTGCCATGGTGTAATCTAAGAAGGCATTACACACGAAAGCACAAAGGGACAATCTGAGCTGTGCATGCCACCTTCACCTCGGTATTTGCTGGCTTTCTACCACTCAGCCATTTGATTTCAATCAGCAAATCAAATCAGCAGATTTTTAGCAGAAACCATTTTTCACACAGAAGCCGAAGCCGAAGCAGGATAGTCACCAGTGTTGCTTGTCACAGCACTGGCTCAGGCCTCAAGTTCAGAGGCCAGTGCCCAGCCCTGCCCCAATCTGCATGACCCTGGGCAAGTCCAGGAACATCTCTGTGCCCCAGGTCTCCAGGTGTAAATGAAGCCATCCAGCCACCCAGGGTCCTGTAAAAATGGGGCCATCAGATGCTCCAGGACAAGGTCAGAAAAGCAGCTCAACAGAATTAGGTGGGTAAGAAAAAAAGAGTGAGCCCGTAAAAAGTTCAAAAGCTGCAACAAACTACCAAACATGACAGTGACCTACATTAGACATGAGCGTAGCTTCATCTGAAGTGTAGTTTCATAAGCACTTCATATCCCTTGGATGCTGGCAGTGCAGAATGAAGGAAGCCGAGCCTGATGGCCAGGTGCACAGCCCTTCACGTTTTCCTCTGCTGGGTCACAGCCATCGGCAGAGAGTTCAAGTGTGCTAGGGACACGTCAGTGAACGCTTTAAATGCCCCTGTTTCATGTTCTGGGCTTCTCTTGTTTGGCTTTTTAATAGATAGATAAAACCAGAGTCATTTTCAATGATATTACAGCCACAGCATAGTTTGCTTGGAAGATAAGGATAGAAAAAATGGCCCTGGGTCCAGACCAACTTTGGCCGTAGCACTCTTTTGCAGAGAAAGACATCCCTCAGAAAAAAACAGCAACGTAAATTTGTCCATTTCCCATTGCTTTTCTGTTGCACAAATATACATAATAAACATCCAGGCTTAAACATCTCAAAACGCAACAACACATATCAAACAAAAACATCAATGAGCTATATGTTCTCCCTGCACTTTTAGGAACATCATCCCACCAGAAGGAAGACTCCCTACTGTCCCCACTCCACAGATGTGCAAAATGCCACCCTCCTGAGCAAGGGAAGGTTTATAAAGGAGACCCAGGAGTCCCACTTCCCTGCCCTTACCACTTCTCCCACCAGTATTTTTCAGCCCTTGAAAAGCACGACAGCAGTGGCTGGCTGTAGGAAGCTCCCTGTCACGTAAGCAATGGATATCAAAAAGGCACGATATCTGCGGGCGAGACGGAGCATTCCTGTTTCCTTACCACCGGTACAGAGGTGCAGGTGGCACAAACCACCCGGGTCACAGAGTTCCCGGCTCTCCCCTTCCTCCTCCACCCTCAGCTCCTCTCTCCATCTCTTCCTCCTCCTCGATGACTTCTTAAGGATCTTGAAAACCTTGTTCACTTTATTCATTTGGTCTCACAGCTGCAGACTGGGGACGGGATCTCCCCGACTCCTGTGTCTCAGCAGCTCCAGCTCCCCGGGAAGGAGGGACAGCTAGAAGCAGGCAGGTCACTGGGAGGCACAAAAGCGCTTGTGTGTGTATGCATGCGTGTGTCTGTGTCAAAAGCTTCTTTCCACCCAAAGAGAGAGTTTTGGGTGGCAGTGGGAGGGGGGAAGGAGAAAGAAGGATTTCTTTTGCCTCTGTCCATCCACAGCTCTTGCAGACAACAAGAGCAGGCATTTCTTCTCCTTCATCACTTGGGAAAGCTCATAACTCACAGGAGCAGCAGATCCTGTATAGGGTTTTCAATTTCTGTTTTCGACAATTCATGCATTCTGGCAGATTTCAAATGCTCCTCAGGCAAAAGAGCCAGCATCAGCTCAGAAAAAGCAATGACTCTTACAGAATTCTGGCTTCATTTCAAAGATTAGAAATAGCTAACGCAGGCAGCAAATAATATCTGCATCTATGAGAAACACTAAATATCTGTGTGGTCTGTAGGAAAGAACCTTGACTTTCCCGGACTTGCACAATTACTCACATTTATCCAGCACGTTTCAGACATCACTTTCTCACTGACATCTTTGGGAAGAGGCAACTAATTTCCCCAGTTTCCTGCAGACACTGAGGCACTGCGAGGTGAAGTCAAGGCATTTTTAGCATAACCACTAAATACATTCCTGCAAATAGCTTCTCTCCCTATTTCAAAAGTTTAGACCCTCTAAACTTTTCAAATGATTTAGAGCCTCTAAATGTTTTTAAATGACCCTCTGATATTTTTTAAACAGACTTTAACTGACACCAACATGCAGCCTGCAGTGTCCACCCAGGGCCATACCTGCTCTCGGACACCAGCCAATCCACTGAGAAGGATGCAAGAACCGTGCAGGAAGCTCTGCCCTGATCTCCCATCCATGGCAATCTCCAAAGATGGAGAGCTCAGATTCCCTTCCACTATTGCTATCCTGGCACTACAAACCAAGGCACAGGTCAGGGGTAAGAAAAGCAATCTCCTTAAAAGAAACGTTTTGTTTGTTTGGTAAATGAGAGTTTTCAGAGATAGGAGGCTAAGTAGAAAACAACCCTGGGTTCTTGGGAAAGGCTGCCTGGGGGCCAGGTAGATGACAAACACACACCTTTGCTGGAGCTGCTGGCTTCTCAGCTGTAAACCAGACCATGAGACATGACTTGAGACAGATGCTTATTAACCTGCTCATACCCATGGGAACCAACAGCAGAGGCAGGTTATCAGTTCACTGATACTCAGGTCAACCCTAGGCCAACCTACAAAGGTATTTGGGTGCTCAGTTTCTGTTTGCAGGATGAGTTTCCCTTGAAAAACTTTGGGAGCTGAAATAGCTACTAGCCCTGGGGCTACGGGTGCCACAGGACCCCTTTGCCCTCAGGCCATGAAGAGCAAGTCAACACCATCTTATCTCCCACACTGATGCCAAAGAAATATCCACTGTGATTGTCTCCTGGCCCTTTCAGGGAGGAAAGGTGATTTTGGGGCAATGACTTTCAGCTTAGGGCAGTGGGGTTAGTGGAACAGAAAGATCCTTCTCCAAGCAACCATGTGTAGGGTGGACACAGCCATGCCTGGCAGCAGGACCAGGAGCCCGTTAATACATCTAAAACTCCATTTAGAGCAATATAATTAAGAACAAACCCTGCAGTAGATAGTATTAATGGATGTACAAATTAAATTATCATGCACTTCATTTAAGGCATTATAAATAGAGCCATTACTCTCACCGCTGAGCAAGATGCAACCCACACCCACCGCCCCCATGCAAAGGCCAGCACAGGGCAGAGCATGGCCCACCATCGACAGCCACCGCCAGCCTTGGTTAACCTTTTCATGCCTGAACTCTTGCGCCTAGCCATGGCCATGTCAGCACTGCTGCAGAGCAGACCCCAACGGCAAGCTTCAGCCGATACAGCCTTCTCAGCTCATTAAGGCCCAGATTTTAATGAGACGTGGCCCAAGACAAGCAGCGCTGTGCAAATTGCACCACCCTAGGAAACTGTGCTGTTCCGACACATCCCTCTGGGGCGTAATTTTTCTTCTACCCTCCAGGGCGGGAGGTAATTTGCACTGCCTCGTCTCAGCAGTTTACCACGGTTGGAGCTGGCTTGGCTACCCAGAAGCAAAGGCAGCTCTTCTGCTGAGGAAGTATCTCCCGGCATTCCCTCCAGGGCAGGATGGATGCGCCTGCTTCCCCATGTTCCTGTCAATGGGCAGCACCCAAATCAAAGCCTGCTCCTGACAATGGGTCATCCCAGTCTGCATTGGTCTCTGCCATTTGTGATGCCTGTGCTCTTTGCAAGCATTAAGACTTTCACAAGCACCCTGGGAGATGGGCAGGGTTCTTGTCCCAGCCTCACACAGTGGAGAAACCCTTTGCAGTGATTCCCAGGTTAGATATCAAGCCAGGAGCAGAGTCCCATAGGGAAGGAGGGAAGCACTGTGCAGGCAGCAGGGCTTTTGGGCGATGTGGTCCACAATTCCTGGTAACATGCAGGAGAACCCAATCTTATCCACACAGGGCAGGGTGAGACTTTACCCCTAGTCCTACTCCCCTTTGTTCAGGCTCCTTCTTTGCACAATCTTCAGCATACTGATATCGTCCCCCAAACTCTCGCCCATCTCCATCTCACTCCCACCCCAGACTCACTGCATTTTCCTTTCCTTTCTAGAATGGCTGTAATCCTTCACATATTCCTCATCAGTGAAATTTATGAGTACAATTCCATTTTATTTTGATGGTTAATACTAGCACTAATGATGCTGTCATGTCTACATAATTAATAATGAAACTAATAATGCCAAGCCAATCTAAGAGTCACTTTATTGGTCTTCAATGTCATTAGTTAGAGCTGACATAACCAATTCAAATTGTTGTCCGTACCGAGTCACCATTATCACTTCTCCTATAAAAAACACGAATTCAGGGCTGTAATGCAGCCCATACTCTCAATCCAGCAAGCAATGCTATAGAGGGTCATCTGAGGGCGATCCCCTTCTCATCTAATTAATATTTTAAGAGAGCTGCAGCAATACAGTGAGCAGCAGGAAAGCAGGACAGCATAGAGCAACATAAAGCATTTTGCTGAGAGGAGCTCTCGGGGACCAAAGGTACAACTTGCACACCTCCTGTGACTACAGATGCTACTTGCACTCAGACCATTCTGCATTTTCCCACCTGCCACAGCACTGTGTGGCCCATTGTACAAATGGAGAAGGAAAAGTAGTCTTTGATGCAATGTCACTGTCTGCCTTAGAGTGCAAATGCCTATAGAGCTGCTGCTGTCTACAGCAGAGAGGTTGGCGTCCCCATTCTTAAAACAGGGTCTGGCTGGGCACTATAAAAGGCAACAATCCACCACAAACCACCACCCAGGCCCCGCAGGCTACTTTTTCATGATTAAGTAATCATGAGATCTCTTAATAACCTGTTTTGGAAAGATTTCTGCTTTATGGCCAGCCTGGCTGCTAATCCTGTAGATTGCACTCACACTGCTTTCAAAATTTGTTCTGCAGCCAGGGCAGCAAGTTGCTCTCTACTCATTTAAAGGCCAAAATCGCTGCCTCAAAGCACTAAGGATTTAAGGGGTGGAAATCCTTCAAAGCAACTCACTAACTGCTGTGAGTAATGGAAACACTTTGGTTTCCATTCAGGTAATCACACACTCTTTCATGCCCTATTCCCACTTAGCTTTACCTTCCACTTCTCACAAATTATCTGAAGCTGTTTAATTTGAGCTAAGATTTGGGTAGAAGTTTGCAAAGTTCAATAATAACAGTTTAATATAGCAATATTAAACTTAATATAGCAATATTAAGTTAATCCAAACTATTTACTTCTCCCTCCTTTTCCAATCACAGTCTTAGAGGTAAAGTATAGCAGCTATTAAGTGTTTTCCAAAGCAAACCACGCATGTTTCAAATTGGTCTCGATTTAGCAGTTTTATTTTTGTGTTAAATGATAGGGAACAGCATTAGCACAAGGGTCATTACATGAGTCAGCAGCACACAGGGACTGCCTCTCGCCCAACAAGACTGAGAACAGCCTCCTGCTTTACTTCAGCCAGGGCAGTCCTCCTCTCCTTCATGCTCCTGTTTAACCCTACCCCTGACAGCAGGGCTGTCCTGCCCCCCATGGAAAAGGCTGCTCCCTAACCAGCAGTTATTAGGTATTTCTCAGTGATTTTAAACAGGAAAGCAGCCAATGCTATTGCCCTTAATTTTTATAAAGCATAGGTGCCGCACATCTGCCACAAACGCAAAAGGCTGGTAGGTCTTCAGCAGGAAGATGCTAAGGAGCAAGGGATGCAGAAACACAGCCCTATCTGCTTCTGCTGGAGCGCCCCAGTCACAGCTGAGAGATTTAGGCATACCCAAACCTCTGGCCTGTTTTTTGGCAGACAGCCCTCAGGCAAAACTGAAGGCATCGCTCTCCAGAGGTAGTGCTTGGAAGTAAGTTCCCAAAGCCAACAGGTCAACCCATGCATCACTGCTGCAGCACAGGTCTCAGTAACCACGTGGAACGTGGGTCTGCTGCAGCGTAGAGGGACACCATAGAGACACCATGTCCTCGTTCAACACTGAGTAAATGCCTCCAAGGCAAGGGGATGCATCCTACTCCAAGCACTATTTCACAGGTAAGCCCTTGCCTGATCCTCCTCTGCCACAATATATTTCGCTTGTTGCGTAAATCCAAGTTTCTGCTAGGCTTAGTGAGGCTACAGACAGCACAAAACACCCTCTCGCTTGCTGCAGTTACTAATCCCACCATGCAGCACTGTTGTTAGGCTTCATGTCATGAAGTCTTCAACTGTTTTAACACCAATCTGTGGCGCTGACCCCCTCTGCAAGTTTCTGCTGACTCCCTGACATTTTACTCCCTTCCCTTAGCTATTTTCTAGCTGTTTCAAAGATTGTGAGAAGCTTTTGTGAAGACAACCAGCTTGGTGTCCTGCAACTGCTGCATTTCAAGCAAATTAGTCTGGTCTTTCAACTTTATTACAAAATAATAAACATGACAATAAATCAAGGCAACAGAGAAAGAGGATAATGTTGGAGGTTTGCCACCTGTGCGCAGCATCTTACCAGCTTCACTGCAGCTACAGAAATGAAAGATGGGGATTTAAAAATCTTCCAGCAATGGAAGAGCACAGGCCTGGCAAAGCAATTAAGGATTCATACAGCTGCTTCCAACCATTCACACTAAAGTCATGCTTATTTCAAGGGAATGTGGTCTCAGAATTAGAATTGCAGAGAAAAAAAAAACAAAAAGGCTCAAAATAGCTTTAAAAGTCTTCCCAATTTTGAAAGCACCAGGTGTAAATTTGGCATTTTGTTCGTTTGTTCTTGTAGAGCAAGGTAATACATATCTGTTCAAAAATATCTGTGGATGAATAAAGGGCTGTAACTGCTGTAGAGACAAAAAAACATACCGGCCACATAGATAAATTTCAGTGCCTGACAGTGGCCACGGTATTTTCACTGTAACAATAACAATGGTGAGACCAGAGAACAGACAATGGCCATTTATCATGGAAAATAATTAAACAGGTTCGGGTAAAATATGAACTTATCTGATTTGCTCATTTTCTTTCCTACGTCCTTTCCTGCAATTGTCTTCATTTCTTTCACTTGCTTGATAGTAGTTCACAAGATCTTCCAGTACCCTGCAGCGCACTTTCTGGCCTCTGACAATTGCTGTGCAATCATAACAGCGCTGTTAAATAGTCTTTGTCAAGCCTCTCTAGGTAGGCAGAGGGCCACAGCTGTAGAAAAGCAGGGTAAAATGACATTTCATGACCAACACATCTCCTAGGCGTCCCTGGGATCAGCAGAGACCCAAACATATGCTGCCAAGACCAAGAACATGTAGACAGACACTTTTCTGCTGGAAGGGGGAATGGAGAGACCACCATAAATTGTTAAAGCAAAACTCCGAGTCCTGTTTTTGTGAAAACTTGAACATTGCATGTCAAGATACCGCTTATTTAATTCCACCCACAATGCCACAGTGGGCTTTCAGGTACTGTTTCTCAGCGCTCCCATGCTATAGCCTCTCTGAAATTTTCTTCCGATTCAATAAAGAAGCCTGGAAAGGTGACAACTCTGATGCTGTGCCAAACGCTGGCTGGCAGACAGCTGCAGAAGGATGCAAGTTCAGAGAAACATGGAGTTTTTCAGTAGTGTAAAGTCTCACAAGTGACACAGTAGTATCTGAGTCTAAAGGGACTCATCCTGTAACGACAGTTTCATAGTGGAGGATGATCTCTATCCCTTCACAGAGTCAAAAGGTATACAAATGCACGGGTCCAAAATTCTGCTTTCACTTGAATCCCTGAGGCTCATAAGTGAAGGACTAGAAAAAAGAAATAGTACTGAGAGATCGCTCAGTAAGAAGCAGCAAAGAGACCCAAGTTATACGCAGGGCTTTTAAGACAGGATGGCTGGAGAACCATCAGTGGAATGAAACTGGGAGCTGCCCTGCCAGTCTGAGTTCAGCCTGAGGGTGCCATGCAGAAGAGGCATTACCCGCAGAGGAAGTTTGACTATGAGGTGTTGGGCTCAGCCCTAACCCTGGTGAAATACAGCCCTTCTCACAAACAGCGCACGTTTCGGTGGGTAGTTCACATGGAGGCAGCAGGACGTTCAGCTTTTTGTGAGAACTAGGAAGAGATTTACTTTGCAGCAGACCAAAGACATATAAAGTGTCATGTTCCAGTGGGATGAGGTGGGCACAGTTTGCTCTCCCACCTCCCAAACCATATCTGTTCTGCAGGCAAACACGCACGGGCTCCGAACTCACTGCCTAGCAGGGGATTCACACCGACAAATGCTGTTGTTATTTTGCAGATCAGAAAGCTGAAGAGGAACAAACCCTACCCTATTCTCCAGTAGTGTCAGGCATGACTGTGTATAGCCAGCCTCTCAAAGCCTACTCCCAAGCATTTCAAGTTGAAATCCACTCTTGCTGCCTTGCTGTAAGCAAGAAACAGAGGCCAGAGGCAGACTCCTGCAAGCAGCAGATGGTTCAGGCTGTAAGGACCTCTGGCCAGATCATGGAGAGACCTCAGAGCTGCCAACTGGCCCCAAACACCCTTCCTTTTCTTGGCAGGGAAGCCCATGGCTTACCAATAGGACATGTGACCAGCATCGCTTCTGGACCTGTGCGAGATGATGAGCCATGCCACATGGTGCCAAGTCAACCCCTTGCAATCAATGGGACTTCTGCCTCGACCACCCAGCTGAAAACAGGGGTAAGAGCACATTCCACCACCAAGTTACTTCTGAGAATGCAAATATATTCAAAGACCTCAAAGCGCTCATACAGCAAAGTGATCAGGGCTGCAATACAGGGATCTAAGCTTATTTAGGAAGGAAAACAATTTCATTCACTCCTTCAGATTAAGAATTTCTGCGGCCAGGGCTCAGCTCTGATGAGGACTACAAGAGGAAGGCTGTTCACAAGTTTCTCACTGCCTTGCCCCTCTTCCCTTAGCTTCCAGGATCTCAGCTCGTGTACCAGAGCTTCCCAGCTGGCTCATCACTCCCTATTAATTACAGTGTCTCCTGACCCCAGAAGCTGCCATCCCCAGTGAGAAGCAGCCAGCTCTCTGCTCCAAAACCCCACCACTTTCTTAATGTTCTCAAGAGACACCATTTGGAAATGAAGTCATGGGCTTATTACATGGGCCTGTTCAGAGGCTCAGCTCTCCTGGTCGGGTACCAAGGGAATTGAAACAAAATACTCTGAGAAGATGGCACTGCAAAGGAAAGCAATACACAGCAGCGCTTCTGGTACGAGAAGCTAAGTTACCTCAGCAGCATCTCAGACAGTTAAAAAACAGAAGGAATGATGTTTCTGGACCAAATTTCCCTCTTCCATTTACTTCCTTCTCCAGTGTCTACACCACGTCCAACTCAAACCTCAGTGTGATTTCCACTTGCTCTCTGCCATCAATCTGCCTTTGCTTCCACACTGAAGTCATCCATCAGCAGGATGCTTAAGGAAGGACATTCCATGCACTGTCAGTACAGATTATTTCAGTCCCTTAAACTCCTTGGGGTGTAATTTGCAGGAAGCCCAAATAAAGCAGATGTCTAAACCCCTAGGCTTGTGGAGGTAGGTATTACTGAAGCCTGTCACCAACGGCAGTGAAGTTTAGCATATTCTCCCCAGACATTTAGGTTCAGTCCTGTAATCACTACAGATATACACAGGTGAAGTTGAAACTCTTATTGAAAATATAATCACGGCACAGCAGCTCCAAACAAACAACAGCTCTTGCTAAAGAACCTCATTACAGTAAAGGCTCCCTGGATTTTATCCAGACTAGGTTTTAGCTCCATGGCTTCCTCTGCGCCCTGGAGAAGCATTCACATTTCCATGCTGTTCCGTGGGCTTGCATTTTCCCAAAACATGCCAACTCTGGCTGCTTGCGAGGGGCTGGTAGCCCAATACCAGGACTTGGTACCAGAACTTCAGGAAGGCAGTAAAGGAATGGGAGTGGGAAAAGAGTGGGAATAGGAATGAGGAGATGGACAAGTAGAGAGAGGAGGAACAGAAATAAAGGAGGTTTCTGATTAAATATATGCTTTTCCAAAAGGACTGGCAGGTTCTAAGAAAACTTTTGATAGAAGCAGCTCCATTTTCATGGACATCCACAGGAGCCTTGCCACTGCCTGGTTCTGCAGCGCGTCTCCAAGGTTTCCAAGTCCACAGTAGCCACCACATAGACAATGCTCAGAAACAAACTGGTTTAGGGGTCTTCCAGCACAATCTCTCAGGGAAGAGAGAGAAGAGGAGGGATGGAGTCAGCTCTCTCATGGATCAGGCTGTGCAGGGAGTCTGGGTCAGATGGATGCTGGAGGCTGAATGAGAAGGGCGTGCAGTTGTGTTTTCACTTCGTACGCTACAAGCACATGCCATGGTGGCCAAACTATTTGTGGGGCTAAACAGCCTGCTCAGCCTTGTCTGACACTTGCAAGTTCATTCCTGGCCTGGAAGCACAGGCATCCATGGAGCTGCAGAGGCTGCAAGCCCCAACAACCGCAAACTGGGCTTGACGTGAATTTTCTCAGTCTCCTACCACCTCCCGCTGAGGAGCTCAAATGAAGCTGACAAGAATAACACCAAGTCCAGCCAAAGTCCCACGGAAATGCCAGACAGCAATCTACTCTCCTGGAAACACGTTTCAGTGTTTTCATGAGGAATATTGTGTAATTTCACTTCTTTGAAAATTTTTAATTTCAGATGTTTTCTGATTCAGAATTATTTTTTGTCACACAAACCTCAAAAATTATTATGGGAATCAACTTCTCAGTGAGCTTTAATGCAGATAACCTCATCTCCAACACCTCCTATGTCTCACTTATTTCCTTCACAAATATCCCAGCAGTGACCACTGCAGGAGAACAGACAATGCCATTTCAAAAGAATCTGAAGAATGCCCTTGTCCTGATGAAGGAGAAAGCTCTAAACTTTCAAAAAAAAAGAATAAAGCCTGTAGCAGTTGAAACTCATTATCATCAACAAATGGCCCCACATGGTGTATTTCAAGGCTTCTGGCTGACTCAGCTGTCAGAACCTGCCATCCTCATCAATGTTTGTAAGAGCGTAAGCATAGTGGGGCTTCATCCAAGCCAACGGTCCAGCTCTTGGTAATTAAATAGAACCACCCATGACATAAAAAAGAAAACCAACACAGTATCATCTTATTTAAGGAAAGATGTGCTGGGTGACCTATAACATGGAAATACTGTTAACAAAAACTTCATCCACTGGAAATTAGTCTGGAAAAGGATGGGGAGGAGAGAGAGATAAGTGAAGAGGGACAAAGAAATATTCGTAAGTTTGGGTTGAATACAAAAAATAATTTAACAACTGGGAGATTCCAAAGAGGAAATGGAAAATGCAAAATGAATTATATTAAAAATTGCTATTTTCTTTTTTACAGCATTTGGAAAACAAATTGTGTGCAGTATAATGATTTACCTGAGGGTGGGGGTTTTTCTTCTCCTTTTCTGAAGGAGATATTTTGAGCTCCAGGGTGGCCTTTTTTGGAGGAGATATTTTGAGCTCCTGCGTTATTTAAACAGTTTGAGACCTACAAAACTCATCTATAGAAGAAAGAGGAGGATATTCCTGTATCTCTCCATTACACAAGCCAGGAAATAAGAGAGGGTTCCTGTTCCCTCATGGCTGGAGTAGCAAAGCCAGCCCCAGCTGCCAAGCAAGCTTGCTTTACCTTGGACATAACACCTCCATTTGCTATATCCCTCTCTAAAACAGATGTGCGGTGTGGAGGAGCCTATTCAAGCCACATTTATTAAACACAAGTCAAAGAATTTAAAATAATTCAGTCATCCTCAGCTGAAAATTAATCTGTGGGTTGCAGGGAACGGCTGTGCTGTTATCGGCTGCGATCCCTGTTAACAGCTGATGGACGGAGCCCTGGAAGGCACCATCAGAAATCTGTGAGCTCGACACCCACCCTGTTGCACCACAGTGTGACAGCCCCACACCTCCTTCCCTGTGCTACCAGCAAGGCATTAATTCCTTGTGGAACAACAAGCCTATCAAGTAATCATGACAAAAAGCATTAATGACCTTGCCTTTCCTCATGCCAAGGCGTTCTTAATGCATATAACCACTGCGAGTGATCGACACGGCTATAAACACAAGCAAGAAAACCCCAGTCAAGTGAATATCACTCCGTTATTCCAGAACTTCTGACAGCATCCCATTATGTCAGATTGCATTGGGTAAGGTCATACAATACATCATAACCTGACTTAATGAGGCAATTAAAAACAAATGCATTTCATGGACAAACTGCTTTGCTATACAGCCCTTCCCTGATTCCATTTGGCTTCACATTTTCTTAGGGGTGAAGAGTCCAAGACAAACTAAAAGGGGTAAAGTTATTTATTTAACTTCCTTTCAAGTACATGAAGCATAAAAGTGATAAACCACGACACTCTCCTTCAAACAACAGGTAAATATCTATGTACCTGAGGGAGAGTGATAGCAAAAAGGTTTCCTCCGGGCTGAACAGATTGGGGAGGGGGCCACAGACAAAATCCTCCACACAACAAAAGGCATTTTGACCACTTAATTTCTTTTCTGGTTGTTTTTTTTTTGTGCGTGGTTGGGTTTTTTTTTTAAATTAACTTAAGAGCAGGATGACAGCTAGGCTTTGCAGAAGGATCGAAATAAAACAATAAATTCCAAAAGCATCACTGCGGACTGGTACCGCAAACCCATACAGTTCTCAGTCACCACAGCAGGATTACCCCAACCTGAAGCCACGGCAGCCTCCGGAAATGCAGTGCTTTGCTTGCTTTCTTTCCAGTAAGGATAGCGCAGGAGGCTCTCCTCCCTTTAAAGGTCACTCCTGCATCTGTAGAGGAGACAAACTCCAGGATAGAAGCAGTTTGGCTACTTGGATCCAGAGGACCTCTTCCCCTCACGTAACACCCCATGAGTCGGTATATCAGCAGGCAATCTATTTTTCCTGTAAAGCATGGAATGTTAGTCAGTGCAAGAGATAAGGCATCAAGCTAGTCGGGCTGACCACCTGGGATTCATTGTACTTTCTCCCCTCTCTCTTTTTTTTTTTTTTTTTTTTTTTTTTAATAAAAGAAAGAGCATGTTGAATCTGGCTCCTTTGCTTTACTTGTATTTGGTACACTCAAGTGAAGCACCCCTCACGGCCTGGGCCATTTGGAGAAACACAAGCAGCAGTGCAACGGCTCAGCTTGTCCAAAACACCAGAAGTTATGTTTCAGGCAATTACTAGGGGAAGATTTAATTTGTCACTGAGGAACATGCAGCCCTGGGTTTATCTATCACTTCGGCGGGGCACGCCAGCGGACGAGCTGCCGGAAGGGGCACACGTACTCTTGCAGCTTTGTTACCCATTTCTGCGCTGCCGTGTAATCACCAGTGAGAGCTCCTGGCTCTCTCCGTCTAATTTTCCTAGGTCATTTACTGATATCAGAGGTGACACTAATGCACTGCTCTTGCTAGTGAAACTTGAGAGCACAGCTCATCGGAGAGATCCCCAGCTCCTTCCTCATCCTGAGCAGCTTGAAAGGATAAAACCTGGCACTTCCAGCAGCCACAGCGACACAAATACTGATTCCAAAGAGGCGCTGGGGCACGCCCACCATTCGTATGTATACAGTATGGACACCACAAGTTCACACAAACAGGGTCTATAGATAGCCATAACTAATATCCACTCTCTGAAATATGAATTGGACAATTCCATGCTGACACAAACCGGGAACAAACCGTTTTGCTTTTTTAAAGCTGAGGCATCTTCTAACACTTGCTACTAGCGTTGGTCATCTTTCTTTCTGAATCCGAGGCCACCCAGACAGCAGCTGGCCAAAACCAAGTTCAAGGCAAGGGGTTGCTTTGGCCAGAAATGACAGGGGCGGTACACTGCTTCATCACAAATAAAGGACACACTTAGTGGTGACAGTGGTGGACTTGTTCATCCTGCAGAAAAGACAAGCACTTTGTAACGATTCAAAAAAAAAAAAAAGTTTTTGTTCATCAAGCTCAGGGAGACAGAAGAGATGAAATGGGAACCTCGGCTCCTCTCCTGCAGCCCGACCAAGGATGTCTGATTCGCCGCTATGAACTACGAAGCACGGGGCGGGTGGAAGGTCAGTCTGTGCCTTCCCAAAGACGGGAGGAGCTGCAGCTTTTCACAGAGCACTATACATTTCTATGGATATATATGAATCAGGCCGGGGCAGTTACACAGGCAGTGTGCAGGCACTATTAGCAGAACAAACCATGGAAAAAATGTATTCCTGTTTCCTAACAAAGTAGTTACCACGTTTATTTTGCCCAAGAAACAGAAAACTACAGAAATTCAAATGAGCAAGAATCCCTGAGTCCTCAAATATCTTCACAGCTATTGAATTGGGTGACCTGAAAACCACCGCTCACTCAACAGAGAAATGGGATTTTTATAAATACGTGTATCAGCAAATGAATATTTAATGTTTTCTGTACATATCAATGTTCAGGGCTTGCAATATTTAAGCAATAAGACTTGTCAGAAAATGTAGTAGCCATGCGATAATTACATCTCTGGGGTATTTTGATGCACAAAGGGCAGATAAGTGCTTGTATTATCTCGAGACTGTGATTATGTCATGATCATAACATCATATAGAAATAGGTTATTGCCTGTAAAAAAAATTCCCTCCACAATGACGACTCTATAGCTTTCCTGGCTCAAAATAATAGTATGTTCTTTTATTATCAAAAATAATAATTACATCACTGTACTAGGAATGTTGTCATTGCAACTGACAGTATTTTCATTAGAATCTGCTTTCTGCAGTTAAATACACTATTTAACATACAAGCAATTCTCAGCCTAAAACATGTTTTCTCATGTTTGCCACCGAATTTAGAGCCAATTATACTTCTAGTCAGAAGAAAGCCATTTCAAAAGTGTTCCTTTTAGTCCTTTCTGATATTTCTGAATAAAAATAACTGTCCCCTGTCAGCAAAATGCTAACATATGGGCTTTAGGAAGAATTCAGCCATGCTTAAGTACTTTGATGAATCAGGACCTGAGACATTTTTGAGATACCGTAAGCCTAATTCTGCCCTCCTTTTATGCTGGTGTCAATCTAGACTAACCTCATTCCCTTTAACGCAGCTAAATCCAGACTGACATCAGCACGGTCAGACCCAGCCTCCCGCTCTTTTAAAGACTTTCTCACTGCAAAACCCAATAAAATGTGTTGCTAGGGCAAACATTTCCCTCGAAACTCCTGGTATGGCAAAGTCCTACCTTGCAGGTCCAAAGTCCAACCAGGGCTGCACATGGGAAGATATGGGAAGACATCACCTATGTGCAGGTTTGTCAGTGCAGTGGTCTATTGGAAAATACTTCACTTTTTAGGACTGCCACCAAGCTGAGCCATGGAGGTGGCTTATTTTTATGCAAGGGGAGAGCACCAATGCCAGTATTGATGTCAAAGCTTTGCCAAGCCTGTTTTTAGGGAAAAGGGTGTGCACATGGGTTGGCAATGTACCCTCTGCTCCTCCTTTTGCTAGCCCAGGTCTTTGCAGGCACACAATCGGCCATCCCTGCCAGAGGAGAGCAATATGATCACCACCACTGCTATGCCACGAGCAGTGGGGATGACTGTGAAGAGAAACAGAGCTGTGATTTCCAGGAATGTTTCTCCCTGCCCTTATAAATAAATGACTTACTGGCTGTTTGACCAGTAAATTGGTACTTCCCATCCCTTTCAGGGTGATTTTCACCAACCCTCTGAAGAGTCATAAGTCACACTCTGAGCAGAGGAGGAAAGATTTACGGGACCTGGGTAGAAAAAAGCAAACAAACAAACCATTTACAGCTTCCTATAGCAGCATAACAGATTGCAAGTAGCAAAAGAGAACAGCCGGAGTGTCACCCCTGAGACGGTTTGGAGACCACAGTATTGTTTTTCAAAACCAAGGGACTGGGACAAGTCATCCTAGAAGACAAGATTGTAATCTCAGAGGGTTTCTACCCAAATATATAAAGCTAATGCAAGAGACCATGCAGAATCCAGGAAATCTTGCAGATAGACAAAACAACTTATTGCTTTGTCCCTCTCAGGTTTGTCCTGTTCCTTTACACTTAATTCAGGATCAATTCCCAAGAGCATTTTGCTCAAAGAATAATTTAAAAATACCCTGCCAAAACAATGAGCAGGAACCGCAGCAACGCTTTCTCATTTTTTGTGAGAATGCACCACAGAAAAATAATCAATATTATTGCAAAAAACTGTTCTCTCACTTAAAGCTATTTTCTATAGGAAGGGCATAAGATGATCTGGTTTCTCAAAAAAATGCAAAACCTCCCCCCCCACCCCCTTTCCAGTTTGCTCAGTGCTGGACTGGAGCAAACAAATTGGGGGCTAATCCTGCAAGATGCTGAGCAACTCCTGCAACACACCAAGCATTGCGCATTAAGACCTTGCACCCCTAATTAATGATTAATTAGGACAGTAAAGTGCTCTGCCCTCTCCAATGAAGTGAAGAGAGTCCAGCTGAGATTCAGCTGAACAACGGATATGCTCAAATTGCTGGAAAAACGTGCCTTGTGTGGAGAGGGCTCAGATCATAATTTAGCAAGGCATCACCGTGCCAGGACACAGGGAACCTGATCTGCTGGCAGACAGGCTGGCCCCAAGCAGCTCTGGGGCTGCCAGCTACCGCTTCTCTGTGCTCAGAAAACCACGTGCAAGTACTGTCACTGCCTGTACCCTGTCCCTGACCACTACAGACAGATTGCACATAAAAACCACATAGAAAAACATAACCGAGTGGAAGAATATTAAAACTATAAACTGCATGATGAAAGCCTTATGAAGTGCACATTTAAGAGTGTTTTTATTACCTTAATTCAGCCCCTGAGTGCATAAATATGAAGGCACACATTTTTAATTATAGGATATGTACTATTTTTAACTGAGGGTCTCTTCTTCTTTCCCTTCAGTAGTTTAATGGTGATAACCACCCGGGCAGCCCTTCCACACGCTGATGAAACCACACAGCCAGAGGCCTCTCGGCGCTGACTCTCCTTACCCCAGTCAAAGCCTGTTGTAAACCCAGGGTCCTGTGTTCTCCATGGCTATGCCTTCTCTGTGGGATTAATTACCGCAACATCCCATTTCAACATTCCAGGAAAGAAATAAAAGAAAGTTTAACCTCACCCTCACCCTGGCCAGTGGCTCGCAAATCAGCAAAAGGTCGCCGCGTGGGGAATGAAGTGGGTTCAGAGACCTTGCACTTCAGCAACATGGACACCATACACTCTAAGAAATCTTGGCTCAGTGCACGCAACTAAACAAATTTTTTTTCTCTGATGAAATATAGGCCAACACGCTCCCTTTGCTCTCTTCCCCAAGAGGCACAAAACATTAATTCAGTCATTTCATTAATTCAGACTTTATACATCAAAGTGAATTGCTCTGGGTTTGTTTCTGGATGGGACTGAAGATGCTCCAAACACCAGAGCCCGGTGGGACAGGACATCTGAGCCCCGATGTGAGTCCAAACACCCGTGTGGGCAATGACTACTTGAAGACGGTAAAGGTTGCTCAGGTGCAGGTGAGCCTCTTGGGGATCCTGAGCAGAGAGGACATTAAGGCAACCATCCATTAAAAAGAGACCAAATGCAAGTTCATTTCATTCTTTTCTCCTTTTTATGGTTCACTTTTTTATGATAATACCAAGTGATGACATGCTACAGGCTGCTTGTGCCCTGCCATACAGCGAAAGAATATCTGTGAGGTCCTGTGTATGTCCACCATGCTGTCTAGTTTCCCACCTCTGTGGAAATACAGCAAGAGTAAATGCACACACCAGTACCCCTTCCCCTCCTCGCAAATCATGGCTCCCTGTGTGCTGGGAGAGCCTGGCCAAGGAAAAGCTCCACCACTGCTGGGCTGGGCCCAGTGGGATGGGGGAGACTCAGCAGATTAAAATATTAGGGGAAGACAGACAGGCAGATCTGGAAAGGAGTGAAATCCAACCACAGGAGATTCACCTATAACAGAAAGCATTTCAAACATATATTAAAAAAAAAAGGCAACTTATTCATCACACCTGTGTACCATCAACAGGCTCCTTGTCCATGCTATACCTCCGTGTCCATGCTCTGCAGCGACTGCATTGCTCAGTACTCATATAGGACAAGAAACGGGGAAGGGTGAAACAGACCTGGAAACAGGGCGGCTGCTTAGAAAGAGAAAACCACATTTTCTCCAGGAGACCCCTGAACTCATCATTTTCTTCTGGTCTGCACGAGGGAGAAACTGCAGCCATGTTGCCTGTGTTGCAGGAGAGTCTCTGCTATTGTTGGTGCAAGCCCGAAGCTGTGGTTGCCCAGCACTGAACCTGCGCTGCAGGCACAGCAGTCACCCCACTCGTAGGGAACAGGGCTGCGTGAGCCCTTTTCAGCATCTCCAGGACTGTTTGTGTTCCCCAAAGCCCTCTTGGTTCTCACAGTTCTCCTTGCCCTGCTTTCCACCATTTGGGATATGCAAAGCTTCTGTGGCTATGTGGTGCTCAAGCTTTTTGTGCTCAAAGCTCCGATAGCTAAAATACAGCAATCCTGGAAACAGCACCAGGCTAAGACCGTATATTTAAATCAAGGCTGTGTACTCAAATCCTCACTGCTGTCCTTCTGAACCGGTTATTCACTCACCCGCTGTGCCTTGTAGTGGGGGATTTTCTAACCCACAAGAGTAACTACGATTTCATAAACACACATTTGTCCCACCCTAGGGACAAAACCCATCTGAATTCATCGTTAGACCAACAGCAAAAAATAGCAGGGGAGAAAAATGGTGATCCTTCCAGGACAGACTTGTGGACAGTGCACTCACCTTGGCTTGTGGAAAAGGGAGTTTTAAGCCTGTGCCCTGATCAGCTTTAGTACAATGAATTGGACATGGATTTCATACACACAATACATAGTTCCTACAGCAAGTTTTTGAGCATTTCAGACTCCCACCATCTCACTTTGACCAGTAATTTCACCCAGAATCAGAGAAACACTCCCGAGCAGCTCTACTCCCAGGTTTTATCACATCACCACCGTGCACTCCGCAATTCACTCTCATGGAACACACAGCGAGTGGTAAAAACACAGCCAAAGAGAGAGATACGGTGCAAAAATCAACTGGATAGAAGAGCTGAGGGACAGAAAGCAAACCTCAAAACCCCAAAAGATGATATAGAAAAACCTGACCACGAAACTGAAGATAAAAATAAGCTACGAAGGCTATGTTGAAATGATCCTGTTCTTCCAACTCCCTCATCTGAGTTTCCCAGCTTCTCGCAGGGAACAAGAAGCCATAGTCTGGAGAGCTGAACTGAAAGTTGGAACAGAGAGGACATTTCACACTGCAAGAAAGGAATTCTCAAAAAACACAGGGAGGAAAATAAACTAGGTTCGGGACAAGTAATTAAGCATTTTCCATCAAACTTGACATTTGGCATCTGCTCAGGTGTCTGCTGAGACTTGCTTTGTTTCCAGTTAATATGTACGACATAATGTGATTTAGCCTTTAGCTAAATAACTCACAAAAGCCCAAATCTGGGGAGGCAGGAAGGCGGGTTTAGGGGTGGGAGGGAGGAGATGGACAGCATCTTATTTACTTTGCTTTTAAAATTGATGCAGGGTATCTGGTCGCATTGCATCATGTGCCATACGGACACACCAGAGAAGCAGTATAGCCGCAGCTGAACTGGCTAAATAGCACAGCTGAGTGCATGCAGTGCTGATAATATTATTCTGCATACAAGGCTCAAAAAGGATTTCTCTGTTACTGGGGATGTTTGTGCTTCTGTGAGATGGTTGAAACGAAAGAATTAGTCCCACAGGTGATTATATACATCTATATTTAAATGCACAGTTCCCTTTACTGTGGGAAGCCCAACCTTTTCCAGCTTCTAGCGCTGAGTTTTGCAAACCCAGGGAAACACAAATTAAGGACCCTTCCAGACTTGTGATGGAAAGGAAGCAAGCTGGTTACTTCCAAGTCACCTAGGAAAGCATGAGTTTCCCACACCCCCCCGCCATAACTCCTGACTTTCCCTGTGTTCTCAGTTTGGCAGGTGGACCTGACCCTGCTGCATCAGCAGCAAGTGCACTCTGTTTGCTGGAGCAGTCCCAAACCTCTCCCACCTACAGCCCAGCAGCTGCTTCTTGAAGAGGTCATGGCTTCCCACAGGAAGACGAATGGGTGGGTTTGGGTGCAGAAGCAGTGATACAGTCATGTTATGACTTCATGAGGCACCCAGATGAAGAATAACTACCAGTCAAGAAGATTGCAATTAAGGTTCTTGGCACGAGGAATAGAGGTGAGCCCTTGGAAGTCACGTTCCTCAGAGATTCACGGGAGACTTGTCCAGAGCAGAGCCCAGTTGAGCCGAGGTGTAAATTGGCTGCCAGTCCCTGCACTCCTGATTTGAGTGATGGAGACACAGGACCACACAGCCCTTTACAACCTCAGCCGTACTCACAGGCCCCGCTCCATTCACTGCATCTGCTGCCTGGGCTGCAGGCTTTGCAGGCAGCTGTTCCTCATCAGCCACATGTCCACAGCAGGGAGGTAATGAGACATCCCACATCCCCCTTTCCAGGCTGCCGACGCATGGGGTGCATGTCCCCCAACACAGAGACAGCTAATTAAAGCAATTTTCCTTAATCTTTGCCTCCCTCCCTGCTCACGCCAACAAATTGTGCCATCCATATTTATGACTCCAGTTATCCACAAACACCAGGACTTTGGGAGCGGCACAAAAGCATTTTTTCTGTGGCCCATGACTACATAAAAGGGGCCAGACACAGACCCAAGGTAGATCTAAGGCCCAAGTGCCCAAAACAGAGATGCATCTCACAACAACAGTATTCACCAGTGACTGAGATGTGAAGGAGAAAGGAATAAACCACGACAAAAGAGAGAAGTGCAGGATTTGCTCTGAGGTGCTTGCTGCAGGCTAAGTGACGACATCTGCCCCGAGCCCTCCTGCAAGTGTCTTTCATCTGGGTTTCTGTTAAATGCGTGATTCTATTTACATACATCCAACTGATTCAATCAAAACTGAACTCTAAATTGGTCCTCAAGAGAATCCTCGAAAACACTTTTTATCTTCATGCAGAAATGAACATTAGAAGGAAAAATGGGTTGGAGAACTGTCTCCCAGCAGCTCAAAAATATTATATAAATTGCTTGCAGCAAAACCCACCTTGGCTTCAGGCAGGAAAACAGCTCAGCATGCAAATCACTGTACCAGTGAGGGAAGGACAAGAGTTTTAACTTCATGGTGATCCACCGAGGTGACAAGAGGTAATGGCCATCTTCATCTCCAGAGGGGCCCAGGCAAGACAACTCTCCTGGCTTTCAAGATAATTTTCTGTCTCTTGCCTGGAAGGGGGCTTCAAGACAAAGGATCTGAAAGGCCACAGAAGTACTGAAAAAGGAGACCAACCAGTGAGTTAAATCCCACCTCTTTCCTTCACTAAGTTTTGCTCTTCCCAAGTACTGCTAAGCTCCCCCAGCTCTTCTCAACACCAAAGTGCAGAGGGTGGTATTTTCCCTTCATACATGGCGTGCTAAATTACACAAAAAACACCCTCCCTTCACTGCTTTTCTTTCTTCCTTTTAACACTGAACTAAACTTCAGCATCCAAGAACTCTACTGGGCTGGCAACGTGGAGAGATAAACTTTACCCTACAGCACATGTAGCGGAGGCAGCAGCAAGACAAACCCTTGATGCCTTACTTGCCATAGTCAGCACTGGTCTCCAGTACCAAAATCCTGCCCTTACTCCACCCTTGGCCTCTCCTATCAGTATGTCCAGTTATCACATATGGATTTGTCCGTAAGGGAACAAATGGAGACCACCACATCACTTCACACAAACCACCCAACAGCGATGTTATGGTGAGGACATTTTCCTGCAAATAAGCTAGGGACCTTGGCTCAAAAGGCATCAATTCAGCAACAAATCCCTTGAAACAGCGATTATGGTATTTAATTATTTTAACATGTTAGACCATTGACAATTTATAATATAGATTTCCCCTCCTTGCGTAGATACAGCCTTAGCATTTCAGTTTGCCTTCACAAAGAACAACCTCTGGGTCACAGGATAATTTTTATAGCAATTTTGTATAGCAACAGCGGTATTTCCAATGAAAAGAATATAGGGGAATTAACGCTAGAAAAGTCTCAGTCGAAAAGAGGCTGCTATGCTAAGCACCGCAGTATTTGGGCCAGCTGGAAAACCTCATAACAGAAACCAAAGACAATACTGGATGAAGAGAATTTATATGGGGAAGAATACATCTGCTTTTTTTTTTTTTCAGACAGGCTTAGTGCAGGTTTTTCTCTCTAAGGTGCTGATAAAAACTGCTATTGATGACATGAATTCCTCTTTTTCCCCAGTTCTTCCTAAGAACAGCCACCAACTAAGGAGGACTTGACATCCAAACAATAGCTTTACACTAACCTTAATCCTCTACTGAGTAATTCAGTGAAATCTCCAACACTTTGAGATTAACTGAACTTTACGATTGCCTTTAACTGCCAGTGAGAGGGAAGCATGGCTGTGACTGCTGCCAGAAGGGTGGCTGAGGTACAGAGGGTCATTGCTGTTCAGTGGCAAAAGTAACCAAAAAAAAAAACAAACAAAAAAAAATTTCAAGAAATCCTAAACTCAGTCGCCTATTCCAAAAACAATTCATGCTTCACAGTGGCCAACAAAGGTGATGTAGCATCAGCCACATTGACCCAGACAAAGACTCCATCTAGCTTGACGTGCTGCCTTCAGCAGTGGGCACAAGACGACATCCAGCAAAGACCAAAATTGGGGCAGGCATATATGACACCTCCAAGCAGTCTCAAAGTCTTCAAATGTCGTCTGCTCCGGGTTCTTCTGAGCCTGATCTTGATCAGTACATCTCTCTACCAGGCACTTCTAGGTGTATGGAGAGGAAGTCTGTGGAGGTCTATACAAGTCTCCTACATTTACAACATCCTTTGGAAAGGAATTCTACAGGTTTGCTCTGAACGACCTCTTTTTGTTTGTAGAATTTGGCCCATTACCATCATAAAGCATGTATGGGTTGAGGTGGGATAGTCTGAAACAGCCTTAAGCAAGAGCGGTTATGAAGCAGTAGTCAGAGTGAAGTAAAATTTGCAATGCTGAAATTCTAAAGGAAAAGATGACTGTATTTAATGAAGTACAACTGTTTTACCATTACCATTAAATTGTTATTACATTTCTTTGAAAGTAAAGCAGCTGACTGCTGCGGAAAAAAGTACCATATGATGAAATTTTGGGACAGAAACCTTATAATGCACAATTTCAGGTCATTAGCTAAATGGAAACATAGCAAAACCCTTAATCACTAAGAATAAGTGCAATAAAGACAAGAAATTGCAACAGATTTTGTCAGTTGGATTCAAACAAAATACAATAAACCAAACCTAGTAATCTGCAGTGGCAGCTACTATGGGGAACTAAACAAATAACATTAGAATGGCAAAAGGCTTGGAGCCACAGGTCATGCTAAGAACTTCCACTCACTTTAACATGCATAGAAAGAAACTATTAAAAAAAAGAAACTTAAAAAGCGTATTCTCAGAACTTCCTTTCATCATCTCTACCCTGATCTTAACCACGTTTCCTACCAAGTACTCCAGACAGAGCAACCACAATCTGTTTACTCCTGTTCACAGGTACCTAAATATCCTTGGTACACTGTTTGCACCAATGAACATTCAAGCCAAGTTTTAACTTTCTCCTGTGATAGCTTGGGATTCAAAGGGAAACCAGCAACTTGGCAGGATCACGGCAAGAGTAACGCACTTCACTGCTGCGTGGCCAAGGCTGAAACACCCTCCAAAAAAAATCTGAGTTTCTCAGAACAGTAACTTTTCAAATCAGTAAAAAGAAAGTATGTTGTTCCTTTCCTTTTTCAGGACTGTAGCAGCCACTGAAGTGGAATATGAAGCACATGCACAGCCCCACCACAGTGAATGAGGTTAATGGACGCCTTTAGCAGCAGCAGATTGCTCGGCAGTCAAGCACATCAACCTTTCCAGACGGGAAGTACCACCAGAGTGCATCAATGCACTGCACCATTTTCATGCCACAAAAACGCAGAGGAACACTCACCTCATTAGTGGCATAACCTGTGAAAGACAAACTACTGTTTTATTAATTTTCTACCTGTGCTCAAGGAAAAGCTGACAAGTCTGTCTACTGATCACACCAGTGCCAGCATAATTTCCCCAACAGTATGGCACCAGCTTGCCTTTGTACCTCTACATGCCCTGGAAGAGCCTTATCTACATGCAAGAAGGGAGTTTAGACTCCATGTAGAGTCTCATGCTCAGCCTACTAGGACTGTCGATAAGAGCTTTAGTGACTGTCCCAATCTACTTATAACTGAGTTGAGATTGTCAGATAAGCTGCCAAGATGCCACCATTTGATAGGAACCTGTGAGCTACAGGTGAAGACACCCACCCCAACACAAGTCAAGATGAATAGCCTTGCCAATGCCATCAGTTGTGCATCATCAGTGACCCAGTGACACCACAGGGTTCACTGGCAAACAGAACGTGTTCAGTCTATAACAAAAAAGAGGTTCCTAGGCCTACCAAGGTTTAATTATATAGGCTAACTTACTAAAAGAAGCATCTGTCCATCACTTATTCCCTTTTCGTGTTCACACTTCCTTCAAATTCAATTCTTCTGTGTTCATTATGGGCCAGTCATCCCACGTTTTCACCAAAATCACCAAGGGAGAACAAATAGAAGAAGTGCCAGAAGGTTCAAAACACCAGAATTAGGCATTTGCTTACATGCCTTAAATCACTGTCCAAAGGATCACACTCCCCTTCATTAACCTGAGAGCAATTCCAGAGGGACAAGGCACTCAGGTTGCTTAAACAAACAAGAGAGGCTGGATGATATGAATGTTGCCTACATTGGGAGACGCTCCAACAGGCAGGCAATTACAGCTCTATTTATCAGAAATAGTTTGATTTTGCTTTAGTTTGTTTGCTGTTCTTGCAGAGATTTGAAACAATTAGTCTTTTCTCAAAAAGTCTCTTTGTCCATCACTGATAATTATTCTTTTTAAAAATGCAAGAGCTAGATAGGTACCTTCTGGAGGAAGGACCAAAACTGAGAATGAGATTAAGATGCATGCATCACCAAAGGAGGAAGAAGACCCCTAAAAGTGCTCTATGAGCTCTTAGAACAGATGTGTCCTCAAGTCTACCTCATTTCTGCAGCTTCTGACCTGTTTAGGACTCTGATTAGGACTACACTCAGCTAGATTGTGCAACCAATGTATAAGTACTTTGTGTCATTCCAGAAACCTTGGTTTCAATCAATATAAACTGTGATTATGGGGGCTTATCAGACATTGCTACTCGTATCTGATACCATCTGGTAAATCTGTATGTTGGTGGTGTTAAACTGGCTGGGAGATTGCGCAGAGCACTCGCCACAGTGATTTTTGAATGCAGCAGAGCAGAACGTGAGTCTCGCAGCTGGCCTGAAGGAAGTCGGTGAATAATGCAGCTGACATCTCTCTGTGCTCAGCATCACTTCCCTCCCCCCTCCCCTTCTAGATGGCCTTTCCTTCTACCTGTAGGGCTTCTTGCTCCCCATGCCCAGCCCACCAGCATGCTGCCCCATTGCTTTCCAGTCACTTCGAATCAGAAGATGCTCCCAGGTTGAACTTTAAAAAGGGGAATACATGTTGCTAATGAGACACCCTCCCAAAGAAGCTTCCTTGAGGGAACAGTGCACATCCTTCTTCCTTGTAAGTGGAAAGCTTCAACCAGAAAATCTACCTCTTATCTCATTTGGTCTTTGCACTTTGTGCCTGTATCCCTGCACCCTGTATGAATTTAATACTGAGCCTCGAGGGTTTCCTAATCATCTTGCTTGCAGAGTAAAGGATATTATTGGTACATTAAGGTAAAGTGGCCAGACACTTCAGCTCACATCTATAATGGACATTATTCTTAGATTTCCAGTGAGCCATTCATAAGATACAATGCTCCCTTGGACCACCACTGGTGCGTTCCAGGCAGCAATTCCTACTGAGCTGTCTTAGCATTCAGACAGCTGTCACTGCACCAAGGACAAAGGAAAACCAATCTAATCATTAGGCATTTATACCACATTTCCAAAGACATATCATGGAATTTATTTTGCTCCCTGTTTCTAAAAATCAGAACTGATCAGAGTGACTTTCAAAAATAAACCAGGTGATCTGCCAACCTCAGAAACACAGTGCTCTGCACTTGACGGTGTTTCAGTGCTCATCCTCAACACAGCTTCCCAGGTATTCAATTGTCAGTTTTGATAATCAGCACCTTCCAAACAATTAATTAAAAAATTAACTCCAAAAAAACCCACCCCACTCCAAAACCCAGTTTCTTGTCCTAAACAATACACAGACCAGCGCTGTGTGGAAACTTTAAAATGATTCTATTTTTAAAACTAAGTCATTCCCCTTCCACTGTCAAACACACATCTTATAACATACATAAAGCCCAAGTGAAGGTCTAGAGGAAACAGCAGTCATATTATTTTGCTCAATCCAATTTCTATCTGAACACAGCTCAGAGAACATAGCACCAGTCTCAATCTAACATGGCAGGCGGCGGGAAAGAGTATTGCTTTGGCTGTCTCTTCAGACAAGTTTGTTGCTGTAGAGCTATAGAGCAGTATACAAATAAAGGGTAATTGGCAATGATTTTTACTTCTCTTTTTAGTTGCAGAAGGCGCAGGAATAAAAAGACAGTGTCATCTATATTTAGAGGGTCAATTAAACCGACTTGGAAAAAAAAAAGAAAAAAGATCAAATTGAGACATTATTTTTGACAGTTTCTCTTTATGTTTGCTGTTTGTCACTGCACAAATTGCTGCTTTCAAGTCTCTCTGCTCTCCTATCCCCTCTTCCCGGCACAAGTCACTAACCCCATAACCAGCATACGCCACGCAATGCCGCTGCTATGCAGCTGCATGGGCCCATCGCCATTTCACATGTTGGGAAACCTTTTATCGTCAGGGCTATCTGGTTTCACCTTAAAACTGTTCTCCAATTGAATTCCTGGGAAGTGACCAGGAAAGCAGCAAGCTGCGTGCCTGATCCACTGCACTCCTCCATCCATCATCCTCCAGTGCTAAAACACAGGTCCTCCCCAGCACTCGCCTTCCTGGGAACACAGCCCCTCTGCAGTTAACTGCCCATCCTTCAAGTCCCCCTTCCTTAAGGTTTCAGATTCAAATGCCGCTCTGGCCACATGCAGATGACCTGCTGTTACAGGGAGAGTTAGATAGCACAGCTGTAACTCTCCGAGCTACCCTCTCCCATCGCTGCAGTTATTCAGACAGTTATATTCCTCTCCTCTGAGTAAAGTTACTCTACTGTTATTATATCAATATTGAGACCCTCTCGACTTCTATATTATACTTACATTGTAGCTATTATTTGTATGTTTATGCTTTCCTGTGGGTACAGTTGCCTTATACTATTATCTGTGTAGTTAGTTATACCTTCCTAAGGGTGTACTTACTTCACCGGCTGTATTTAAATTGTCTTCCATGGCTATAGTTACATTGTCAGATTCATATAAATAGTGTGGTTATGCCATACAGTCAGCAGGCAATGCTTTCAATGCTGCAATTATTTATACAGCACTAGGATCCCACCGGTATAAATACCTCACTCAGAGGCTGAGTTACATTGCTCTGTGTATAAATAATCAGTGGGAAGGTGGCTCTCGATTGCACGACTCCTGTGTCAGAGTAAAGCACAGTGTGGAGACAGGAGACAGCAGAACACCAGACCTTGTGCATGCACCTCCACAAGAGGTGTTGGCTTTAGAGCTCCAAATTTCTCAAAATTTCATTTTCCAGACACGAAATTTCTCTCTTTGTTCAGTATCATAATTTTCCAGATAAACTGCTTTACCTGCCTAAAGGACTTGTACTATTTCCATCACTGCAATATCTCGATGCCAAGTCTTATAAGACAAAATCCACTAAAACACAGGCCTAACTAGGAGCAACGAGGTATGGCGTGACAGCCAGCCAACACCACCCACGGGGAACAGAAAACCGGTTATTTGCTCGTGAATGATGAGGAGTTTCACCGCTACTGTGCTAACAACTCATCAACAGAAATTATTACGTTGACATTGAACGTTAACACACAGCAGATCAGATCAAAGGTCCGCCTAGCTCGTCATCACTTCTTATACAGCAACCACACATCATTACATGAGAAAAAAGATAAGAACTGGACAAACTAGTCCTCTCCATCTCTGCCTTCAGTCCCAGTCACTCCTCCCCAGCATATATTCATATATCCACCCCAATTAACGTCTGCTTTGCAAGGCTGTAGGAGGGAGCTGTACTTGCATAGATGTCTGGGAGAATAGGACAGCACTGGACTCCACCAGCAACTGTTACCTCATTATTTTCTGCAGGCACCAAGCTCTTCTTGACTTCCAAGGGGAAGATTATATTGAGCAACACCTGCTGCTCTGTCAGAAACATTTTCCACTAATACGTATCACTGTCCTTTCTGACAATGTTCAGATCCACGTGTGTCCCAAGAATTGGCAGAAGGGATTACTAGAGCAAGCAAAGTCGGTATCTCTGCAGAGATTTGATAGTTTGACAGGGAAGCTCCTCAAGGGAGCATCTCAGTGAAAAAAATACAGGAGTTCAATGTGATGGCTTTCAGGAGAGAGAGAGAGAGAGACTTCAATGTTCCACTTAAAAAATTACATGTGAAACAGTTTGGAGGTGGCATCCTTAGAGCAGAAGTGGCAAGAGACCCTCTATCAGTTTACAGAAGGGTTCACTTCCACCCTGGTGATGCCACCAATAGGGTACATGGCACCAGGGAGAAGTATTTGCAACCTTCCCACACAAGGATGAAGGAAGAGTCCTTCTTCAAGTAGTGATGGGGGGGGGAGGAATCACTTGTGTACAAGTGTAAAATTCAGGTGCTAGTCAAACATCCAATACTCTTTTTCTTCTAGTTTCACTATACCTTTCAATTGAAATATCCCCACGGACAGATACTACACGCTGTAGCAGATGAGATTTTTTTACCATGCAGGATTTCCCCTTTCTGATACCTTCTGCCTACATGAGATTTTCTATGAGGATCTCAAAGCAAAGCAACAAACCTTTATAATATTAAATAAAATTATAACATTAAGTCTTTATAAAACAGAGCATCTCAAGAAAATGTCATCAAATTGCAAAGTAGCCATAAGTTATGATATACTTTATATTTGAGTGAGATATCAGCATAAGTGATTAGTCCAGGCTCATCAGGTTTAATTCACAACTCAGATTAGCTCTAGCTCCAGTATTTAATTTTAAGCACTAAACAACTGGGTTTACTACGTTATTGGCAAAAAAAAAGATATGACTGAGTCTAAAGGAGCAGTTGAAGCATTCATCTTCACCTGTCACACTGCACCCCCAAAATCTGACTAAGGAATTAGAGCTAAAAAGAAGGAAAAGGTGAATGGAAATTGCATCCACCACTACCACCCCTTCTTTTTTTTTTTAATGTGAAAAAGTTACCTCCTCTTCAGAGCTAACTTTACCTTTACTTTTAACCCATACAGATGTCCTAGGAACATTACAAGAAAACACCATTCACAAACTGAACTGCAGTCACCGTGTACTAAGTCTTCAACTGCTTCAATTCATAACAGCTAAGGCCAGGAGGCACCATTCGATAACTGGCGAAAACTCTCTTCTAACACAGACCATTACTTTTTGCCCAGTTATCTTTATACTGAGCTCAGCAGTGTGTAATTTTCTGAAAAATATCTTTCAGAAAGGTGTTCAATCATGATCTGAAGGTATTGAGATATGGTAACTCCACTCTATTCTTTACCTCCTTAGTCTCGATGATTATTTAAAATTACTCTTTAAAACATTCATCGCCCTTCTGCTGTAGATTCATCTGACTCCATCTTTCAGCCATTAGTTCCTGTGATGCATGTCTCTGCTAGATTCTAGAGCTTTTTTTAATATCCAGTATTTTCCCATAGTAAGAGTACTTATTTATATCCTGTAACTAAGCCACTGGAAAAACATTTTGATAAGCAAACTAAAAGGACTCAGATAAATACTTGAAGGTGTACCCAAGCATCTAGATGCTTTTCTGCCTTTGGTAAAACAAAGTTTAAAGCTCAGCCATCACTAGGGGAGGGGGGAAGGACTTTTCTTGTACATCTGCTGCAGGCTAAGTTACTGGCTAATATAACCCATCTAAAAATCTAAATCAGAAAGTCTCTAAATCTCTCCCTCTCTCTTACATGCTCATGACAAATGGCCAGATGAGAGATTTATCTCTAAGCGAAGGAAGAGTTAGATAGTCCTGAAACCTTTGTACAAAGTGATCTTCTCTTCTTTCACAGAGGTATACATGACATTCTCTTGTCCTATCCAGAGGACCGATTAAACTAATACCCTTGTATGCAAACTGAATGTTGCCCAAATGTGTTAGATCACATCCATCTTACAAATCAGATTTTTTTTTTATGCCTATAGATCTTGTGATGCTTAGGTAAACAGCTGGATCAGTCTCTCTGTATATCTTATAAAAATCAAAGACTTCGTTATGGAAAAAAAGGTGGGGTTTTTTTTTTAGAAGAAAACCTTATGCCTTAAAAGCTACGATAGCAGTTAGGGACACTGTTCTCCCAGGTCTCTGTCTTTACAAGGCAACACAACTCCTAGAGGCAATCACTTGGACAATTTGATGAATCACTAGATCCATGACCTTCAGGACAGAAAATATTCACTATATATTTGAGGTATAACAAATACGGGGACTAACCAGAACTTTGGAATTAAATGCTAGTCTGGTCTTTGAGGCATAGAATGTGTCAATGGACTTTTCACAGCCAAAACTTGTCCAATGGCCTTTGTAAAATATGTGCTACAAGTTCCTTTTCTAGTTTATATACTTGGCTTCAAGCTATACTTCAAGGATTAAGCCCTGATTCCCAAAACATCTGTAAATCGGTACAACATTTTAAGCATCTGTAACAGTTTTCATGTGTTTCTATGTTTGCAGGACCAGATATTTTTAAAAATAAAAAAAAAAAACACAAAACCCAAACTTACATATCTTTTATTATTACACAAGTTGTTGTCTAAACCTCTAGATTACTTCAAATGACACTGCAAGGACATGCTTAAGCACCAAAAGACAAAAAAATAACTTCTACCATTTTCTAAGTTTATTCAGGAAAAAAAAAATGCAATTATAGAACAACTATTTGGGGCAATCAAAGTAGATAATAATGATGGTAATTAGGAGATAGAATAGTTTCCTAAACAGGTACAGCTGAAATCTGTGTACCTCAGTAGCCCACCCCCGCATCTCAGGTTCAGCTATGAGCCAGGTTAGCAGCATAAGCTCCTCCAGCTGATTGCCCTCTGAGCAATCTGAGCTAACAGCACACGTACAGATGCAAATATGCAGATCTGAAAATGAGTTGTGCTTCAGGTCTGCGCTCTCCTTACAGAGTCTCCGCATCCTGGTTTATCCAACCGTGTAACAGCCATGTGTCACCGCGTCCGGCCAGCTAAGCGGCAAGGGCTTAGAGTGCAATGGACCTGCAGCATCAGAAACTCTTTCCTCTCTCCAGATGGAGACGGGCTGATGGTGAGGTGCACAGACAAAGAGCACGAAGCAGTTTGTACCCACATCCCATTTGGGTAAGGAGGTGACAAAGTCTCCCTGCCATGCATAAAAGTTGATCACAGCTGGTGGAGGACAACAGACCAGTGAGCGTTTTGACTGCCAGCTTTTGAGTCAGTTTGGGTGAGTAGCTGATTTCGCATCATCCACAGGAGAGTCGGTATTGCAAACCAAGTATGAAACTTCAGGCCAACCACAGGTTCCTCCCTCTCCAATTCACCTCTGCTCTTAGCTACTTGCACTCTTCAACACCAGCAAATATGACAAAAACAATTACACCCAGGCAAAATGTAAGTCATGCACCCTTCCCACCTACACACACCAAAACTCCATAGCCTGCCAGGCCATAGAAGAATAGCTGCTGCCCCCTCAGTTGACCAGTTAGAACGCTTATCCAAGGCATCAGATACACTTATCTAAATATGCCAACTGATAATTTAACCTTTCTGGCCATGCAGCAAGGTCTGCTCCGTAAGCCCAGCATGGCAGAGAGCAATGCGGGATTGGCCAGTCTCTCCCGGGAGCCCCAGGGTTGCCTCTTGCAGTGTCGATCCCCATGGTGTCCACATGCTTCTAAAATCACATGTGCTGAGTGCAGTCCTGCTAGTGGCTGATTTTGCACAAATCGGATTGGGCAAAGACGTTAAATGTCATGGAGTGAGACACTGGGACAGCAGATTTAGCAAAACTGGGCAGGGGTGGGGAGGAAGATGATCTCTTTCCATCTAACTGGGAAGCAGTAGACTTTGAGGAGATTTGGATGCAATTTGAAGTAGATGATAATGCAACCTGATTCTGATTGTAATAACTTGCTATAAATGTTACACCTGCCCCATTAGAAAGAGGGAAAAAAAATTGGCTTGCTACAGGTCATTTTTCCCCCTCTTTAATTATTCTGGGCACTTCTGCTGATACCCCGGCCTGGCCAGGTGTGCAGCTCTCATATAGGTTGGCCTGCACAGGTTTCTCAGGTTTGTATGCCTTTTCTGTCAGCTTCAGCGCAAATCAAGGCCTCTCTCATGTTAAGACTACACATGCGAGAAACATGAGTTGTAGACACTAGACACTATGTTTAAGAGTAATTTTCTTTGCATTCTCTCATCTTCTTCACATTGCAATACCAGTTTTCATATTTCTTCCTCTGTTCTTCAGTATTTCCCCTTTAATTCAGCTCAATTTAAGTCACACCATGAAGCTGACACAGGAAAAAAAAAAAAAACAAAACCCAAAATCCTGCCCCCCAACTTATGGCAATTGTTACAGCAATTTTATTCTATCGTCCATGAGCTATCGGCTAATTTTCTACTCCTATGTGATCTGCCTCCTACTCTGATGCTAAGAAGAAGTAATTAACACTGATGCTTTTTCTCTCTTGTAAATGCTAGTGATGGGATAAAAGTGGTCATTTGGTTCAGAGTTTCTTTGGAACACCAGGGAGATTTCACTTTCAAATTTCCAGATCCAGACTCTATCATATCATTTAGGTTCCTGGTCACTTCAGATTTCAAAAGGATTAAAATGATACAAGAATGATTATTTCCATTGAAGACTGACCAAAGTTCACAAAAACCTTGAGAGCAATAGATCTGACCTCCCCAATGCTGAGATACTATATATATATATATACACACACACACACAGGTGTGTGTATATATAGTATAACATTTGTAGCACAGCCTACAATAGCACATTATCTGTGTGTTCGTTATCATCTCAACCAACTGTTTCTAGGTGTTTCTCTGCAGTAAATGAGCTTTTCTTTCACTGCATCCAAAATCTAGAAGAGACCTCCAGCTCTGCACACCTGCAAAGACATTTCTCATACAAATGAGGAAAAAGAAAAAAATAAAGAAACTTCAGGAGAAGTTTTATGCTTCTTTGTCTTCAGGAATGACGCAATAGGCTGGTGCACAGCACGGTTCAACACTTGGGGCAGTAGGGTTAATGATCAGGAATATAACACAATAAGATTTATCTTCTATATACTGTCTTGTGAAACAGAAAGGACTGCTTTAAGGACTAAAAATAGGAGCGTCATAAAAGCCTGAGAGAACAAAGCTACAGCTCATACAAAATGAAGCTCCCATGATGGCTGTCCAATGGCCCAGATATGAGATCAGTGCCACTGTGGGCCAAGCTCTGCAGCACGAAGGTCTTTTTTTGTGGATGCCACAAAAGTCCTGGACAAATCCCAAAGCACACAGAGCTCGCAGAGCTGTTGAAGAGATCCTCACTTAAACCACAGCAGTTCGGTCACACACTATATGTTCAGTTCAAACACACCAAGGCTGTTGGTCCACTCTTAGCACAGCCATTGCCACCTCTGATAGTACAGGACAGCGTGAGAAACGTGATGTCACACGTGACGAAGGCAGCAGATGCTGACAAATGACCCAATATCAGGCAACTGAAAATAAACAAGCACAGGGGAAGCTATCAACACAGCCTCTGTATTTAGGTCCTCCTACTGAAACTTTCTGATTGAATCTAGTTATCGGGGGGGGAAATAACTTTTAAAAAAGCCACTGAAAAGGGGTCTTTCTTTGATTTTTGTTCATCACCGAGGAAAACAGCTCCTGACTGCAGAACCTGGAACACTCTTACGTAAGAAATGCAGAGGAGGCAGACAAGGCTGACATCTGTACTCCAGCGATGCCCAAAGGGATTCTCACATTGACTAAGATGGAATAACAGTTGCCCCCAGAAGTAAAAATTATTGCAAGGAACTTCTCAATATTCAGATGCTGCAGGCCAGCTCTGAGTGAATTCACAGGTTGCTTCCCAGCTTCGCTTTGTTTCTCTCTCACTGACTGGACATGCTTTTTCCCATGTGAGAGTTTATATTTGCAAGCCTCAGCGATCACTTTTGGAAAAAAAATCCCTACAAGCCTCTTAAAATTCATTCCTGTTGGATGAAATGCACCACTCTGAACACTGTAAGCGCTTAACCTGTCAAATTAAAAATCTGAGGGTATTCCCTGAGTGGCCAAGCCTTATGATTTTACTGGGAGTCTTACAACATTTGGTGTTTCTTTTAAATCTGCAATTCCTGAAGGGAAGTAATTATGTGAGAATCTCAGTTTTCATTTTTGAAAAAGCCACGCTTTTAAACTTCACAATTACCAAGGAAAAAGCTCTGAAAACATAAACTGACTGTGGCTTAAAGGCTAAGGAATCGTAATTCACATCAAGGACTCCAAATGTATTATTTATAAAGAAAAATAATAAGTCAACATCTCAACTCACATTTTGAGGCGTTAGGGACAGCAAATCTGGCTGAAGACAACTAATTCAGGAGAATGTTTCAGTACTAGAAAATGAAAGGTGGAAGAAGAGTCAAAGACGACTCAATTTTGCATGTGAGCGAACAGCCTCAAAAAGCATAATTTGAAGTATTTCCCCAGATCTAAAGGTAATAATAAACACAGAAAAAATATTAGGGAGACACAAGGCAGTGCAGAATGTCAGTGAAGGCAAAGGAGAGATAGAGATACACAACATGCCTCTTACTCTAATTCAGGACTATGCAACCTTTAATGATTGTTGTTCCAGGCAAAGGTGAACGTACAAAGATGTTTGTAAAGCATTTGTGCATTGACACTAGAGCTACCAGAGCTAGAAAAAGCTACTTGGGGGCAACTACATGTCCAGAATATTGATAGGATCTAATTCATTATTTATCACTTCAGTGTTCTTGCAAACAAGGGACTAATTAGCAGTGACTGAAGATGAGGTGCTTTCTTCCTTTTGAACGCACAGCTTCAATCACTGCCTCTCAAACTGCTCCACATCTTGGTTGGCATTGCTGTTGCACGCCACCCCCTTCTCGCACAGGCAGCTCCATCCTGCTGCAGGTCTGCAATATGGGAGAGCCTTCAAGAGCCACCACTGACCTTGGGACATCGCTATTTTCTGGATCCCCAGTTCAAAAGACCAAAGACCCAACTCCTGCAACATAGTGCTTTTTGAAAAGCATCTGCCAAGCTAAACATCCAAAAGTCCTTATGCCTTCTATAATTATTGGTCATGGTGCCCCAGCTGAGATCCTGGAGTACATTTTCACTTATAGCCAGAGGATAAAACATGTCAAAAACTCTAAAACAACTTTGGTGCCTGCAGCCCTTTGCCACTCCATGCCACCTAAGTTCATAAATCACTTCTGCAAATATTACCTTTAAATCAGAATTTGCAGTGAGGTTGCAAACACAGCAATAACCCTTAAAACCATCCATAACTTCTCCACCTCCTGCAGCAGCTTGTGGGAGAGCCAGCAAGGCGCTCGCCCAAAGACAGTGCCAATGCCAAATCAGTAGGAAGAAGCTCTAAGTGTCCAACCTCTCCTGATAGCACAAGGAGGGTATTTTCAGCTTTAAAAGATGCTATTGTGAGCACAGGCTGCCACCTTGTCAGCATGAAAAGAGCTCTTGAAGTAATGAATGACTCCTGTTGTTCCTACCAAAACATGGTATCACTCATCCTGACAGCATAATATACGGGTTCCCCACAGCTATGCAATGCATGAAGGCACCCATGCAATTCATAGCCATTTTACAGTGGGGTGCTAAGGGGTTTATATTTCTACGTAGTTAAGCAAATTCTCTGTTTCTTTATTGTTCATTCCACACACAAACATTTAACCATCACCCAGACCCGCTTACTTGTCACAAAAAACCTGAGGTTTAGCCTCCTGAGCTCCTTTGTCCCTTGAAGAATTTACAACGCACATAAGTGAACACAGCAATAGAAGTAAAACTGCTTCATTAGTTACTTTTCAAGGTGAGAAGTTAAGGGCAAAATTAAGGTATCAAGTCTCATTCCGATCTGAGGCCCCTCCACACTTGATCTGGCTATAATAATTAGCACGTTTCTACCTGTAAGCCCCATTTCACACTGCAAGCTTACAGGGACCCAGTAGTGGTAACACAAACATCCACAACATACTCAGAGTGCGCTTCAGTTTCCCTAGGACCCAAAATCCCCAGAGTTTCCGTAACCTCCAGGGTCAGCTTTCCCAGGTAGGTGTTTGGAACAATACTCGCCAATCTGAATGTTAGAGTCAGTTGCCAATAGTAAAGTAAGTAAAGGCTAACAAATTAATAAAAGGCTCTCTACAAGAGGGTAAGAGCAGTGGTTGGGAGCACAGCCACCAGCTCCTGAGCTGCAAAAACTTGTCCAGAGACATGAGACATCCCTGGGTGGGAATTTGGTCAACTCTTACATGGTCCTTGACCAGCCATTGATCATGGTGGCTGGAATAATGGCAGGAACAGGGTGAGGAAGCATGGGAGGCATCAAAAAAAACCCCACTGAAACCCAGCTGATTACGTTGCTTTATCTTATTTTTCACTTTCTCTGTCACTCTTGATTGCCCTTCAGCAAATGCTGTGACTGGCAGGTACGCTTCAGCTTTCCTGCTGCCCTATCCAGGACCATGAAATTGTGAAAAAATTGCAAAGGGAATGATGAAATAAATACATTTCTATCTGATCTACCACAGCTCTCACATGACAGCTGCTGCTTTCCAGGTTCCTCTTTGTCCTTCTGGCAACAAACATTAAAGAAGCATCCTGGAAATTAAAAGCAGCTGAGAGAGACTTTGCACAGCTGGGAAGGAGCCCATGGCAAACACAATCCCAGGGAAACCGGACAGCAATGCTAACGCAAAAACCCGGCTGGCACAAGAGCTTTGCAGCCGGCTGAGCCCCTCTGATCCCATTGCTTTGGTCCTTCAAATCCACACCACTGCCAGTGCAGAATGGGAACAAGAGTGCCAGTGTCCCTTTGGTGCATGAAACCAACTCCCTGAGCACATTTGTTTATCAAAGAAATTAAAGTCTGTGTCATTTGCCATTACTGCTCTGCTTACAACACATTCAGAACATTAGACCTCTTTGTTTATTCAGCAACATACGATTATGTGATTGCTCTGATGCGAGAGGGGTGGGGGGAGCTGGAGCATAGGGAGGAGAACAAGGAGGCAGAATTGCATTTATTTTCATGATGCGTCTTGGACAGAAACTCATTAAGGTTTAACTCGCATCCCTCCAAGCAATCATAACACATAAAAATAATGCGATATATAGTGCAAAGGAAGTGCTTTGGGGCAAAATAGCCTGGACTTAGTCCAAAGCGGGTGGCACTGTGCCCACGGCTCTCGTGCCGCTCTACTATACAGATAGTGCTGCTCCACAGCTCCCTCCCTTCCAGAAGCCAAGAGCCCAGAGCCTCATCTCCCATAAAACACTATTTTGACCTTGCCCTTGGTCATTTTATATTGGATGAGTAGACAGCCCTCCACACTTCACAGAATATAGTCTTTGCTGATAAAAACAGGACACCTTGCTGCAGTCAGGGTGTGAGGAGGAAAGAGGGAGATGGACAAAACTGCAATGCCGATACGCTGCGTTGCTCACTTGATCGGCAGCAAAATATATACGTAAAACCAGATGCAGTGCACGTCTGCCCCAGCAAGACGTTAACATGTCAGAGGATGGAGGCAGAAGGGGAATTCACACCAGCATGTTTTTAGTTATTGCACAGGGAAAGGACATAAGGGCATGGAAAGGAGAGTAGTCACAGGGAGCTTTGCCTGCCAAGGTAAAGTTTGGGCATCTCAATGAAAGCCAACAATCCCCAGAAGTGCCATTCAACTTCCTTCTGACCTTAGAAAAGTCTGAGGACACCTTCATTTTTGACATCTGAGGACACCTTCATTTTTGACATTAAGGGGAACAGGCACAGAATACAGGTGCTTTTGGGCCACACGCAGTATTTTTCCCCCATTCTCACTACTGAAACCCAGGAAAGGTAAAGCAAAGCCTCAGTAAACCAAACCCACAGACCTGGGGTTGGACCGTCTAATCTGTGCACAGGTAACTGTGAAAACAGTGGATGGAAATGAGAGCACTTAGGATCCCCAGTGCTGCTGCCAGCATTTTGAATGCATCTTTACTAGGATCACTGTCACAGAGCATATAACACCATGGCAAAGCCCATCCTCATTGCAGCACTCTGTCCATCCATCCAGGGAGAGAAGGGCAGGGGGAAATCGTCAGAGACACCTTCATGCCCAAGCCTACAAGGATGGGATCCTAACTATTGTTACTTTGACTTGCATACATCTTAAAACTGTTGGAAAATTGTTTTAATTGTCCTCCTACTGAAGGGTTTGGGTTTTTTTTAATTTATTTATTCCTCCCTGTCACTAAACAGCTCATTAAATCCAAGTCTTGGAGGGCACAATTTTAATTAGCCCTTAGCTGTCTCTAGGTGAAAAGGGACCTCTCAGAACTTGGCAGGGACAGTTGCTTGGCTCTGTGCAGGCTGAATCCCAGAATAATTGATGTTGGAAACTGGCACATGTGTTTTATTCTCCTCAGTCTCTAGCCTCAGGCGATGCGGGGCACTTTTAGGAGTGAGTCTGCTAGGGATGTGGGGATACCACCTTAACCAGGAACACGAGAAGTAAGGATCTGTCCTTTGCCTGTCCTGCCGGAGGGCTGGATGCCCAGCCATTTGTGAACCTACCCTGGCTGCCATAGAGGTAAAAAAAAACACAGTTACCACCACTGATAAAGCTTTGGCTTTTTTCCTAACTCTAAAGCTCCCTCCTAACCTGCACCTCCCCATCTGCTATTTTAAGCCTGTTCCTTCTTGACCTGTTCATTATGGACATGGGGTATGCCCAGATCCTCTCATTTGCCATCTGCAAACCACACCTGACATGTCTGAAAGATTATGCAGCCACAAACTGGAGGCAACTGGAAAATTTCATTTTGTATGTGCTTATAACAGCACCGTTCCACTCTAAAAATGCATATAAAGGCATATGTTATCATCTAGTGAATATAGATGTCTTATCCATTACTAAGTAAAAACATCAAAGACTACACAGAAAAAAGCAAACATAATCTATCTGCTCTGTTCAAACTGTAATGAGCACTCTTTCCCAGCCAGAGAGAGCGCCTGCCACGACCACGTCAGCAAACACAAACATCATCAGGGGAACGTTTATAAAACTGCACCTTTATAAATAAGATCTTGCTCATTAACACAGGACAGAATAAAACATTCGGAGCCTTTCATTTAATCCTTATTTATTACAGATGTAAAATCTGGATCTTGTACTACTGGGATCCTTCATTCTCAAAGGCATTTCCCAAGCAGGCAGCAGAGGTCCAGCAGCCCTGGAGAAGAGACAGCCTTAACTGCTCACTGCTCTGCTGAGCTTCACATACTGTTTCCTCTTAAATTTCTCCCAATTTCTGGCTGGTGATGCTTAGTGTTTCTTCAACACTGTGTCTAAAGCATTTCAGCTTGTTGGATGGCACGAAGAATTGGGAAAGCAATTACCTTCAAGTTTTAAAGACAACAGAAAGAATTCAACTGCCACAGTGCAAAAGCACTCGCTAGGCTCTGCGTAAATGCCGGTTCGGCTCAGATTTTCTTCTTTCTACTCCAGTTCTTTCATTTCAGGCAGCTGAACCTGAATGCCTTGGCCTCAAACTCCTTGCAGAAGCACACTGGCCCCCCGCACAGCTAATCATCTCTTTTCTCCTGTTCATTCTCACCTTGAAGTAGAAAGCATCTGTCATTATCCAGAAATCAGCAGCACTGAAAAAATAAGCAGCGTTTCAAGTCAGGCAGTCCGCCGCTACTCATGTCCTTCCATGAACTCAGCCTACTTTCACCTCTTTAATTCCCCACAAAGATTGAAACACGTTAACTGTGCGCTGACTTTGCAAACCACGTGCTGCAATGGGAACACTTTGGAATAAATTACACTGAAAACTAACAGGTAGGCAAAGAACTCGAGGAACAACTTAGGAGCACGTGAACAAACAGGTCTGTTACACCAGGATGCTGCAGCCCATAATTTAAAGCCGCACGATGCCCCTTTAGCATCCCAGAGCCGGGCTGTACCTCTTTGTAATTTGCAAGGCAGGAGTTGCTTTTCCCCTGCCAAGTGCCACATACAGTTCCCACAGATAGTAAGTGGTGTCCCTGTTACACCCAGAAGACATGCCATAGGAGGATAAAAGCAAAAATGCTGTAATCAGCTTGTTGGCAATAAGAAAACAAAAATCAATGTTGTCCTATTCCCTTCCACACTGAAATGTATTATTTGCAATTCTCCCAGTCCACATTCTACAATTTCTGCCTCGTTCCCCACAAGCACCAATTACAAAAACGTCAGCCCAGTAGTTGAATCAAAGCTCTTAGAAACTCAAGGGCCAAGCAGGAAGCACAGAGCCCAGATCATTCAACCTGTTTCTCTTACCACTGAACTAACAAACAAATAACAGCATGGAAAGGCAGTACCAGGTGCCCAATCAGCTCCCCAAACCCAGCTAGCAACTGGGAGTCTTTTAACCAAAGAAGACACCAAAAAAAAAAAAAAAAAAAAAAACAAAAAAAAAAAAAAAAAAAAAGTGTGTTAGTGAAACAGAGCTGTCCTTGAGTTGATTTGTGGTTAGCTTCCGAATGGGCTCCATTTTCCAGGCTCCTAGTCCAACTCCAAGTTGCCTGGACAGAAGGAAAAATTTTCTCCTACAAACACTTAGCAGATGACTTTCGATTTTTCCCAGGTGCTAAGCACACACAGTTCCCATTAAAGCCTTCTCAAAGTGTAGGAGTGCAGAGCTAGGCCATAAATTCTACCTCCCAGGTTCTTCCACGTCTAGCTTAGTTATGCTGCGGCTTATTTTGTTGCAATATTGACCTTAAACAATAATTGAAAAAATAAATCAGTATGGCTCAGCCGTGCATTCAATCTCATTCCTGCTCCGTGCTCAGACCAAGCTGGATGCCACTGAGCTCTGCTTCACGGGAACACTTGAACTGCACTGTTTCATTAGATGATCTTGAAAAAGAACTAGCAAGAGGAGTTTTCTCAAACCTCCTCTCTTACTGCCACAGCAGGGTTGCTTTTTGCTCTGCAAAGGCTTGCTGCTGTTCCCTTCAACTACAGGAGAAATGTCAATCAGTAGTTAGCCCAGGCGTGGTGGAAGCCTTGAAGGAAACCAAGAGCAATGTGGCTGGGGGAAGACGCAGAAGAGAGGGACCAGGCAGCTTGTAAAGAGTCTCCGCTCCCTGGAAGGAGAGGATAAAACACCCAAGAACTTGATTGCTGGCGTTTGACCCCCAAACCAGCTTCCTGTAGGTACAGGACCCAACTTGCAGCACTAGGGAAAAATCCATCTGAAGGATTCTGCTGAGAGAAGCAACAGCCACCTCCCACGACGTTACATTGGAGATTTAACCATTTTCGTTTCTACGGCAGGCAGGGACTTCAAGGAACACATTGCGCTAAATCAGTTTGCATAAGGCTAGAGTTTTTACCTCCCTCCTTATCTTGATCTAAAAATGAGAGTACATTTGTACATGTACACGACATAGACACAGCTGTAGCCACTGCAGATATGCAGGCATTGTGCGGGCACATGGGGTTCTGCTTATCTCAGTTGCTCTCTGCAGCTTTGGAAACCCATTCGTCAGACTCATTCATCTGCCATTAACATGCACCGGGAGAGGTACACGGGCAATTTAACAGAGCAGCAAAATGCCGTAAGATATAAAACAGGAAGCAAAAAACACCGCTTAAAAATACTAAATAATAGAAAGTATTTGCTACATTAACAAAATCATTACAATACTCAGAGAGCATGCCTGGACAACTGCACTGGTGTTACATTTATAGGCACGTATAACACAGCTGAAGGATTTAATCAGACGTAGTCAAATGTCTGATAATTGCCATTTCCAAAAACAAGCTAGTGTCTCCTGCGGGATCTGGAATACCTCATTTGTCCTCGCTGTAGGAAACATCACCCCAACACCCTCCATCCACTCAGCTGTCCTACTGTCTGGCCTGACCTCCCATGATTATCCCAAAAGCCAGCCAGCAATGGATCAGAAGGAAAAAAAGGTTAAGCTCAATTCATAATTGGTGGAGACGTGATTTAAGATCACTAAAAGCTACCAAAGTGGAATGGCATGATGCTAACACTCGACTAAGGAGCAGTAAGAAATTTACTCAAAGCGGGAGCACTCAAACAGAGATAGCTTCACCCATGCCCGCTTTTCTTAATTACCCACTCACAATGGAAGCTTCAGGAGTGTGTGCTGGCTCTGTTGTGGAATGAAAGCAGTAATAATCCCCACACAAATTTCTGCCAAGTTGGGGGTGGAGGGGTGGGGAGGGGCATATTTCTTTGAAACAATTTCCATTCTAATTTTGAAAAAACATTATTAAACAGAATGACCTCCTAAAAACTAAGGATTCCCACTCTAAAAAATCCTGCTATTATCTTCCTCAAAAAAACCTAACTTCTATCAGAACAGTGGACTTCTCGTTGCACTAGTTGCTTTTATCAAATCAGTGCCTGAGGCATAAAACTAACTGTCATCCCCAAGCAAACATTTCTCTGCATATAGGCTCCAAACAGAATACTACTAACTTCGCGGTAATAGTCAAAAAGTCAATGCGCCTGAAGGCTTGTCCATTCCAGGATCACTGACATGGAAGGGAAAGCACACACCAATATTTCCATCTGCAGTTTCAGTGCCTCCAATAGCTATGTGCAACTTCACTTGCGTCCACGCCGTTCCCGGACTACTCATTTTTAGCCTCTCCTCTAGAGTTTAACCTGATCTGCTGCAGCCTGCCTTACCCACAAAACTCTTGGACCAGAACAAATGTGAACGCGAGTCCTTCGAGGCACCACTGGAATTTGGGTCTACAGAGATGACAAGTCTTTAGGGCCTCCTAATAACCCTCCAGGACCTGCTCCTGTAGCACACAGACAATCCCCAGCCCATGTACACACACACACAGAGTCCAGCCAGGTCACGCTTGCCACAGCCTGACCCTTGACAACCACTTTCTGGGTGCAAAGAGTAAATCCGAGGCCATAAACATTGCCCCTCTGCAACCTGAAATCAAGATCGGTTTCAGAAGGTTGACTCAAATCACTCTCATTTTTGAGAGGTTTGGCGTAGAGGGAGGCAATCAACTTTTCATTTCCAGCAGGGGGAAAAGCACATTCCCCAGCCTGTGCCTCTCGTGCCATTAGCTGTTACCTGTGGGTACTCTGCCAAACACAGACTGAGAGCAGCTACTCATTCAGACACGCTGGGTGCTTGCTTTGCAATTTCCTGCTTCTTTCTTCTTTTTCTCCTAGTGGTCCTAGGAGATTTCTCAAAAGCAGCCAACTATCCTAGGAATACAGGGAACATAAAGAATCAGTGGGACTTGTTGCCTATCCCACCACTATTTTTTAAATGCATTAGACCCGAACTAGCAATTAATACAATGTTAGTAATAGGACAGAGACCGAGACCGGGCTTTGGAGTTGAAAAACCACCAAGCTGCTCGAGCATCCCAGCATAGGATTTATTTTAAAATGTGGGTACAGTCTTTCAAAGCAACCCTGTCATCTTAGAGTGCAAATCAGACAGGGAACTCTTTGGAATATGTCCTCTCACATCACTATACCAAAACCAAGAAATTGAGTCAGGGAGAAGTTAAGAGATTTGTTCAGCACAGTCTGAAATGAACAGGATAAATGCCCACTCAGATACATCTCATCTGCTTTTCTGTGGTTGCTACTGAAAGGCAGCAGTGACACCACCTACCTCAGTATGTTCAAAATGTTTTTTTCCACCAGCTTTTTTTATTTTTTTGTAAACTATGTACATCTCTGCATATCCTGATACCTGCTGCTGCTGCAGGCAGTGCTTTGCAAGATTTGAGCTCTCGACAAGAGATGCAGAAATGAGCAGACCTTAATTAGTTATTTGCCTCTCTTGTCCACCAGTCCAGCTCTCCCCTTCCCCAGCCCTCCCCATCACCCACCAGCCTGCCTTGCACTGGAGAATGGGAAGGACCCCTGTACACCCAGGGCGGCTGTGTTGCTCCACCTATTCCCAAATTATGTGGGGCGTGAAAGCAGACATCAACCAAGACTAAAGTCTCCTTTAACGCCAACTCCTGACATGATCGGTGTGGAAAGAGAGAGACATCTTTGCGCTGCTTTTCTGGTTTCCATCAGACATTGGCACAGACCATCTACAGGTGCCTCTGATTGCTGTTGCTTTCCAAATACTAAGTGACTGGCAAGACCCGAGCAAAGTTTACACTAATTCAGTAATCACACTGTATTTATTGAAAGGCTTATAATCCCATGAGCAAAGACATTCAAGAGGCTTAAGGAAGGAAAAAGCTGCTGACAGGAGGGCATGCAAAGAGTCACTCATAATGGCATCTTAAGAGGGTCTGTAATCAACAAGATACACATGGCACAGGGAGTCAGATTAAGCACGGCCGTCTTGCTAAAATGATTTGAACTGTGATGTGGGCATGAAAATGAGGCAGGCAAATAAAAGCCTGTAAAGAAGGGGGATAAAGAGGGAGACAGGTCTGCATTATGATTTTATTCAGGTCACCAATGAACATTTCAAGGCTGAGAGTCAAGCTGTCAGTTTCCTGGAGGTTCCTCAGATGTTTTGACTAAATAGGAATTTTCTTGTCATCTGTCGACATTTGGATCTGACTCACTCTTCTTTGTCTTCTTCCCATATGCACTATGTACACTTTCATGTATATATGCGTGTGTACAGGTGCGTGTGCCCACGCACACATTTACACAAATGTTTCCATGTATTCTTGGAATACTCCACAGTTATTCCAAGCCCCCAAAAAGAGCATTTTGGCACCAAAGTAGCTGCAGTCTGTGCCCTGGCAATGCAATCTTTTCCCTCTCTGTCCTATCAAGGTGCCTTACATTTGTATCATGAAATCACAAGACATCATCGCCTCTAGAGCTGACAAGAGAGCAGTCTTCACAGTCCATTTAACCTCTCTATTCAAACGGCAAATCGATTTTTTGTGATGCAGACATCTGTCCCAGTAGGGACTAAACCAACACTCACCAAATTATTCTTCTCAGATTACAGAGGAGCTATCAGATAGTAAAAACTCCTCTCCCAGTGACTCAAGCTTTGTTTGAGTCACTGATGGAAACATGAAAGCCTCCCCACTTCATGAGACAAAAATGAGAAAAATCATTCCCTTGTGAAGAGCAGAGCACACAAAATGTTTCTGCTGGTTCCCCGGGCACAGGCAACATCTGTGAACCGGCTGGGAGCTGAAGTGCTGCTCAGGCACACTTGCATCATTCCTGAGATTACTCCCAGCATCCCAAAGATCACGGTAGTAAAGTCACATGTGAGGTTCACTCAGGCTTGCAGAGCTCAGCATAGAGCAGAATTTTATCCTTGCTGCACCTAGAGGGTAAAAACCAAAACAACCATTTTTCTCTTTTCTTTTTTTTTTTTTTTTTTTTTTAATCAGCTCTACCTTGAAAACTTCACAGTTCAGAGAGGAAAAACCACATTGCCTGAACAAGCACATTTCCTACATGGTAATACTCTGTGTTTGCCAACACAAAGACAATTATGTTTCCCTCACAAAAGCTTTCCCAGAGCTTTTCACAACTCAAAGCTCCCGAATTACCAAAAGCCAAACCTCAGAATAACCTACACCAAGCAGTACCGGCACTGACAGCAAGGCACACACGTGGATATCAACCACGCATTAAATGCATGTAACAAAACTCCGTACCCCATGTGGCGTAAGGCCAGGGTGGCCAGAAAAAGTCAGCCCAAGCTGCAACCTCTTCCTCCTCCATCGCCGTAAAAGCTCACCAATGCCCAGGGGAGCACAGCACCTTGCAGCCAAACACAGACTGTTTGCACAGTGACAAGCACAATCTCAGCCAGACTTTTTGACTATTTGCCCTCTGCAAAGAGTCCAGATTTATCTAAACTATTTCTCTTTCTTAAAAAAGAAAAAGCAAAACAAAAAAGCATTCACGTATTGTAAGGATTACAACAGAATTTGCCCAGATCCAGCACTTTTCACTGTAGGAAGGAACTTATGGCATATTAATTACTTAAACCTCAAGTCACCCACCAAAGAAAAGCAATGTCAGTCTCATTTTAGACAGGAGACTAAGGCATAAATTCATGCAACAGCACAGAAGGGACTGGCAGCCCTTTAGTAGACGCTGCTGAGAGCGGAAAACTATCATGATCCTCTGATTGTGTGATTTGAAAGCACCCTGCAAAGCCATGCAAAGCACACCTACTGAAGTAAAGCACCTAGACACGGCCTAGGTGGAAATGTAGGGCTATTCAAACAGATTGGCTGCATTTATGTCCTTCGTGCTCTTGATTAGGATTTTAAAATGACAAAAACGAGGGCATGAGGGAGAAAAGGTTGCTGGAGCATGAACACAAGAACAGATGAGATGCTCAGACCAGCCCCGCACGCCACACCAGCCCACACGGTGCCAATTGCTCAGCCAGTGCTAAAAGTATCTCCAGCACTTTCCCAGTCACTTTCCTGCCTCAGAATCCAAAATTACCACTGAGTCACTCTGTATGCAGTGACCGGAGGAGATAATTCTGCAGTTATGAGCAAGAGGGAGCTGGACTGTCTGCTCACAGAGGAGAGAAGAGATAATCTACGAGTAAATGTCTGTATTAATATGCGTCCCAAATTTTTAACCTGTGTCTTAATTCTAAAACTGGGTTTCTGGCATTCCTCTAGCTCACCCCTATTAACTCTCTATTCTCTGCAACGTCACCTCTCTCCACTCACCATCTTAATTTATCCTCACATCATTCCCAAGGGAGCGCCACTAGCTGCCATCCTTATGTTGTGAACAGGTAATTGAAACACTGAGGCTGAGACCTGGATTCAGCCCTACGAGTTCCCACATCTTGCTCTCCTGTGGGCTGTATGTCCCTAAAGATGTAGACCCAGCCAGGAACTGCCTCTGGGTGCAAAATCTCAGATGGGGCTGGGATTTCCCTTGGTGATTTATCCAAGGTCAGAGGAAACTTGTGAAAAAGGAGAGAATTAAACCAACATCTCTCAAATACCAATAAAGCAACCTCTCTAATCGACCCATCTTCTTATTGTACTTCGTACAGCTGGTGCTTCTTTACTGTAACAGTGACCACACTAGTGTACTCATGTCTCCTGACAGCACAGGATGTACTAATGGAGCCCAGACCCAGCTTGATCCTCTATTACCCCTCAGAAATCAAAGACCTTCTGGTGGAAAACAGATGTTTCACCACCGCACACAGCTGTGCTGGGACTGGGACCTCCTGAAAATGTTTTTATAGTGTCAGGTGATGTTAATGCTGCTCTGGGCTTAGTCCTACCTGTAAAGGAGATGCGGAGCAGAGCACCTCAAGCCCCACTTACCTGGGAAAACCTGTGTCGAATCGGCAAATCACAGGTTTCATTCCTGACAGGGTTCAGCCAAAATCACAGTCAGCAGCACCATCACCACTGAGCCACACTCTGCCATTTGTCATCAAGTACATGCGCACTTTCTAGGACTACCTTCTACATTTTTTTCCTCCTAATTTAAGCTTTTTAATAATAGAAATGTTAGTACCAGCTAATGTAGCTTGAGAAGGCGTTTGGGAACAGAACTTCATTGGCAGGCAGAAAACAATTACGAGTAAGAGCTGAAACGTGTCCGTTCAGTCTCTAAAAGCGATTAGTCTGTCATTAGGAAGACATAACCGATGTTTTCACCATCTTTCGAAATAAAATGTCATAGACTCACTCAAATGTCAAAGGTCTAGGTCAAAAGAGATAATGACAGTAATTCAATCAGCTTTGAAAAGCAACAGATACCCAAAACCTGTTATTTGGACTTTTTTTTTCCTCCCCCAGAAGTTTAAGCATCTCAAACAGAGGTGGGTCTTAGAAAAATAGAGCCAAATTCTGAGCCAAAAGCAGGGGCACAGAATTTGCTGAAAGAGTCTGCAGACAAGGGTATTGCTTGCTTTTTTGCTGGACAGTTTCCCATCATATCCACTTGAAGAAAAAAAATAAATCTAGATTTAAGGAAAAAAATTATGCTGATACTTTCAACACTGTATGTCAAACACTTCCCTCCAGTGGAGCGATACAGGATTGCTCCTTTGCCATATACCCTCTCCGGTACTTTAGCTCAAACAACACACGCTATTTGTTTTGGAAAAGATGGAATCTCACCTGTGCTGTAAGACGGAGCTACAAAGTGACCAGAGTGTCCAATTATTAAAAGGGCAAAGTGGTCATAGCTTTATTTCACAAATTAAAAAGCTAGAACAAAAAGCCAGCTAACCAATCCAAGAACTTTGTTACATCTTCACTGTAGCAAATGGAACAACTTCAACCAGTGCCCCCCAATCTATGCTGGAGAATAAGACATTTGCGCACTTTGAGGCTGAAAACAGAGCAGGTCCATCCAAAAAGCTCAGAAATGGTTATTCATTTTTCAGTTTTGTTTATCCCCCCTCCAGGTGTTTCACTTCAGGAGTTGCAGTGCAGATGCCAGAATATTCCAGCAGAGACAATTTTCCTGCAGTGTCTTTACTCAATGCAAAGGGAGTGCCCTCTCCTTGAGTCTCTTTTCACGTTCATGCCCAAAACAGCAAGTTCAGAAACCACGAGCACCCAGTCCTAACACTTGGAAGTGCTCAGTCCTCACAGTCGAGCTCCAAATAGCTGGAATGTTAAAATGGGGAAGAAATTAAATGAGAGCTCATCTTACAGTGACTTTTTCCTGAAACTATTGCTAATTTCAAGCAACATTGTAAGAACCTTTGTAGAAGGCATCACAACCACCTGACTGATGTTAAAAATGAGTCAGACCTTCAGTGGAGTCTGTGGAGATTAGATTTTGGCTAATGATAAATGCATGTGCTCCTCCGGGGTTCCACCACCATGAATAAATGCATCAGTCCTAAGCGTGGTCTAGGAAACCTGGATCTAAACCTACACACAGGTGTTCATCTGTCACTTCCAGAGAAGTCTGTAGGCAGACAAACCATATTCCCCCACCACTTTTTGAACTCCAAAGGTCACTGGAAGCCCCTACACATTGCTCCTGCATTCCCCTGGTGCATCGCACCATCAGCTCAAGTGCTTCACCTATCAGTTATTCCTTACGGCTTCCTATGTAAATACAGTGTCCATTGCAGAAGCAGTCACAGGCTCTTTCCCTTCTGCTTATTCTTCTTGATAGCCTCCCTGACTGTCGGTACCATCCTGATTATTGTCAGAATAACTGGGATATCAGAGGATTTATTTTGGCTTCAGGTGGGAATAAGAGAAGATGAACTGTTACTTGGGACATGCTTTTCATACAGTCTGACTAAATTCAGCCTGGCAACCTGTAAAGAAAAGACTCTGTATCTCATTACTGGTGCTTTCAGTTAACAAGGCCCACTGCTCCTCAGTAACACAACAAGCCTTTTCAGTTTATTTTAAATCATTAACCAGCACATTTCAAAGTTACCATGTTTTGTGCTTTCCGTTTGTGGTGACCAGGTCTGGTTAAACATAAAACCAGACTAACATTACACGAGCATAACCAGGGTTGAACATGGAAGCTCAAAAGAGCTTACAAAAGCTCAAGAGAGTGACCATCACGGACTTTAGAGGAGGATCAGAAAATGCAGGGCTCTCCCTGGGTCAGGCATCCCTACAGAACAAGAGAATAATGGTTTCCATTCCCACTAAAACACAATCCATGGCCAGCTGCCTTCTTCCCCAAAGGCCCCTGGGGAAACGAGACCATGCTGTGTTGGCAGCCGGTGTCTCTGTGTCACCTCTCCTGGACATCACATGATGGGTAAGATGTCGCAGGATGAGGTAAAGGCACTATCATAAAGAACAATAGCTTGGGTTGGACTTCTGTCACCCCAAGAAACCACCTGGCCTTCAGCCTGCCCACTGCCTGGCATTGACCCACACCCCAACAGGTTGGTGTCAGCTGGGAGGGAGTTAAGCCCTTGTTCAAAAGGCAAAAAGTAGCCACCTGAAAAAAAATCTGGAACAGGCAAACACAAACTAACCCCTCAGTTCACCCCTGAGAAAGGAAGAGCTTGAATATCCAGCCACTGAAAGAAACATGCTCTGCAAAGGAGATACCTGCTGCAGCAACAGCTTTCAACTTCTTGCCCGGTGTACGTTTACAGCACAGCCCTGCCGTTATTTTGTTGTGGATTTTGCTTTCAGTATAGCCTTTAAGGGAAGGTGCTCTGTGCTATCTGCCCTTTGCTTGCACAAACTAACAGAGCATTTATGTGCTTGACATTTCACGTGGCATTACCACCTTATTCCCCATTCCTGGTGACAACGTTGAAAGGGCAATCGATGCAGGCGAGGAGTAGGAAGCACTGTTCCAATAGGTTAGGCCTTTCAGCTACCAAAACGTGCTTTGCCAAGTAAATTGATAGTGAATTAAACCAAGTTAATGAAGTGGCAGAAGACTGAACTGATATCTCTGCTACCTATATCCTTTTAAATTTAAAAAAAAAAAGTCTCCCAAGTCAGAAACTTAACTGAACTCATCAAAATTCATAATCTCTCTGCTACAACATGAACAACCCAAGTGTCCTGCACATGGCAAGTGAGGCCATCCAGAGAACGTAGCACTGAGCACAGCATCTGGGGAAGAAACATCCCAAATGAAGATGCAATGAAAACAACAGACTGGAGCATGAACCACAACGCAAAGTCAGTAGGAGCTTCTCTACCAGTTTCTGTGGGCTTTCAAGGGAGCACTGAATGATGACAGTTCAGTTCAGTTACAGGCATGAAAAACTAAGTAAAGAAACTCTGAACATCTCTTACAAGTTTTGAATGGCCACACAGTGTAAAGTGGGGCTGGGACAGAAGCCACATTCGTTTCAGTAACAGATGATCTAATAACAGATGAAAATCCAACTTATTTGGATTGATGGCTTCTAGCATGCTGTGAACTACACTGTGCTCCCGAGAGTCACCAGGTTGGATGAGGACCAGCTTGTTTCTGCATACTCCTGCTCACAGCAGCAAGAAAGCTATGGGGAACACTGCAAATCATAGCTAGCCATGGCATCTCCTACATCAAGCATTTAACTGATCCGCCAGGACATCTTCCAGGCCTCCTGTTTCTAGACACTTCAGCTCTAAGTGAGCTTTGCCAGCTGTTTCCCCAATCAGAGGCTGTGGGTTTGAGTCTCAAATCCTTAAGGCCTTGGGTCCTTGCTACTCAGGAATTACTTTTCTCTCGGATAACAAGAGAGCTCTCAAGACCAGTTTGAGATCCGACTACCCCCTTAACCAGTTTAGGAGGGACTGGGAACAGTGCCAGCAAATGGTCTTTAGCCTGCAATTGGTTCCCTCAGATTTTCAGGCAAAGGAGAAAAGCCTCCTTGCTCCTGCAGCCAACAGTTCAGTCCCACCTTGAAGAAACTGATAACCACACCAGCATCACTACAGTTGCTACCTCCAGTTCCTGCAGTGTCTCCCATCCAGTACTGACCACATCTGATAAGACATCACTACTGTACAGCTCTAAAAACAAACCCAAATAGCTTTAGCATTCCTAAATTCTTTCCCCCCTAATGATTCTCTCATCCTATTTGCTCCATTTAAGTCTCAATGTGATTTTTCCTGAGCTGACAGGATGCAAAAAAGCTAAGGCTGGTTATCAGGGTGGAGGGGGGAAGGGGAAAATCAAACAACTTTTCTGCTTCATGCATCATTGCCAAACATTATGTTTAAAAAAAAAATAAAAATCAGAACCACACTATCTTTAGCATTAATGATATATACAGCAAAGAAGTCAACCTACTCTTCCACATCTCCAAGACACCAGCCCCACGGCACTGATGAGCTTGGATAAGAAGGCCTGTAATTTTGCCTTAAACACTAGCTGGATGTTTCTTTGAAGTTCAAAACCAGCTTAGACTATTGGTTTTATTGTTAATGTCTGTGCTTCCTTTCTCTGCGTTTCCTGGGACTAGCTAGGAAACAAAATGCAAATTTATAGTGTACAATCTCCCTAGCTAATCCTTCACTGCTCATCAGCATTGGTTTTCTGCTCTACTTTTCCTCCCTGGCCACCAAGACTCAAAACCAATCAGCCATACAAAGACAGCTCCACCACGTGGAGCTGCAGAGCTGTTCAGAGACATCAGCAACGAGAGATGTTCCATGGCTATAGGTTGAATACCGGACAAAAAAAAAAAAAAAAAGTTGAACTGAAATGACCAAATCTTCCTGGCAGAGCTAAATAAAATAACAGATTAGAGCTCACATACTTCACCTATCTTCAAAGAACATAGTGGCTATTAGAGCAAAGCCATCTTTCACTCCTCTCTGAAGAGGATGGGACAAGGAGATGCAAGGTCCCTCACCTCTGGAACAGGTTAAAATCCAACACTGTCTAGGAGCAAACAGCAATTACTCTTCATAAGTCACAGCAGGTTGTGATATGGCACATCACGGGCCCACAGGACACATGATCTCAGATTCTCAAGGGCACAACTCTGTCATGGAAGCTGCTGGCACATATAACTCTCGTGGATACACAAAATAACTCCTGATCTGGAGCACTTCAAGACTCAAGGGATAAGGGCTGGATTTAAACTGCCAGGTCAGCCCTAGCGTCCCAGTTGTAAGCTTTATTTACAATCAAACCTCTTGAGGTTAAGATTCTCATCTTACCCTTCTCATAGGACCTCTCAACTCAGCGTGCTGGATGTTGCACAGGGACAGCTAAACCTAAGAAATTCCTGCTTTGGGCAGAGAGCTTGCAAAAGGCGTGTGTGATATTTTTGTGTCACTGATCACAACACCTAACAGAACTATCCAAGTCTGAATACTATACCCTCAGCCCAGCTCTTCTTAGGCACGTTTCAGCCAAGGCTTAACAGTCCTACCCATAGAGCTACATTTTCACACCTAATCATAGACCACCTTCATTGGTGCCTTTTTCCCAGCTGCAAGCAGGGGGGTTCCAGGACTGTCATCATTTTACCATCCAAAAATTCACAAGAGAGTAAACTTTAATTGAAGGTCACATTTTATGATCTTTCATCACAGAAGGGAAGAAAGGCCAGATCATAAAGGACAACCAATATCAGATTTTTCCTTCCTTAGCCTCAAATACTTTCTTTGCCTCAACTTCCACTATGCCACTGAAAACCTCCTCGCCTCAACACCCTCCCCTGCAAAAAGAGGATAATAATGTTTTGCTTTTGTTACTTTTAGGAAGATGGACTTGGGAAGACAGACCAGAGGAGTTCAACCCTGTGCTGCCAAGGACTAGGGGGCTACTCCAGAGACTGCCCAACTAAGTGGTCTGGAAGGACAGACGTAGTGGAGGAGGGAAAGGGGGAAATTCATAAAGCACAGCACCAATTCCAGCCTGCAGCAAAGTAACAACAGTGACAAAGCTCTCAGCAAGCTCTTTCTCCTGGCATGGAAGCAAATGTAGTTCCCCCCTTAGAGAAAAGGGCATAAAATAATCTAGAAATTGAGGGGCAAATGGACAAAACACTCTCCCCTTTCTTTGGGAAGTCAGTGATGGCAGCTGCAGGCCATGGAAATACAAACCGTCTGTTAAAGGAAAAGCCAGTAATGGCAAGATGACAGTTTGCCACAGTTTCCAAAGCCTGCAGGGATGATGTTTTGTGTTAGGTGATATACAGGAACAAGGAAACAATGACAGAGGCAGAAAAAAAAAATCATCCAGCTCTTCAGCTATCCTAAAGCTCCAGTGCAAGAGTCAAAGCAATTATTTCCACAGCTTCACAAACCTTTGCACCTCTCTGTTAATGTGTCAGACTTTGTTACATTAATTGTACCTTATTTTGCCCTGGGGAGGGAGAAAAAAAAAAAAAAAAAAAAAAAAGGAGTGATTTGTTTAGAGACTAAACAAGAATACACTTTCATTTCCCTCTTTTCCTCTTCAGCTTTCTGTTCTACTGCTTGTGTTTTATTCTGTGACCAAACATTCTCCTGCAGTGACATCTACTCCATATACCCTCTTCCCTCCAGACACCCCAAAGCAGCAGGGCAATATTTATAATCTTCACAAATACCTTGTATTATAGCACATGATGCCAAAACACATCCTAAAAGAAGAATCAACATTCCTATCCATCATGAGGAAACTGAAGCATAGGATGGTAACAGACCTGTCCAAGAATTCCCAAGATGTCAGAGGTAGCCCCTGCTTTCATGACACAGTAGCGCAGACATCCCTTGAGCTTGAAATCATCCTTACAAATAGGATAGGAATTATCACTGATGAGTGGATATAAGTGCCAGAGACCCCACTCAGCGGCTTTGTACATTTTAAAATGTATCAGTCCTTGAGGCTTTTCCAGCCTTTTCCTTCCATCTTCTGCCTTCCAGCCCTGCACTACTGGAGCGGCTAAAACCAAGCTGTTCCCACAGCACTCATCTACTCCAGACAGCAATTTTGTTCTCTGCTAAAATACGATGTGCATGACTAAAAGCAATAGAGTTGCCATAGTTTAGAGTTGCCACAATTTCCCCTAGTTCTGCTGATCTCACACACCTTTCTCACCCACCAAAACCACTTCCCAGCTTGGGTAGTGAGTGGCAATCCAGCCAGCCGGAGGGCTGCAGGAACCCCATGCCTCTCCATCACATCCAGATCCTCTACTTACCTCACGGCATCAGACATTCCCTTCTACATCAGCCCTCAGCAATGGCTGATCAGGCTACAGTCCATTCTCCCCTTCCTTCACACCCTCATTACCTCTACAAAATCCTCACTCTTTCTCTCTTGCCATCAAGTACAGCGACGCTCTCGGCTCTAGATGTTCCCAATGACTGAACTGAACCATCCTCTTCCTCCTCCCTGTCCTTTCTTCAAACTTAAGTGTTTTTCACAGTACCAGCTCTAATGCTTAAGCTTTACAGGTGTGAACGCTCAGGCAAAAGCAAATTTTACACTCAGCCACTCAAATATTTGCAGGCTACAAATTTCCAGCCGTACAGCTATCCATCTGCAAACATTATGTTCAAATACGCTGTTCCAAATTCACGCTGCCACGGTCACATATGGGGAAGTGCAGCATCGCCAGCTGATGTATGTAGCGAGTTGCCACAACATGAATTGCAAACAGCTTTAAGGAGTTGTTCAATTAACAACTTCAGACCAAGAATTACAGACTGACAAAAGTTTGCTATTAAACATGGGTGCTGAATATATATGTGAATTTTGCAATTTCTTTGCAAAGAAAAAAGGAAATAAAGGCTTTGAATAAATTCTGTGTTATAATTATTTTTTTCTCCCTCCCACATCTTCTCTCCTGTCCCCTGTTGAGATACATAATTTGTGGTTTTGGTCCCTCCACCCTTCCAGAGTTCTCCCAAACTCCTGAAATTAGTTTCTCTGAACCTCTACAACACAATTTCATTTGGAGAATGTCACAGAGACTGAACCGAGCCATCTGCTTCCTAAGAGAAAAAGAAAATTATTTCTTTTATGCTTCTGCCTATGGTTTGTGGGTCGCCAAATTGAGATTATTCAGGCAGAAAAGCATTTAAGCATTTTTTTATTTTTAGAAGAACAAACACAGATTTCTTTCTTAGGATAATTAACAAGCTAATATTAAAACAAACAAACAAAAGGAACAACCAAAGTCCAGCTGCAAACTTCAATACAGATGGAGATGTTCCTCCAAGAGGGGCTGTCCATGCTCAGAAATCCTGGCTACAGTGCTCAACTGGAAGGAAAGACAGGAGGAGCTGCCGAATCCACACCATGGGTGCAGAGCGGGAATGACCATGCCCATTGCCTGCAGCCAGCTGGGCTTGGAGCACTGCTGGACATGGTGAAACCTGCGCCAACTCTGCTAGCTGGGTTCCTTCTGCTTCTCTGCCAGAGGGGAGGAACACATGTGCAACAAACACGATCACATAAAACTTTGATAGTGTGTCCAGGGGCCCCAGTGCTAGACTGGATCATACATGCTACAAATGATCTAAAATGGACTAAAAGAGATGGCCCACTCACTGTCCTAGTAAGGTTACAGTCTATACAGCACCCTGCCCTTCACTGATGGACAGGCTCATCCTCCTCCCCCAGGTATCCACAAGGGACCAAACCAGGATGGGGAAGTTGGATTTGGGGCTTTCTCTTTTGGTTCAGTGACTTCATCCCATTCCTTATTTCTCCATTGGGAAATGCAGAGTTAAGTCCCCAGTGTCCATCTCTCTTGCTCTGTAGCCAGTGTCACCTCGGGGTTCCCCAGCAAAAGCTCTGGGTGTCTCCATGCCCAGCTACAAGACGAGGTCTTTAAAAGCCAGGACCACTCTCCAAAGCCAGGACAAACAGCCACCATCCTTTGGCTCAGTGGGAGCAGGGAGACAGCCTGTAGAGACACAGCATCACCAGCACAGAGAGCTGAAAAGCCACGGCTGAGATTAACAAAACCATTTCCCACAGTACCCACGCTTTCTTTGGGGGGACCCACAAGTGACTGCCCCACAGCAGCCCTCGGCATAAGGCAACAGCTTGCCCTAGGCTCAGCTGCTGCAACCGGACACGCAGCTGGGAGACGGTGCTTTCTGTTCGTGTTTCTCAAAAAACACATTTAATGTGCTGGAAAGCTTCATTCTTCACAACAGAGCCAAAAATGAGAGCAAAGGGCTGAGACACGCTCCTGCTCAGAGCTCCTCCTGGACACAATCGCAGCTGTCAAGCAGCATCAGAGCAGGAGGGCATCGAGGCCGGGGGCATCTCACAATGTGCCCCTTCGTGCAGCGAGCGCAGCCCTGGCAGGCGAGCCTGCGGGTCTGCTACGCTCCGCGATGTACTGCCACATCTCTAGTGCCTGAAAAGTCACTTTTACAGCAAGGAGAATCCCAATTCAGCATCCAAATAGTGGAAAGGATAGGAAAAAAAAAAGGAAAAAAGACACGGAAGAGGAAAAGGCAGCTTTAAAGAACAAAGCAGAGCAGCAATCAGCATTACTGAGCAATTCCCTCAAACAGAATGAGGACAAGTGACAAACTGTAAATAAACAGCAGAACGTGCCATCTACAACAACGGTTCATAATGAAGAGACAGATGTTTGCACACAAGCATGTGCACACACGTGAAGGCAGCAGCACACAGGAACACCTGGGAACAGAACCCAGGTCTGTCCATAAATATAAGTAATATTTGCAAATATAGAAAGGTGGGACTAAAATCCAAATCTGGCCCAGAAAGGACATGACACTCGGGTAAACACAAAATGTTTTCTTTGTGGAGACAGGTATGTTCTATCTAGTAAAAAAAATACTAAGCAAACCAGTACTTCAAATGTAAGGATGTGTCCAGCAAATTTCTAGAGGCTAAAAGTTCTGCTGAAAATTACTAGCAGATATCTTAATGCAACATCATAGCTTGAAAACCTTCAGCAATGATCAAGGATGAATTCTATTAAATATGTTTTCCAAAATGCTCTAATGGTGTTTTGAAAAGCAGTGACTTTCTTGCAGCAAAAAAAACCACTCATGGCTAGTCAAGCTCGTACACTTCAATTTAGCACTTTGTTCACTCCTTAATGACTAATAAATAATAATTAATGAGTTCCACTCCATGTATTACCTCCTCCCCTTCTCATTATTATTATTTATATGTTATGCCCATTAAAACCAGCTAACTAAGCACTTGTAAAGTACATCCCTTCTTCAGCTGATAGCTGGAAAGCAGTGTAATATAAATATGTATTAGCACCCTAATCAAAACACAGACCATAGCGATGCTCACATCCAGGAAAAAGCTGTTTCAGAGGGGTTATCCAGCAGCTGTATGAACCACAAAATCACTGCTGTTGTATGCACATGTAATGTACTGTACAAAGGAACTATACATCATTCTGCGTCTTTTCTTTGCACATCTTGCCTGGGGCAGGCTCTGTGCTGCAGGCAGGAGGCTGCATCCGAGTCTGCAGCGAGGCACAGCAGTGAGTTGGTGCTTGTTGGCGTTACCCTCCAGGCTCCTGACCTGACGAGCTGGCTCAGTGTCCACCCGCCTTCCCTCCCTGTGCTCTGGTGCATCCATCCCTGCCCTCCTGCCAGGCTGAGCCAACGTGCACTGAAACGGCACCCAGCTGTTACCAGGTTTTCAAGAGCAAAACTGAGCACCCATAAATCTGCTCCTTATCAGCACTTGTTCACACTCCAGTGCCCAGGATCGGCCTGGAGACATTAACTCAGCAACGCTAGCGATGCTGTCAGTCATAAGGCTTCCAGGACCACCTGGTGGAAACGCAGCCAGCACCGTGTTGGACAAAGAGACGGCACCTAAGAGAGAGATTGGAATTCAGTCCTGCAGTCTACATTGGCTTCAGCTCACAAGCAGGTGTTCCCAGAGATCAGGAAGGATGTTACCCAAAAGGAAATAGCAAATCCAACCTCTGCCTAGCACATCCCATGCTTCCTGAGGTCCAGCTCACTGCCTTAATCACAAAACCATCCTGCATCCATACAAGAAATGGTGACCAGTGTGGGAAGGCAAGAAGCCTGGGATCTGCTCTTGGCTCTGCAAGCATACTGCTTGCACACTTGCTACCTCAGTTTCCCAACGGCAAAACCCATGAAACCTATGAAAAAACATTTGCATTAGAGAAGATCATCCCCTGGGCTTGATGCTACCAATCTCATGCTTTTCAGGCGAACAAGTTGTGCTGAATGTTTGCAAAATGCAAATACACAAACTTTGGTATAAGGCACAAAAATTAGAAAAAGTATTTGACATGTCTGCAAGGTAACTTAACAAGATCCAAGATACATGAATATTCACACCCTGCTAATGAAAAATGAACAGCAAAATTCCAGCTATTAAAGAATAGATTCAAATAATTCAAATTTAGACATATTTATTCTCTCCCACATATACAATGCAGGTACAGACATACACTATGACCTGTCCAGAGTGCACTGTCCACTCCTGAAGGAAATTTCTAGTCGCAGTTCCTATTACAATATCCAGAATCTGGCACCTTTCACAAGCCATACATCCATATGCAAATTATATAACAGAGAAAGATTAAATGAAAGGAGAGGGAGAGAAAAACAATCCAATGAAATATAAGTTCAGTGGTTCAAGCTTTCAGAGGATCCTGATCAATAACGGTCTTGCACCTCAGCTCCTTCAGCATCAGCCTGACAGCAACACACTCCTGGTCAGTGAGACCCGCCTCCCAGCGGGTCCCAACATTCCCTTTAGCTTCCCTGGCTTGAACACAAGGGCCCTGGGACAGACAACGCATTAGACAAAATATAGCCCAAAGCGCAATCCTGGTCTACTTGAGCAGGGCCAGAAGGAGGAGCCCAACAGGACGTCTTCAGTCCTGCAGAGGTGAGAAGCCGTGTTCAGGTGGGAGTGCCACTTGCCACCAAGCAAGCTGGGCTCAAGGCTCTCAGGACTGCAACAAAAACAAATCCATTGAGGCAGGGCATGGTATGGTACGGTACGGGTATGATTTAATGGTCGACCCAACCTCAAAACTTCTACAAGGGTCTCTCTCCAAAAGCCCCCCTTGAGAAGGGCTGAGAAGGGTCACATATTGCCAACATTAAAATTTCCCTGATTACTCTCACATTTACCTCCTCCACTTTTCATTCCTGTCAGACACAACTCCAGAGTCCCAAAGCCAGCCCAGGCAAAACACACACATATTCAGATTTGATACTCTTACGATGGCAGTGTGAAAGCTTTCATACCATTAAATCTGCCCTGCTGATCTCTTTGTCACTTTATATACTACAGCCACACTAAAGGATGGCAAAGTCATGTTATTTGGGTAATTTGCATTTCACCTCCCCAGCACTTGTGCAGCATCCAAGAGCCTGCAGAAGGAAGGGGAGGGGACGCTCTGCCCAAAAATAATACTACGCAACTGGATTCCTGCATCTTCATCGGTCCAAGACAGACAAGAGCAAAAGGGTCAGCAAGCTTTATGGTTTAAACCAAAGACAGGAAAAACACAGAGGAAAATAATCAAGAAGTGCAACAGGATATTATGTGACTTTTTCTTGGTGACACGCTTGAACAGAAGCGTACTCGGGTCTCATTTCTTCTGCTCAGTGGAAGGAGAGGGCTCTGCCACCTCACTGTGCAGGGAAGCTCCTCATGAACGTCTATGAGAGCCAGGCTAGAGCCCAGATATGGAGCTCAGAGCCTGCCAGCCTGAAGACCACACTGGGTCAGGCTGGCAGAAGCAATCCAAAGAGCATGGCCCTTCTCCTAAGAAGAAATCCATCCTTTCGTTCCTGGAAGAAATGCAGTTTCTTGCTTTTACCTTTTCATTTGCCCACATTTGAAGTGTGGCCAAAATTCAAGTATCATGTTCTCCATTCAGTGGATGTTTCTGCACCATCAGGTCCTCCGTGCCCAGCTCCCTGCCTTGCAAGAATGCATTTAGAAGCAAGACAGATAGGACACGTCCTTTAAGAGTGTCATTTCCCTGCCCCCTAATAATGATAACCAAGTCCCTGGTGCACAGAGTAAGGCTGTCATCTAGTGGCAATCAGGAAGCCTGCAATTAAGTCTCTCATTAAGCAAAACTAAACGTGCAATACTGTGAAACCTGGCAAGCTCTTTACCATCCCCACACCTCTCCTCTCCCTAGTGACCAAATTTATCTTTTGGTACTACCTGGTCTTGAAAATGTAGACTCCTCTCCAAGGTTGTCAACGCCCTTGAAACCAAGAGGCATTTCTCCTTAGGCTGGGAACAAGCAGAGATGCTATCCTGCAAGTCTCCCCTTGGAAAAGGCTAATTGCCACACACAGCTTTAAGTTGTACTGAATGGTCCCCTCTTTGGAGGGACAAACCGCCCCCATCCAGCCACAAGCATCCTAGCTCAATTATCTGCAAAACAGCCTAAATGAAGGGAGGAAATACAAAACTTTTCCGTATTGCAACTCCTGCTCACCCTACAGGCATTACTTGAGTCATTAAATCAGTGTCTGGTGCTGCACAGTAACAACTCCTTGCTTGCCTTCAGTAGCAGTGTGACAACCAGAGCTTGCTTAGCAAGCCCCAGCGCTTCCAAATTTGCACCAGCCACTCTAGCGGCTGCCAGCCTTCTTGTTCCCTAGGACTTCTTCGAGAGGATATTTTACTAGTAGTAACTCTTGTGTCACTGTTTCCAGTCCCTGGCATAGGCAAATTACCTCTGCCCTAAGTACAAGAAGATACAGTTCAATATTCTCTTCTATTTTATATAGTCAGACATGCCCAGAAGCACCCCCAAAATCATCCCCCTTCCAGGTCATACGGTGGTTATATTGTAACATCAGGAGTCAGCAGATGCTAGGAATGGAGAGGAGCACATTTCAAGATATCACACAACTGGTTGGTTTGGGGTTTTTTACTTAAAAAAACAAACAAACAAAAAAAAAAAAAAAACCAACAAAAACTTAAAAGCTCCAGAGAGAATCTGTGGGAACCAGGAGCAGGTCTAATAGCCCAGAGACGTCCAAGCTCTGGCCCTTGGCAAGAAGGGGGAGACCTGGCCTAAGGATACAGTGGGAAAAGCTCAGAAGACAAATGATGACATCAGACCCCCCAGCGTCAAAATCAGCAGGGGTGCCAGAACAGGCAGCTCCACTGAAGCACGGTGCCAGCTGACCCCACAGAGAGGACCACTAAGGCCCTACACTGCCAAAGGCTCCTTTCAGTGCCTTCATAGTAGAGAGGTTTCATCTCGAAGCGACTGGAGAGGGCTTGCAAAACGTGCTGCCAGCACAGGGGAAGGAGGGGATGGGGGCGCCTTCAAGAGAAGTGTGAATTTCAATGACTGGTGATCACCAAAGAAAAGCTGTGTTCTCAGAGACCTTCTGCGTGGGATAATGATGATTTTGGGAGCAAAGGCACCCAATGGCTGTACAACGCAGCCAAGCTATCTCAGAGCTGATGAGCTCTCTCCAGATGAAAGCAAGAAATTATGAAGCTGTCTGAAAGGAAGAGGCTATCTGATTTCTGAATGGCTCTTAATAACCTCTCCCTGTTTTTTTACTGTCATTCAGAGCTGTGGTTATAGCAGGGCTGCCTGGAATACAGCAACAGTGATATGAAATTGCTGGACATGACTCTAAGCACCTGAACATCCACAGGACATGAGATAACTCATTACCTCCAATAATCAGGCCCTAAATTGCATTAATGTATGAGGAGGTGTGATCCTGCCATGCAACCCCAAAGACTTCCTGATTTACAATGTTTGCTCCTGCCAACTGCACCATGCCTGCTGGGATGCAGGAGATTTCCATCAGCTTCATTTCAGGCTGAGAAACTGAGCACAGGGGACTCCAGCCAAAAGGAACAACTTCACTTCTCCTCAACGTGCTTTAACCACAAAACAATTCAGAAAAAGAAGACAAACACATGGACCACAATCTCTGCAAAGGGTGACCCAGAGGCCTGATGACAGATCAGGGAGGCCTGCGCGATGAGCATCGGCACCAGAACGTAACTGCCACAAAAGGCAATGCCTTCAAAGGCAGCAGTGACTGTGGGTAGCAGGAGCTCTCTCTCCACTTCCCCAGGAGAAAAGTCTTCTCAGAAAGCAGCACAAAAAAACTACTTGTTTTAAGGAAAACACCCTCTTTGCTTGAAAAAGTTCCAGAATTCATTTTGTTGACAGTTTCTCAGAAGAAAGACTGAAACTAGTGTTTGGTTGGGTTTTTTTTTTTTTTTTTTTTTTTTTTTTTTTTTTTTTTGGTGTTCNTTGGTTTTCTTTTCCCCCCAGAACAATGGCCAGCCCCATAAAAGTCTCATCACTTCATCACTCCAACATGGAGTACAGGACAGCAATTTTGATCAGACCCAAAGCCGTCAGCCTTTTGTGTTCCCGTTGCTCAGTCACACGCTGCCTGGACACACTCCCTCCAGTGCCTGCAGCCCCACAACAGGATCTTCAGCATCCTTGGGGAACAAGGGCATTTTCCAAGTAACGTGGTGGATTCAGTGCAGGTTGGGAGATTTTCTTTTTGGTGTTTCTAAGGACTGAGTATAGCTGAGATGGTGCGAATAGCTGCCATATCTCCTCGTGCACACCCCAACCAAGGGGTTAATAGTGACCCACGGCAGCACAGAAGAGAGGGTTGTTAATGAGAACAGTTGCAGTCTTCATAGCAATAAATCCCAATGAAATGGAGGGGCAGGCAGAGAAGTGAAACAATATTCCTGCTTCTCAGGAGCCAATTCTTTCCTGCAATCTGAACGCATTTTGCTTCTCTGATCCCACCACCCCTTTTCCCTATCACCAAGTGTTTTCTCACATCATCCAATTTGGAGGCAACTCAAACAGCTCTGAGGTCGTGTCACCTTCGTTTTGCTTTACACAGAGACATGCATGAGCTCCACCACCCTCCCCCTGCACATCCTCTTGTATTTGGGTCCAGACATTTATGGCAACCGGAGTCAGTTGATATTTTCGAACCTCCACGTTGGATAAGTGAAGCCTGCTGCTCTGAGGCATACACGACCAACAGCCAATGCACTCAGCACAGACACATATCACAAAGTTAGGCCTTTTTAAGGTTGCTCAAAAATTTTCCAGGAGCATCGAATTATTTTTTCCCCAGATGAAGCAAATTGTTTCCCCCACCCCCAAAAAAAAAAAAAATATATCTACCACCCATGAGCAAAAAGTTGTTTTCACTGGAAATAAAAAAAAAAGTTAAAAATCAAACTTACATTCAGGCTCATGAAAGAAATGAAAAAAAGAAGTGGACCGCTCCTGGGGAAAATACCAACCAAGCCATATCTCCTCCCATCTTCCACTGTCATTTTCTGTTGGAAAAGAGAATTTCCATCCAGCTCTAGTCATTTTGTCCCTGTCAGGTCAAATTGGATCAGCTCAATGAGCGCCACTTTTATTTGCAGTCATGTTTGAAACAGATAAATCAGGCCAGACATCAATGGAAAAATCCCAATCAAGTGAGCGTCTAAGAAGAAAAGCGTATGTTATTGCAGGGCAGCAGCATTTGAACAGATTAGCAGGTTTCTTGCTTCTTACGCAGAGCCGGGTGGATGTTTCTTTATTGAAGTGGGAGCAGTGGGGCGTCTTATCAGCCTCAGGGGGGAGAGATCTTCACCTCTCCACCACAGCAATGATGAGCAGTGCCCACTGCTGGGCACAAGTCAGTGAATCATCAGATCTTTACAGGGGAGCAAGCCCTATTTAGCCCGGCTCTCGTATCACTTGGGACAATCTGCGCTGCTCCTGAACCTTACAGGACATCTTTGAGTCCATAACTCATGATCAGACCAAGGACCAGTGCGGTCCCTACCCTCCTGGCAGAGCCCAGCATTTATACAGTATGCTTCTCTACAGAGCCAGGAACAATCCCAAGGGAAAATAGTGGCAGCACACCAAAAGAGGTACTTGACTTCTGCTATCTCCAGTATATGTGTCTGATCAACAGGGCTACATGACCTTAAACGAGATGTCACTGGATGGCGCTAACTCTGCTTTCACACTAACACTTGACTGAACTAGGGGAAGCTGGTCAGTCCCAACAGAAGTCCTCCAAAAGGCACTAGAGGTAATCCACCTGCAGCCATGGAGACTAGCAACACAAAATCCAGGTTTATTTTCCCACACTAAAGCATATCCACAGCTGAATCAGGTATGGCTAAAGCCCTCGGAAATCTCGTCGCTCACAAAGGAGGAACAGACCCATCTTCAAGGCTGTGGACCACAGATCTCAGCAAGAGCAAGGAGGACATTTGCACCTTTTGTGTTGCAGCTCTCCTTCAGTAAAGAAAGGATAACACTACAAGTTGCACAGGAGGGCTGTATGGTCCCACAGTACTTCCCTAACAGCACAAGGCCATTTGACCAGGGACCCATATGCACACCCAATACCTACAACATGACTCTGACCCACCACAGGCCACCAGGGACTACCATGACAGGAGCAACAACTGCAGTACATTGGCCACCACCATACCTGAGCAATCCTTGCAGTTACTGAATCACAGGCTGGGATATAGAAGGCTGAAGCAAGTCTTAATGGACTGTACCTCTCTTTACGGAAAGCACACTGCTCGTTATGGAGTGAGGTCCCTGTAGCTCTGCATGTGAGAAGGATGATGAAGGGAATGAGAACTGGTTCCGCTTGATGACTGCAGTTTTCTTATCAAATAGCCTCTTGTCCCTAGTCATTCTGTCCTCAATCAAATTAAAAGACAATGGACTGAAAAAAAAGCATACAGCAAAAAGAGCTCTTTTCCAGTGAAGACAATACAGACTCATTCTGTGGAACTAAATAGTGTCCAACGCTACAGACTGAACAGCTCCATAAAGAAACTGTTTTCAAGCTCTTCCAGACATCATCCCAACCAGCTAGACCATGAGACCATAGTGCTCTGGCATATCACCCCCTGTGTGCACTCCCAGCACTAAAAACATACATTTCCTAACCCAATGTGACTTCAGAGGGCCAAGCTACATGCTATTTCTGGAAACATGCCTTGAGCAACACTTTCATTAATCTACAGCTGTTTGAGCAAATTATTAAGGCTACAAAGCTACAGATCTTTTCCCTTTAAATCAGACGTAATTGTAAGTGAATATTTCTTGTGGGCTTTGAAAGTCTGCTCCTGGAGCAGGAAATGTGTAACAGCCACTCCAAATACATTTTTATGGTTGGATTTTAAACATAAATAAGCAACGTAGACACCCTACACACAACATAACTGGAGCATCAGCCTTAGACACTTCTGCCTTCTCTGTACTTTTGCACTTAATAAACACCAGCTATAAAGCACTCCAGCCAGGTCTAAATCCCACCAGGCTCACCTCCACAGTCTTCCATTGTACCAAACATGCTGTACCAAACAAGCCCAACTATTTTGGGGCTGGTTTATACCATACATTTTGCTTTTCCAGGCACAGCATAAAGTCTCCTCAGGGCAAAAACTATCCTGTACTATGTTTTAATGTAGCACTTGACACAATGGAGACGTAATTTGTTTGAAATTTCTGGGCATCTCAATTATGAAAAGATGGGCTAGAGATTCCTTCACAGTGGCAGGAAGCTCTCTGCAGAGCTGATAAGAAGTGACACCCAGCAAACCCAGGAACCCACCTCAAAAGCAGAAAGCCTCTAATGTCTTAGCTAAGGGCAACCACCAGTTCCTGGAGAATAAGACAGCCCTGATGTTCTGGAATTCACCCTAACCCTGAAGTAACCCGCATCACCCCAATCTTAAGAGCTGAACATCAAAGCTTTGTTCTGTTAAGCCTCATATCACCTGCTTCAGAAAGCTAGAAGGACAAGAATCTCCAGGAGGAGTTCAAGGACTGGAAGTGAAACCAAGTCCATCCTGCAGATCCTTCAGTCCTTGTACCTCTGCTGCAACCTTACCTGCTACCCACATCATCCAAGTCTTGTTGTCTTATACTATCTGTGTTTCAGTCCCCCTTCCAACCATATCACACCCCTCCCAGCCTAATCCCTCTTTTTTTCCCTGCTTCACACCCAATTCTTGCCTGCCTGGAGTGACTTTAATCTCTCCCACGCGATGTCACATGCAGGCAGTTATCCTTGCTCTCCTGTATCGAATGCTGTGCGTGTAATCCTCCTTTCCACATTTCTAAGGAACTGCAATCTCCCTCCTGCACCCCTGCCTTTCCCCCCTCCTCCCACAGCCGCATGCAGTCACAGATGTTAGTGCTGAAGGGCTCGGAGGGGCTGGCACACCACTCTCGGATGGGCACATGGGATGTCTACCCTTTCCAGCACACTTGCTGCAGTTCACTGCAAGCCCACAGATATGTTTAGCCCATGCTAAATTCACCGTCAACCTCTCCTAAGGAAAGCTGAGGCTCCCTATAAACTGCATTGGCTCAAAAACAAACAAGCAACAAAACACCACCAAAAAACAAAACCCAAAACAAACAAACAAACAAAAAAACCCACACACACAAAAAAACCCCAGGTCTTCATTTTAAAAAGCACCATAACCATTTTGTTATGGTCCCAGTTTGACTACAAGATGATGCGGCTGCCACTCTGCAGAAGCCATTCCAGCTGCTCCCCTTTGCTGTCAACAACACCTGGGAGCTACATGGCATCAACAGGATTTCTGTGGGGATGGACATGTTTTCTCATCTCTTTTTATTCTTTGTGGCCCTTGCTGCTTGTTCCATCAGAAGTTTTTCCTCGGTATGCCATTTCAGTTCAGCAAGCTGCATCCTATCTCATACCACTGATCAATACAGCTGCATCTGCACAGCTCTTCCACAGTATCTCTCACACAGGGGCTGGAAATGCATGCTGAGACACCCACTGAAGGCTGACATGACTTTGATGATGTGGGTACAACTCTCTCCCTGCTCTTTTGCAAGCCGGGTTGACTAATGAAGGATATTACATTCTCAGCAAGTGTTTCGTGCTGTTTCCTATCTGATCCAAATGCTTGCTGCTTAATGAACTGGATGAAAAATATGCCAATGGAGACCTTGATCCAAGCTTCACTGAATTTAGTTGAGTCATATCAGCAGAGATTTTGGCCAATAGCTAGCAAATATCCTAATAGCCCAGAAAAATAAGGTATTTATTCCGATTCCAGCTATGCTAGCTTAAATCCAGATTGTTTCCACTGGATTAATTCAATAAGGTGGAGAGGGTAGGAAAATGCTTTTAGTGTTTTCTATAGTCAGTGTCAATCACGCAGGAAAGAACATGTGTCCCTTCTCACTAAGAACGGTATTCTCATAACCTTACAAACCCTTTGAGCTCCCCAGTGTCACTGGTTACGGTGCGGGCAAACACATCTGAGTCCTCGAGCCTTGCATGTTGCCAGTGGGAGAACAGTCCATCACCACCGTCACTCTGATCATCTCGTGTACTGCTGAACAGGACCAACAGGGTGCAAGATAAACGGGAGGTCTGAACCTAAGACTCCTGAAAACAACAACAGCTCTTCCCTTGCCAGTTCAAGAACATCTCTCACACTTTACCCTTTTTGACACATGAGGCCAAGAGGAATCCATATAACTTCTGTTCCCATTACCACCTCTCACTCGTGCTCAAAACTATGCATTTCCCCAGCCAGTCTCCCAGTCCTACAGCACAAAGCATTTAGGCTTCTAGTAACACCTCACATTGCTTGTCTCTCACCCTCCTGTTTGAGTGATCTGCTTGTCCCAAGGGGATCAGCAAGCTACCAGAGGCCAATGTTGGTGTCATCCGCTTAAATTAGTTCCAGTTCCTTCAGATGAGGCCTTCATTGCTACACTACTGCGACATGTGAGCACAGAAACACAGTTGGTACGATCAAGCCAAGATCTCAGTCAAGTTCAAGACTCTTGACACTTTTTTTTTCCCCCCTAGATAACCACAGCCAAAGACCAAATGTTCTCAGAAGAACCTTGCTGAAGAAGCAGGATCTTTATTGACAAATGGTCTTTTCACACTTGATTAAGAGCATTGTAGAACACCTGGATGTTTTGAATGAGGAAAACAAGCAGCAATTAGATGTTAATGAAACCCTTTAAGATGAAAGGTAATGAAGATGCAAGCAGAATCCCCTCACAGGTACATACCACACAACAGGCAATCATGAATACAAGGTACTTAGATATAATGGCTCTCTCCATTACTCGTCCCTCCCCACTTGCTGGCTGCTGGTGGTGGGAAGATTGGCTAGAAGATTCCTCTATAGCCCAGGTAGAGCTCAGACAAGTTTTCATTATCCTGAATTTTCACCCTTGAGCCCTTCAGCATTGCAAATCAGAGTCACAACCCTTACAGCTAAGGATGCATTCACTCCTTTTTCTTTTTTTAAAAATCAACTGACTAGAAGGATTATTAGCAAGGCCAACTTGTACCACCTGGGCCTGAATTGATCCATACACCTGAGGAATGAAAGATCAACTCCAGGACCCTGACTTCTACCTTAATTGTCTATCTCTTCCTCCTCCATCTGCCTGTGTACCCTCATTGTGCCTATAGCTGACCTATATAGCAAAAAGGAAAAATAAAGTCAAAATAACTCCCCAGTCCCAGCACTGGTTTCTTCACTGCAAGGTTTAGGGTGTAGGATTGCAGCCTGCTCCTTCTCTTCGTAATTTTACAAGCCATGTCCAATGCACTTTGTACCCCCCTCTCAGCATCAGTGGCTCTGCTGTCCCTCTGCCATGGGAACCCCCTCACAGCCACCCAACTCCTATTTAAAAGCAACACTTCACATGTGGTACCAGGCACACCCAGTTTGCTCCCCAAGCAGAGCGCTGAGGGTACATGGACTCCAAACATATCCCCTTCCTGCAACGTGGTCCATTAATAAAGCAAACAGGATTAACAGTCCTGCAGTTTCTCCCAGACTTGTCTGAACCCTTGGTCCCCCTCAGGATTGCTCTGCTCAAACCCTCAATCACAGCTGCCCAGAGACTCGCTCTTTTCCTGCTGGGGGAGAGAGGGTTTAAGGCGGCATTTTCTTCAGTGAAGCAAGAGACACCATTTACTTTTTTTCCTGATAGGATCAGTATCTGCTAATGAGGTACCACTGTTTCAGACGAGTTCTGCCAGCCTCTTGAAAATGTTATTTTGATCCCTTCTGAGCCTGTACACACAGGTCTAAAATTGCGTGCATGCCTAAACAGAATTCAGATTTGTCCACCTCTGAAAAAAGGGGTTGCCTGCCTTCCTCAGTGCAGCAGCTTTTTCAAACCTCATTTCTCTTTCTAGTACATTTCTCAAAAGCCTGACACATCCTCTACATGTCCCTAATAGACAGCCACTTTATATGTCCTGGGGAAACGTTCTTCCAATTTCCCGAAGTATAGTCATCAGCAGGATGTTCTCTAAAACACATCAGACAGGCACAACATACTGTCCACTGTGCTTTTATGAATTGCAGTCTCACTGGGGAATGATACTTAATGTATTTCATTCCACTACGACAGTTGGACCACGACTAAGCAGCTCCAGCTATATTAGCAATATGATTAGTAAAAGAATATTAATATTTAAAACGGCCATTAGCACCAGCAGTGTGGGAAGGAACATGGTTAATATTATAAACATTGTAAAAGTGGTTTGGGAAAAGACTACATGTGGCTAAATATCATCCAACTCAGAGGATGAAGGAGAACTCAAGCAGCAGAGTATTATAACTAATTATAAATTATACTAACTTGTTAAATTGGGATTATCTCTAAAAGTTTGTCTTTAGCTCAAATTTTTCACAGGGAACTGTGGGGGAGAAGTCCCACAATCTTAAAATAAACAATAAAATACCACTTTAGTTGTCAGTGCAAGGAGAACCAGCATTTCACAAATGCTCATTTATCTTCCTCCTCCTCACACAGGTGCAGTGAGACCATATAGGAGAATATAAGCAGATCTGATCTTCCCGCACCTGTACCCATCTAGCCTTGTCCCCCAGGCTGTACTCATGAAACCACCATCCTTCTCCACCCTCCTGCACTGGCACAATCTAAAGACCTAAAAGATTTTTAAATCTTCAAATTCCTGTGGCCATGCTCAGGGACCTGCATAAATAAGTTCTGAGTAAGTGTCTCATTAACTCTCTTGCTAGTCCAAAAGGAAGCAAAAAGCAAAACAAGTCACATGCCTGCTCAAAATCTACCTTGGCCGTTATTTATTCAGGTATTGGGTTATCTGTCATATATTATTTACATACCATTATTATTTACTAGTGATGGGGAGAAATAAATTACCCACTGTCTACATCTATCTGCCTATGTTAAGCCATCCCCTCGCCCTTTGGCAGTGAGTGATTTTCCCACACTGCTACTGCGATCCATCAGCCCCCCGGTGACTTTCCCAGCCCACATGCCCTGATGGCTGATACCTGGATGGGGCTCCTGCTTTTCCTAGAGTCATCTTTTGAGGCTTTCTCAGGAAGGTGCAGATCACATATGGCACGAGCAGCATCACGAGCCCACTCAGATATCTCAAGGCAAGCTGTCCTTTGTTTCCCACATCTTTTGTTCAAAGCCTATGGAAGACACCAAGGAGTCCTAAGCTGAGCATAGAAACCCATGCGCACACCTTGCAGAAAACAGCTCAAACATCTGCCAGTCTTGGCCTTGACTCTAGCCACAGCCTGGTGTTTTATAACTCTGCCTCTGCAGCAAGGGCCAGGACTTACTCTCCCTCCATCAGAGAGAATATAGCAATAATTAGGGATTTATGGCCCTCCCTACAATGCAGCTGGAGTTGTGGTCTTGGGCAGAAGCTGCAGCACACAGAACAAAGCACCTCCCTGCCAGTTTAAGCTCCCTTGATCCCCTAAATTATTGAATTCAGCTACATACCACCTGACAGACCCCAAGCAACACAGCACTTACTGCCTACTGATGACTAAAATCCTACTCGATAGCCAGTGGCAAGCACCGATGGCCTCTGTACCACATGAAGCTACTGCTTAACACCATGCACGTGGTTCTGTGCTTTATTACAGCTTCTAAACCTTGCCGAGCTTGAAGAGCACATCAAAACCTGTCCGTGACAACTCAGAAGGAACCATCAACAGCTAGACAGAAAGAAGAGCAGAGGGGTTTTGTTTGCTTAATTAAAACTAGCTTCATAATGGAAATTATCATGGTTCATATCAAACAGCAATTAAGAAAGCAGGATGTGACTGCTGGCTTTGCTCAAAACATGAGCTAAGCCTTTTCTGGGCTCCAGCAAATCCAAATAATGATGACTTAGCCCAGTATGGAGTTAGCAGCTCAGGGTTGTCAGTCTAATTTTATCCCAAGTCTCACCATATTTACATTTTCTCTATGGTCCTAAGTTTGTGTGAATACAAGTTATCCTCTAGTTTTGCAAAATAAATGACAGAAAATCTTAAAAGTGTGACCCAAGGGCATAGAAAAGTTGCAAAATTACTTTTAAAATAAAAAGATAAACTTTTTTTTTCTTTAAATCCCTTCATTTTTAATCCTGTCTCCTGAGGTTTTATTGCTCCAGCTGTGAGTTTTGAGCTGGCAGCCCAGGGGATGATGATGGACAGAGACTGAAAAGGGCAGGAGCCTGGCACTCCCCGTTAACTCCATTAGCACAGGCTTCAGCCTAAGCCAAGGCAATCACCACCACCACTCTGAAGCCCCCAGAACTAAGCTGATTTACACCACATAAAATCCAGCCATGGGTGCTTACAGATGTGTCCACACAATTACACATCCCTCTGCTCAGCCTCTCTGAAAGGACCAACTGATAATGCTCATCACCTGGAAACAATGCCCTCGGTGATCCATTCGGCACAGCTCAATACATGATCCATTCCATACCCGATCCATTCAATACAGCTCAAGAGGCATTTTTCTCAATTCACTGGACTCTGTAAGCTGTGCTGGGAGCACTCTATTTTCCATTATAAGGCTCTATCTTTTGTTTTTTAAATCTCCACCAAATTTGAATGGATTGGGATGACATTTTTCATGTCAGGTGTTTGCCTCAGGCTATACGTACACTTGCACATATATATCTCTGTATATGTATAATTTTGGAGGAAGGGTGAGATTTCATATGAAGCAGTTCAGCTGTTCCTGAGGCTACCAATGGGAGGGCTGAGTCCAACCACATCCTACACGTCCTTCCCGCCCCAAACAGCTCCAGTCTCCTGTTCTCCTGACACATCCCCAGCTTCAGCGTTGCACCAACTTACTGCAGGTCACTTCACTCTCCAACTGTCACACATTGTAGTGCAGCATTTTGGATACCATCCGTGCAGAGCATTCTCCCTATCCCAATAATTTGTTGGCTACCCATAATCTTGGGGTGCAATTGAGATCTTAATTTTGATCAGCAGCTGAAAACAGAAAAAAATCTCTGGATCTGGATGTCATTCCCCATGACCCAGCTGAAACGTGTGTTACAGTTGGGGCATGATAATGGTGACAGATCGCAGATCCTTGTAAAAGATGGGAAGGAAGGACAGCACAGAGATGTAAAACCCTTTGCTAAAACATCATTTGAGCTTCCATGGGTTAGGGTAGTCTGGGATAGACAAAGAGATCTCAAAGGAGATGAAAGAACCCATAGTCTCATCCTCTTCTATGAAGAAGCTAATAACTGAGCCAAATTCTGCTTCCTTCCAGCAGGACCGGCTGCATGCCTCCATCGACAACACCATCACCACCTCCCCACTGCCACAGGAACACTGTTCAATGGCTGCTCAATAACAGGAAATTACTGTCATTTAAAAATAAATGGCTGGTGGGGGTGAGAAGGGGGTGTGTGGAGAGGCAGATATAATGAATAAATTTGAAAACTTCTCAACAGTGAGGAATCTGAAAAAACACAGATAATTGCTTCCAAAAAAAAAATAAATCATCATTATAACCAATAGAATCAAAGCAACTCCCTCTTCCACAGTATCAGTCATTGACCCAAGGTGCACATTCATCTAACAGTCTGGTCTTTTTGCAGGCTGGGAAGAGGAAAGCAATTACTTCCATAGCCATCTCACACACCTCATGGGAGAATCCCCACCGGGAGTCTGATCATGTTCAGAATTTTTTGGGAAAGGGTCCAATTTGACATGCAATTATGCCTAAAAGGGTGGCGGTGTTCTGCTAATGATGTTCTCATGCCAGAAACTTTGCATCTTTCACTGAGGGACGTACACCAAGAAGATGAGAATCCAAGTGCTGCTGATGTTAACCCAATTGACTTTGTCAAGCTTAAACAAGGATTTAAAAGTCTTTTCCAGGGCATCACAACTCCCCTTCTTATTTTCCTTTCATGCAGTCTCCGGGACACGTGGCAGCACCTCCAACTCTGTTTGTTACTTTCATTACGTTAAACTGCAGCCCTAANTCGCTTCCCTCTGCTGCCATCATGCCATCAGGACCCACCCTGTCCTCATGCACACACAGGCAGAACGGAGCAGACTTCAGACACGGATATTGAAAAGAGATAAGATAAATTGCATAAAGAATTAGAAAAAGCAGGCCATAGCTTTTGACGTGATTAGACTGGAAATCTAAATTTGAAACACCCTGGGTGCAGAAGCGTTTGCTCCCACGGGAAGCCAGGAGCTGGACCTGCCACAAGGACATAACCAAAGGTAAACGCAAGCAATTAAAGTTCAACCCTTTTCCACTTTAGACCATGTAAAGCTTATCTCCATGTCTACCACAGAGTGCAGAAGATGCGGGCACGTTTGCCCTCCCACTGCTGCATCAATGGCCACACAGTGCTTGGCCATCTCCTCCAGCCTCACCGTCCTGTGCTTCTGGCAGTGTTTGCCAGTGTCCACTCCTCCCTCTGGTACACACAGGTGTTTGGACCACCATGCCTCTGGTGGCAGAGGGTTGTCCGCTCTTCCTCTCCCCTTCTCCCCCCCACCCCTTGTGGTGGGCCTTCCAAGTTCTGTGACCTGCATGGGTGCTAGGTGAAATATCAGCCTATGAGGCATAGCCCACTGCCTCCAGGACAGCAGGGAAAGTGCCATCACCACCACTATCACTGCTGGCTTACACAGGTGAGCTGGGTCCACACCTCCCAAGGGAGAGAGGGAAGGGTCCTGGGAATCCCCCGGGCAAGGCCACCCGGAGCTCCCTGCTGCCCCCTTCATGCTCACAGCACACAGCCTCCCTGGTGCTGGCAAAGCTTGCCTGATTTTTGCTCTGGAGAGGAGCAGACCCACACAAGATCCATGTCAAATGGCAGCCTGCAAACAACCTTGAGACCCAGAGCCCTCGGGTGAAGCACAAGGCTGTAAGAGACGCTGGGAATTTAGAAAGGGTTCAAGAGTGTCTCACAAGCAGCAGGAATCGTCTGCTCAAGTCATGGTGGACTGAGAACATAAAAGCCATTGCTCAGATTGTAAATCAGAGATGCCTGATACCTGGTTGCAGTGGTCTAAGTTAATCAGTAGTGGAAAATTTACTGGTGTCAGGAGGAAGACAACCTAACTGAGGGAGCAATTCAGGGCATGGGAAAAGATAAGGACACAACTCCTTGGTGACTACTTGCAAGAAGGTCTGTGAGATTCAGGCACTTACCTGGGGCCTGGAAGACAAATCTGGACTCTATCATCAAATAACAGGAAAAGCATACATCCACTTACCAATGCAGGCATTTGTTATTGAGATAATCTAACTGAAACTTGTGTTTCAAAAAGGTTCAGAAGCTTTGGATGCCTCGCTTTTTCACATGCAGCAGTCTCTAATTCACCCCAGAGCCCCACCTCCCTTCCTTTGCCTTGCCTCAGAACCCAACCTGTCCCTGCCCTGATCCTGCCTGGATTCCCAGGTGTTTTGTGTCAATACCTGTGTGGTCATCATGGTTGTCCCATGGTGGAGAGATACCTGTGGCTGGTACCCCTTGCTCTGCTGGAGACAAGGTGCACGGGACATAAGTGTGTGTCCAGCATGATGGTCCTCAGCTCCTTCCCTGCCAATTTATTTTCTCCACAGTAGCAAGATGTCAGAGGTAGAAAAAGCTTTCCATAAATTTGCAATATATGGCGACACATCTGCCAGTGGCAACAACATGACAGGGAAAAACTTCTCCAAGATGTGCAAAGAGTGTGGGGTCATGGATGGAAAAGCTGTGACCAGAACTGATGTTGACATCGTATTCAACAAAGTCAAGCGAGTGTTGCAGGGAGGCGCGGTGGGCATCTCAGCCGGGCGGGAGAAGGGAATGTCAGGATGCCAGCAGGCTCTAGTACAAGAGGCAGCCCTGGAAGTTTCCCATCCCACTGCCACCCAGGGGCAAGGTAACTCTCCTCTTGGTCTCCCCTCACCATAGGACCAAGGGTGCCCACACCATCACCTTTGCAGGCCATGAAGGAGCTCTGCAGCAAGCGCTTCAAGGGCAAATCGCCCGAGGAAGCACTGCAGGCTGTGTATGGCCTCATCGAGGGGAAGGAGCCCAGCAGTGTGGGTGCCACGGTATGAGTTTCCTCACTCGCTGTGCACCTTGAGCTTCCATGGGACCATTTGTCTGTGCTGTAGTGACATGTGCTGTCCTCGAACGTAAGGAAGAGCTTGTTTGTGAGCTGTTTCCTAATGCTGACTGCCTCTTGCTGGCCTCCTTTCTTGCAGAAAACCACCAAGGTTGGTGGGGTTGAGAGGCTGACAGACACTAGCAGCCATAAAGAGCATTTTGATGAGAGTGCCAAAGGGAAAGGTCTTGCTGGCCGCCAGGATCTGACAGACAACAGCGGATATGTTGGAGCCTACAAGGGAGCTGGCACATATGACCGGATGCACTAGGACTGAACCTGCTTAAGGAAACAAGGACTTTTCCCCTATAACATGGGAGGAGAGGCAAATAAACATCTCATGCAACAAGTCTTCTGTGTCTGTGCACCCCAAATCTGGCAGGGTGGGAATGCACGGGGTGAGCACTGGATGACTTCAGAGTGGTGCAGGTTCCCTATCCGACCACACTTTAATTACTTTGTGGTAGGATTAAATCCAAGCCCAAGTTCACCTTCTGAAGGAAATTCTATGGGCCAGCTAGTCCACTGCCATCACACTGCTTTGCATTTCCAATCAAGTGAACAGTCCCTGAGTTATTTTGAAGAGCGCTCTTACAAGGCATAGGATGTAACATGTACCACACCGTGGAGAGGGAAGGGGTACCAATAACACCAGTTCCTGCTTTTTGCTTTCCCCTTCCCCCAGGTTAAACCACCTCATCAATTCCTAGCACTTGGCATGGTCGCTCTTTACTATTTCCCCATGCTTCAGGATGCTGGGGAAGAGTTTGTGAGCCTGAGGAAAGCAAATAAAGAACCCTCCTTCGCTAGAGGCACACACACCCCTGCTACACGCAGTACAGTACCTACACTGTGCAAAGGTGATTAATGAAGTTCATTATTGAGTCTTGGTGTATTGATATCAGGAGCCACAGTAACAGATAAAAGCAGCCATAAAAGATACCAAGTGCAAGCAGACATTACATTAGGGGGAAAAAAAAAAAAAAAATAATCCAGCAGTCAGAAAATAACGTAGAACACCCAGAAACTGAGAGATGCAAAGAGCAAACAGAAAAGGCAACTTCATGCAAACAGAAATAAAGACTCCTCGTGAACTGCAGAAGGCAATGAAAGAAATAAAACTGAGAATCAGGCTGGCTTTGAATCTTACTGTCTCTTTTTGAGCTGCTGCTGATGTTCCCCACCCCCTGCAAATTTCAATCAAACATTCAACTACTTACACATAAGACACCAACTTGAGCATTCAGGGCAAATAATCAAAAGGCAAACTAAAAAGTGTGGCGATGTGCCACTTTTCTCTATCACAGCTCATATAAAGCTTCCCCATTTCAAAATCTATGGACTTACTGGGAATTGTTAGGACTTGCCAGTCTCATGATATCGTACTGTAAGGAAATACATCCCAGTTAATAGAAGAGAAGCAGAAAACACACGTTCTGACTGCAGTCTCTGATATGCTGGTGGAAAGAAGTTTCTGCGAGAACAAAAGGATTTCTACACAGCAGAGAGCAGAACTGCGTTTGTGCTCTTCTTTGGTTTTCCTTTACTTCATTAGCCTCTATCTCAGCAGCACTGCACACAGTCAAATGAAAAAAGTCATTTTGCTTAAAGACTCTGTGCCTCCCCAGGCCTTCAATCAAGTGTTGCAAGGGGTGACATCAGATCCAAATGAAAAAGCTAATAAGAGCTCAGGTAAAGTCAAAGAAGGTCAGATGTGCCACTTGATACTTCTCAGGTCAACCAAAACACACGGTAAAATGAAAGGGAAAAGTTTAAAATAATTAGTGGCACTCTCTCTTGATTTAACAAAGGGAAAAAAGAAGAGCATCTGCATTTAAGTTCTGCCTTTAGGGAAGCTCACAACTTGTCTCAGCTGCACCAGGGTCTCTGCTCCGAGGGGTCACCTCAGCCTGCCATTCCATGCAGAACTTCCTACCTGCCCATCCTGGGATAACAACTGTACCAGTTACAGATCCCCCTCCCACTTGTGGTGTATTGCAGCACTCCTCCCCTGGGTCCATGCTCCCAGGTCTTTATTCCATTTCTATCAGAAATACTAATTATTAACCACATCAGGCAGGAGTCTTGCAAATTTAAAGGCAGGCACCTCACATTCTTCATCTTCCCTTCCTATGTCAGAAATATAAAGTGAGAAATGGAAGCAATCCTGTCACATTTTTCAGACCCTTCAAGATCCACATGGGAAGCTCATCCATCATTCACTTTAAATGACCAAAACAAAACGGTTTGAAGTAAAGCAGCACAGGGGAATCCTGTCAGCTCTCTCCCAAACACCAGAGCCCGGCAGCTTGGGAACGGCACTGTAGGTGATGCCAGACACCGGCTGCCTGCCTGGGGTATCTCTCACTTCTGCACAACACGGCAGCAACGGTCCAGTGCAGATTGCGGCAGCACTCCCTGGCTCAGCAAGCACATGCTGCACATTAAGGTCAGACATTTCATTAAGGTGTTGTCAAATTCTTCCACAAGCCTCTCCTCCACTCCCTCCCAAATATGTTAAAGAGGGTCATACTTCACCCATTAATTATGCTGAGCCTGAAGCGATGCTTACGAGGCTTTGCCTCCTTCGCACACTGACACTTAAGCGGTCTTAGCACAGAGCCGTTTGATCAGAAAGCAGTAAGCTGAGCTGGGAACTGCAACTGCACTTCCATGGGAGCTCCTCTTAATGCCCGTCACCTACATCTTAAAAGCATGCCAACTTCAGAGCACATTTATTCATAAATAACAGGGTTGGATTTTAGTTCATGATCTGGCCATTGGTTCCAACAGTTTATCTGAGATCTGTTGAATCTTTGCTGTACCCAGTGGCAAAGTTAAATAAGTAGCTTGCCTCTATCATCTGGATCTTAAATAAGATAACCCCTTTTTTAGGTACCAATGTCCTATTCCCAGTTGCTTACCTCTCCTCGTGAGAAGGCCATAAGAGGTTGTACAGGGATAACCAACACAAGGGGCCAGAGACACCAAGCAAGTGTTACACAGCAGGTCACATTTCAGCTCCTCATTGAATTCTATATGGAAATAAATCTGAGGGACTCTGAGCGTAACATCCCCCAAACAGGTGTAATGTAGCCATGTTCCACTCCTTTGGCCACAGAGAAGGACGATTGCAGCAGGGTTGCTCCAGCAAAGGGGAAAAGGGATTTGGGGCAGGGGGAGGAAATCAGCAAAACCCCATATTGAAACACACTGGCAGAACATCCCAATGGTCTCGTCTACCACAGATAGATAGAAAAATATATTTCCATAAGTATTAGAGGTACAAAACGAAAAATCAAAACACTGGTTATGATCTGGTAAGAGATCACCAACTCAGCAGCACACTGCATTGTACAGCTACCCCAGCCATCCTCCACCCCAGCAGCAAACCTATGCACATCCAACAGAAGACAGAATTTTAGGAGAATATGGTCTTTGTTGCTGATATATTTTTTAATATTCTCATCATTAAAAAATAAAACACAATAAGCTTTCACAAGAACAGCAGCAGTAAAGGAATCTCCCACCTCTAACTGCATTATCCCCAAGGTAATTTTGTAATAAAGATTTTTCTATGGGTTTTTTAAGTCGTTGTTTTCTTTTTGGAAGGATTAAGTTTTCAACTAAATGCTATTTTTATGGAAAAAATTAATTGCATCATTATTATTTCCACTTAAATACATCCTTGCAGAGCTTCAGGGCAGCTCTAGTTTTCTTCTCTCCTATATTCTTCTTCTGAGGACAGACTAAGCTCGCAGGTAGGACCTGCGCTGTTGTATACTGCACTGAAGCAGAGCATCACTTCCTCTTGTTTTGTTCTGCATTTCATCAGAATTGTCTATGAAAAAACACCTTTTTTTACAATTTCTGCTAGGTCTTATACAGAGATAGTTTCTCTGTGCACTGATAAGGAACAATTAGAAAACTAGCAAGTACATACTCTGCGACAAAATCAAAGTCTCAAATGCTTGACATTTTCCACAGATTTGCCGAAAAAAGGAACGAGCAACAAATGTGTCTTCTGGTAAAATATGAAAAACTGAAATAGCAAGAATTCTCAGTAATGGTTTGCTTCCTTTGAAAACCCATTTCTCTGAGAAAAAGAATTTTGATGAAAACATTTTAACCAGACAAATGGCCTTTCCGTGAGATACAAGCCATGCGATACATTAAGATACCGACTCCTGGCTTTCTCACTGGGGCTTTCTACAATTTTCTTTGCTTTCATTTCAAACAAAGGTCAACATATAGAGAAAAATGCTAGAGCTGCTCTCTGCATGTGGGAAAATTAAAAAGGAAAAAAGTGCAACAGCTGTCAAGGTTCTGGCAGAACAATCAATGAATTAATGTCTGACAAGTGCCTACCAGTCCTGGTCTACGATCTGGGCTCCTGTGGGATACCCACAAAATTATACAGCAAGTAATAATATCCCTACTGTAACAGTCAAAATCCTTTACTTCTGAATCTCTCTTGCAGATGAATAGTCCCCAATGCAAAGAATCAACTGCTGCCAACATACACCCACCATGCGGTCCCTTCCCGAACATGCTTAAGTCCAGCAGTGTCAGAGAAGCCAAAGTGTGGCCAAGCAGCGTTGGTCAAAGCAACTACTCTTCTTGGCTACCAGAAGGGCACAGCCAATTCCATGTCCCTGGAGGAACTGGGGTATCTCAAGTCAGCTCAATGTCCTCCTCGCCCTGCTTCTGCTGGGATGCGCCGTGTCCCTGTGCAAGGCAACACGCTACTGACTGGCACGTGGAGGGCTTGCAGGGGTTTGCATTTTTGGCAACAAGCAGGCAGATCTGATTTGCCCTCAGTTAACTAAAGTTTTAATCTGAAACTAAAACATCCCTGAATGAAAATATCAGCAGTCTTAGCAAGCCAGCCTCACTGAGCTGGCTTGAGCTGTGACCAGGTAGACCATTACCTGTGCCTCTTTAACAAAGAAAAGAGTTGAAGTGGCAAAGTTTGGAAGACTGGAGACATGCCTCTTACATAAGCTCAGCTTTAGACAAAATCCAATAATTAATTTCCACCCTGCAAACAGAGCTCTTTGCAATTCCATCCCACATAAGCTCAATAGCACTTTTCATTTAATTTCCTCCGTGTCCAGGATGTCCCTCACTTTCTTCACCCCACAGTTAATTACTGTAATACATTCCCCAGTTTTGCAGGTTTGATATATAATTTTTCCAGCCACAACAAATCACAGCAAGTACAACACAAGCAGCTGCCCCAGGTCCAATTCTCAACCACCAGTTTTTGAGATGTGTCAAAACCCTCTGGGAAAGTCCCCAAGCACTGTAGTAGGGTATTTACCCCAAAAAAAACTCTTGCTCTCCCCAAAGAAGTTACAGCCCAGTTTTGCCAGAGTCACAAATGCCCTGGCAGATAAAGCACAGGCGAGAGGGGGGCACAGCTGGGAACATGGGACACACTTCTTGCAAGGGCTGAGGAGCCCACCAGTTTCCTACCACCAGTAGCAGCGCACTCAGGTCACGATGAGTCTTCCCCCCTTATGGCACCCACACCGACAAGCACTTGAGCACAAAGGGACACGAGCACTCTGTCTGGGTCTGCAGCACCTCCAGCACCCGGCTCCGCTGCCCAAGCCCCTGAGTTCAACGCAGTGCTTCTGTGGTTCTACCCCCCTGGAGAAGGGAGCCTGACAGGCAGCACAGCTTTGCTGCTACTGCAGCATTTTATCTCCTCTGGCCCAGCTTCCTGCTGGTTTCCCAGGTCTCAGAACTGACAACTTGGGTCTGCTCAAGGGAGGATTAACCCTCGCAGTAGGATTCAGCACTGCTCTCCACTGCGGCACCCTTATGCCATCTCAGACCTGCAAAAAAAGTAATGGATCACACTGATTCATTCAGGTAATGAATTCTTGAAATTTTATGGATCCAGCTTTAGTCAGCAGATTTAGTGTTCTTATAAATGTTAAAAGAGAATTGCATTGTCTAACCTCTTGCCTGTAACTTACCCCTTACATGACCCACCAGGGAAAGGTGACCTTTCAAGGAGGATTTAAGCTCAGCCCTAACCAGACAAGACAGTTACTTGCCTGCCTTTTCCCAGCTCAGACTTTGGTCCTCATCTCTGCTTCTTGGCTCCCTTTTCTTCCCACAATGGCCACCTTACAAAGGCTCCCTTCAACAGCCCAAAGTCAGACAGAAAAAAGGGAACAAGTCCCAGCTGTCAGAGAGGACATTCTCAGCATCCCCAGACATGACCACACAGCTTCCCAGTCTGGGGGTGGCAGAGGATCCACACACACCCCTCTAGCTCAGAGGGTAGACACATCCCAGGTTAGACGTCTTGCACTGGTGTGTTCAATGCACGTAAGGGAGCACAGAGTTCAGCCCAGTACAGCTACTGGTTACACAAGAAAACAGCCAACTCCACCCTCTTCTCACACCAAAGCAAACCTGGGGTAACTTGCCAGTGCCAAAAAGGCCGATTAATTTTTGTCTAGTTTTTATATTGGCTTGGCATACACATAAAAGTTTGCCAACTTCAGCAGTTATATCAGCACAAAGAAAAGCAGAAGGAAAGAGGAGCAAACCCCAAATTCTATTTTTAAACTGGCAAAATACGTCAGGATATGGGTCAGACTTTAAATCTGATCCAAACCACCCATGTCTCTCTCAGCTTCCCAGCCATAGATTAGGGACCTGGCACTTCAGCGCTAAATCAAGGTGAGCCCATTGGAGCCAGAGAGGGAGAAGACTGCTTTCCTGCCACAACGGCTCCTGAGCATTTCAGCACTATCCCCACAATACCTCTGTCTAGCATGTAGTTTTAAATATAATCCGTCAACTTTGTTTAAGGGTTAAATGTCCAGAATTTAATTAAACTCAACACCAAGCAGCAAGCAGTAATACCCAGAGAACAAAGAGATACTATCTGTCTTTTCTTTCTGTTATGCTGGGGAAAGGGGAACCTGTTAGTTATTGTTGCACCAAAATTCCTGCAAAGGTGTGCATATATATAAAAATATAAAAACAACTGATGCCTTTGCAGGAAATGCAGTACTTATTTATTAAACAACTCTTCTGAGGTTTCTGTATGGCATAGGCAAAGGTGACTTGTATGTATTTTTATATCTGTGGCACAGAAGGGCCAGTGTGTTAAGATGCCCCATGGCTGGAGACACAAGCAGCTTGCGGAAGAGACAAACTGTTTCCCCCATGGGGAAGTGGGGCAGGGAGCCAGCAGGCAGAGGTGTCCATCTGAGCAGGGAGCAGCGATGCCCGCGAAGGCAGGTGATGCTCCCAGTGCAGGACGCACAGCTGTGACCCAGCGGTGCAGAGACCAAAACTCTGAGCTACCTCTGAGTTTCCCAGCTGGGAGAGAGATTTCTGCAAAGCACAGCTGCCTGTCTCAGCTCCAGCATGGCATTAATAACCGTTAGCTACGTCAGGTAACTCCTGGGAATCTCCGCAGCACAGTGCTCCCATCGTACCTGGGATATCCTTTTGCAGCAGTGGTTGCAGAGGAGGAAACAACTCACTCCCAGGCACGGCCTCAGCTGGCATCTCTGGCCACAGCTCTACTTTCTGCAGCCTGGCAGCGCAGCGGAGACTCAGCAAACCCTTTTAATGAGAATTTCAATTGCTACAGACGCACTCTGTAGCTGTGAGGCAGAGGAGAATTAATCAGGGCAATGAGTTTACTCAGCCACAGAGAGAGGCAAACCTGCATGGCAAGAACAGGCAGCAAATACATCACCCCAACAGGGCGCAAACTTCTCACCTTTTCCATCCAGTGCAGTCTCCAAGACATAACTATGCTGCATCTAGATATAAAAATCAATCAAAACACATGGTTAAACTGTCAAATAAGCCACCAGAGGGAGTTATGGCAATACAACAAAAAAACCCACTTAATTGACAATACAAAAATAAAATTAATTGCTGTAGGTGCCGAGATATGAATTCAAGCAAAGCATCTTCCCTTTTTCCTCTGTGCCACTCCTTCCAAGCCTGTAGGTAACAGCAGGACAGCCATCCTGACCCACCAGCTGTAGTCTGCAGTGAGGTTCGCAGAGATAAGGTATCCACACAGCCACAGAGGTAGTGCACGCTGCCATGAATGCTCTAGTCTGCAAATAAAGCCCTGCAAGTGCAAGTCTAGGTAACTGGGATGCCAGCATCACATTAAACTCTGGGATTTCCTCTTTAGTGATCCCTTTACCAAGAGATCTGTATCACAAACATGCCAGAAAAGAAGCTGATGCCACCAGGAACACACCGTGTTTAGCAGCTCCTTGTTCTGGTACCATGCACTTCATCTGCCTGACCTTTCATCCTCATCCAGAGCCACAGCCACCCTCTTCTTCCTCATACTCCTGATTTAACATCCCAAAGGGATTCTCTGCACAGTGGAAACCTGATCAGAGGCCTCTGGACACTGTTGTGATAGGGCTGATAAATAATTAGTCAAGTGGATAAAGGACAAAACAGAGGAAACATGGGCTCCCCACCACTTTACCTATGAAACAACACTCAATAGGTCCACGTACAGTGCTGGTTTATAACATCCCATCATGATCTACCCCAGTGTAACTGCTGGTTTGGAGTAGAGAGACAAGATTAGCCACTGTTCTCAGGGGAAGAAAAAAAAAATATGAGGGGGGAATCTCATTAGATGCAATTGGTAAGAGCTAGACTGAGCTTGAAGGGGGGTGGTCTGCAGAACTATTCTAGGTCTCAGATAGTGAAAAGTAGGGGGAGGGAGGGGAAAGATGACCTTTTGGTTTCTTATTTCCATTCCTAAGGGAAAAGTAAATGTATTCTAATAGCAATTAAAGAAGCACATCTTTCATGTATTTATTTATTTCAGTTTGAATAATAAAAAGGGCACAGATACCAGGCTGGAAGCAGACTATGGGTAACACTTCTCAGGAAACACCAGCTCTGCTGAATAACTAAACCCAAAGCAATCCTGCAGGGTGTCAGGGGACAGGGACAGACACCCCTCTGCAAGCCACTCTGAACAGGTACCGTCANGGCTGAGCCAGGGTTTGCGGCAGGGTGGCCAGTGAGGTCGGCCCTGGGGGCCCCTGTCAACTGCAAGGAATGTTCTTCTCATTCAGGGCTAGACTCATTAAAATCACCATAAACGTCCTCAGAAAGCAAAGTAGGGCTGCAAAACACCACCCGGCAATCTCCAACGGAGCTGCCAATTCGTGTCAAGCTGATGGGGTTTGCTAAGTTTGCAGAACGTTTTCCCAGGTCAAAAGGCAATCGCTCATCAAAATAATTGAGTGCCTCTATGACTTGAAGGGTCAGACATTTGCTGGAGACACGGCATAAGCAGAGTCAGGTCTTCTCTGCACCTGGCCTGGAGCTGGCAGGAGGGAACTGGCAGAAGGGACACTCCAACCCAGCTCCCACGCCCCCTTCCCAGAGGGAAGCACGCATCTCCTGTCTTAGCATTTCAAGTCCTAACATGCTGTGAAAGCTCCCAATTTCAGTTTGCACTGGAATGATCAGCCCTACACCTCTTCCTATACCCCATGGAAATTCTGTTTTCAAGCCACAGAAAAAAAAAATAAAAATCCATCATTCCCTATATAAAATGTCAATATAAGGATATAAATCACAAAGAGGAAAATTCTTAATCAAAAGGATGTACAGTTTCATGCTACAGCTATAACAACTGTATCTTCCAACCTTGTTTTTCCACCTAAAATTCTGGGACAAACAGAACGTCAGCTGTTGCTTTCGGGTCCTTCCCAGGAAGGAGAGAATTCAGAGCCCCCTGGGTTTAGCGGCTGCCCACTTGCCTATTTAAATTCCTTTTGTGTGGACAATACTGAGAAGAGAGAAAGGGAGCTGTGGGATGGCAGGGAAAGAAGAAGGAAGAAGTGTAATCATGCATGTGGTAACACCGCACCAAACCTTTGCCCAGCACAGAGATATTTTGCGATTACTTAGCATAACAAATCAACACACACAACAACATACCCTCCAGGTAAAATCTAGAAGAAACACACTCATCTCCAAATGTCATCAGCTGGAAGATTTTTGCATCCATATTCTATATCTTTATCAGCAAAAGGACCCTACATCAAATTAAAAAGACCTCTTGCCCTACCATAGCAGAGCACGGAATTAAAAGAAACACTGCGCTGTTTCATGTGCCCCCTGATGTTCTTTGACACACTCATTAGTGACAGAGCCGTTCTCATTTCAGAAGAAGCTATTCCAGAGAGAAAATTAGTCTCACATGGGATTGCAAAGAGCAAGGTTTGTTTTTCTTTAGGAGCTGCCTCACTTAGGGACAGTCTCTGGTAGCACATACGTCTTGATAGTGTCTCACTGCCTTTCCTGCTTCAGCAGCAAGCAGCATCAGCCCCATTTTACTGGAAAGGCAGAGGCATAATGCAGTAGATTGGCAGCAGGATGAGGAATCAAGCTCATCTCTGACTCATTCTACACCTCCTTAACAAAACCCCAGTTTCCTCACAGCCACTGCGATTCAACGGGCACAGGGGATTTCTGCGCTGTGCTTTGGAGGTCTGGACTAACAGCAGCTCTTGGGAAAGCACAAGTGTACACCTCCACTGCCAAGAAAGCAACATGGCTCAGTGGTCCTCACTGACAGGAGGTGGAGTGTTTCCATGGTCTTTCCCTCCATGGGCTAGAGGGAGGTCCCTTTACCTTACCTTTCATCCCTACCTTGGGACAAGGAGGTGTGAGCTCTACAGCTGCTTGTTCCACCAGGGACTGTAGAAGGATGCCAGCTCTTTGCTCCCAGAGTAGGCATCTGAATTTGGACAAGCCAAATTCCATTCAGTAGCAACAAAAGTCTTGCACTAGGGTGTCTCCATAGTTCAGCAGTATCTCCCACAGCAACCCACCTCAGAAGCAACAAAGCTGCCTGTCCTGCCTGCAGCCCTTTCAGTTGATTGTCCCTGGCCGTGCTGCCTGTCCCTCATTACTCATCTCCAACTCTGCTAGACCCCTCCCATACCACCCTGCCTTCGCTGGGCAGGTGTCCATCCTGTCCTGCACTGGTCCAGTATGTCTGACACTGTTTCCCCTGTAATTCTCACACCTCCTCCAAACAACAAACTACAGAGAGACACTTAAATCATCCTCAAATCCCTGTTCCAGGGGAGCAATGCAATATTAACAAGGCAGCACCAGCAGCAGTGAGAGCACTTCTATCCAGCAGTGCCATCAAAACCAGTACTAGGCTTTCCCTGAAAGCTGTCCACAATCCATTTTCTTGAAGGACCCAGCCTGTCTCTGGGGATTTGCAGAAGATTGGAATCGGAAGCACAAGGTATGCAGAAACCTAAGTCTAGCACAGAGATGGGGCTGTTCCCTGCTGAGCCCCTGGGGACGCATCAAACTCTTGACACCACGGGGTTGCAACACATTTAAAGCAATCTAGTATCTTATGCTCTGCCATCTGAATCACAACATTGCCTCCCAGGCTGAGACCCAGCAAACACCTCTTCCACACCTTCTGCTGCAGCTCCTCTACTCTTGGTAACCAACATGATTTAGTAGTAGTTTAGGATTAACTTTACTGCCCTGTAATAAGAAACTAATCTCTTACTTGCCATCTACTAGCAAACTTCAAAGTCCCTTGATATAAGTCACAGAGATGTCCAATAGCAGTAACTGTTCTTTGAAAATCAAGTGGTCTCAAGACTTTTTCAGGCAACATCATTTTTAGCAGCCACCTGTATTTTGGATTTGTTGGTAGGCTGGAGTTGTTTCACATGGCTACTCAACCATGCACCTCCGGGCCATTTTAGTATATTTGTGTTTAAAGCAGCAAAGTACAAAATAAGCTCTGATTAACACAGTAATTGTTGGATGATCTTGGTGTCTCAAGCACACCAGCTGCTCCCAAAGAGGCAGAGAGAAATGGGAATGTATTTCCATCTGTGGGGGAGGTAGTGCTTCAGAGTGAGCAACCCATGCATTTACAAAACTGTCCATGGAGGAATTCAGCTCAGAGATGAAGGATAGCCCAATGGTCAGAGAACGTGGGCTTAAATCTCTCCCCAGCATTTAACATGACTGGAGATAAATCACCACCGGCCTTTATCTGCAAAAGAGAAACAACTTCTTCCATCCATGAAAGCTGTACATGGCAGGACATTGCACAGTTTTAAAGGTCAGACCAGACACTGACGGAGGCCATCAGGTAGATGGACACATAGATCGATCATTTGATTGCTTGGGGGGAAAAGCACCAGGCATCACCTTCACCCATAAGAATGGCTTAAGCAACAAGCACCTGTATGAGCTATAACACTTGAATGACAGATCAGAACCAGAAACCTGTGTACATGGCAAACGTTGGGTACCTTTCCAGGAGAATTCAGTTTGCAAAGTGTATCCGAGGAAGGCTGGCAGCTTCACCAGAAAACTTTCCACACATGCTGGTTTGCAAGTTTCTCAGCTTTTTGCTCTAACCAGGTTTGCACTGTGTTTTTATTTATTTCCTACAACTCTTCTTGCAGACAAACAGCATACACAGATGCACCTGAGGAAAATATAGCTTAAGAGTCCACAACACCAGTGATTTCAGTTTCATTCCCACAAGCATCCACACCCCAAATCTGAGCCAGCCACAGCACAGAAAAAAAAAAAAAAAGGAAAAAAAAAACCACACACCACACACACAAAAAAAAACCACAAGCAAAAAACCCCTATGCCATCCATGCCATCATTCACAGTTTGGATCCACAGACTAAAGAAGCCACAGAGAAAATAAGACTGTAATTAACTAATCGGATTAATTCTGAGACAGTGCAGTCTCTTTGGCAGAAAGAGGTGGGGGGAGATGGTGGGGACAACCAAGAGATTACTGGCTAGAAGCTAGCAAAAGCCATTTACAACAGACAATTCTACCTATCAAAGGCACATAATAAATCAATGAACTGTTGATCCATCACCTTAGTTTTCACGATTACTTCTTACAATGCATTCAGCTTCTTGCTTCAAAGCACCCTCACAGTTATAGCTCCCACTCCAAGTTCCCCAGAGATCATCTGCTGTTCAAAGCAATCAGATTTGTAGAGGACTTGGAGTTTGCTTGGTTTTTAATGATGCGCATCACTGTTCAGACAGCTTGTAAACCAGTTTCACCAGTATCAATCATAACAGTGAGTTATTCAGCCCAGCAAAGAAACATCAAACTCTTTTGTTTAGTTTTGCTACACTTGAAGGAAAAAGCCACTGAAGTGTTCTCAAGAAGCACTCGACAGAGGGAGGGATAAATTAAACTGTAAATAGAAATAGAAATGTGAGAGCAGAGTCATCAGTCACTGCAGCTCATATAGAGGCTTATCAGTCAACCTCAAGTTGAGCCAGTGACTGAATCAGGTGATCATTTCAGCTAATGGCCAAGGTATAGTGCAAAAGAGCAGGGGAACGGGGCACCACATGAGTTATCACACAGTTTCCTATCACCAGAGAGCTTCAGCAGGAGAAGTTTTATTACACAAACAAGAGACAAGAAGGAGAAACGATACCAGGAGAAAAAGGCAGACATCCCAACTTGAATTGCATTGCCCTGGACTCCCAGGTTAGCTGGTTGCCACTGTGTGCTGTGCCCTTCTCAAAAGGCACGGGAAATTATTCAGCTCCCCAGCTCAAATCCTGCGTGTGAGATTGAGGCCCCTGTGAATGCCAGTTCCTGGCCCACCACCACACCAGGACGGGAATTAATTCAAGAGGGTAATTATAAACTCCCTTCCTTGTTTCCAGCTGGTCAGCCAGCAGCTCAGCCCACCACAGGCCTTTCACATTGCCCTGATGCTCACCCAGCCACTGTGGGACTCAAACGTCTTCTCAAAACATCATAGAGAGGCCTACCCCACAGAGCTTAGCCAGCACAGTGCAAAATATATCTGCTGCCTATCTTTCACTTATGTCAGTTCAGCAAACAATGGCTCTGTATCCCACCTTTGCCCTAGCCCACACCATCGATTCCCCGCTTGCTTGGGGTCTGTCTTCATGACTCATTCGGCAACAGCCACGTGAAGCAGCACCATACTCATGCACAAACTGCTGCAAATCTGCCCCTCCTCAGACGCGCACGCGTTTGGCTTCCTCTCTGCAGAAGCACCAGCCCTTCCTTAAAGCCTTCCCTGTCCTCTAAATGACACTGTGCCTTTCGGAGGAACTTCAGCTGTACCTAGCAATCATCTTTATTTCATGGTCTGCACCTAAACCCAGCGCTGCTCCCTGCAGCTCGGCAGCTGCCAAATCCCCCCCCAGCAGCAGCTCTCAGACCCATCCTGCACGTGGTACAAGGTGTCGAGCGTTTGGGAATAGCCTACAATGAATCATATTATATTTATGATAATATTACAAAGCTTAAAAGATTATCTTCACATCATGTTCTTGAGTTACAGAATCAGGTTGGTTTTTAAATGTGAATCAAGACAGTATATAGCCTGAGCTCACTTCTAAGCTTTAATGCACGTTCGCTGGAAGGCCAAAGCACTGGTAACTGTGAGGTACAGTACAGGGCAAAAATAAAGAGAGGAAAAGCCATGAAATACAGCCCCCCTGGAGCTCAATTACTTCTGACTCATCCTTCCAAACGAGTTCTTTGCCTCCATAAATCAGAGGGAACAGAAACACTCGCGCTGCTGAGAGAGGGTAATTATTCTTGCACAGTGTGAGGGGAAAACACACATGCTAATAGTGCCAGCTCATGAGACTGTGCTGGTGTCAACAGTGAGAAAAACATGCTTTTAAAAACACAGAGGGGCCCGCTACAACCTGTACAACAGCACTCAGTCCCACCTGCATGCTTGGGGGTACAGAAGCCCCTCCAGTCTGCAATCCAGAAGCCACAGGAGGACACAGAGCATGGGGATCCCTGCAGGAACAAGGTGGCCTAAACCCCCTGTTAACAGTTATCAGGGTTCAACACACTCAATTCCATCTGCCTGCACTAGGAGGGACTTGAGCTTGGTTGCTCATCAGGGAATTAGTGGAGCATCCTGAATAAAAGGAACAATTTCAAGATGTCTTAATTTTTCCAGGGCTTTTCCTTCAAAGCAGGGAACTTAAGGCAGTCCAGGACATTTCTCTGACCTTTTCTAAGGTGTGTAGGTTTGGATTTAGGAAATATTGCTGGTCCACAAGCAGCACAGAAGAACGAACATGACTTTGGTTCTGCAGATGCCCTATCAAGCATGCAAGAGCATATTGTTAAATATTGCCTTCTCCAGTATTCCATACGTATCACCACGCCAGCAGGTTATACGCTATTGCAAGTCTTATGTTCCTGAACTCTTATCCTGAATTTATTCATTCTCAGATTTAGTTACCAGTCAAATTCTATCAGCCTTTTTTTCCCATTATGATTTTTTTTCCTAGAACAATTCAGAAAAAAAACAATAGCAGACACTACTTTGAACAAGTAAAAGGAAAATTTTTTGTTTTACAAATTTAGCCTGGTGAGGAAGCTTATATTGTGGTTTTCTCAGCAGAACTCAACCTTCCTTGGGAGTACTGCAGCCACAATACTCTCACCGGCTACCCCAGCTCCTCTTTGGGAAAGCTCTTCTATCTGGCCAAGCCTAAAAGGGCATTTTTAGGCTTGCAGCTAACAGCAGCAGCTCACAGGAGCTAATAAGTGAAAAGAATAGGGAGAGCGCAGTGTGCATTTCTAATGGATACCAATATTCAAGCTTACCGAAAATTTCAAGGCCAGAAAAACAGCGGGAATCAAACAAACAGAAGTGGTAGATCCAAGTCTGAATAAGGGTCACACATTTAAAAGCAATTTAGGATCTAAACAAAGGGCTGATGTTCTGAAAAAAGTGCCACAAAGAGCACTGTTCAAGTCCTCTGCCTTCCCCTTCCACATCACCAAAGTAATTCTGGAAGGAAAGAAAGTTAACAGCAATAAGAAAAGGGGTAAATCCAGAGAACAAAAGCCTAATGGGAGAGCAATCACAGTCTGAGCCTTGTACAAAGCCACACGCACTGAACATCCATTCAGTCTAATGCTTAGGTGAGCAAACAAACTCTGCTCATTGAGATACTAGTTTCTTTTCAGGGCAGTCATACGTCCTTAGTATATACAAGAATCAATGCAGATGTCTCTACCATGCCCGAATGCCAATAAAACACCAGGCAGGATTTTCTAAATAGGACCTGGCATCTACCTGGCCACTTTTGACCCAGCCCAACTCTACTTGATCCTTACTGTCAAGACCTCAAACCATGGTGGAGACAACAGACCTGCTCCCAGGGCACCTAACGAAGAGCATTGTGTTAGCCATGGCCCCACAGTGCATACCCCTCATACTAAAAGTCCACCCTCCAGTAAGAGGGCCCATAACCTACCCACACAGATGTTTGGTAGCACCAAGAGACAGGACAACATATGGTCACATTAATAATTACACAGCCAGGTGAAAGGAAGATTTCCATAGTAATCATGTGGAGTTAGGAGGTCAGAGACAGAGCAGCAGTCAAAATAGCAGTGTGAAATGGGGTGTAGCCTAGTAACACAAAACTACAGTACCAACCTCAACGATAATTCATGAAATGCAGCCAATTATATAAGAAATAAAAGAGATAGCAATAAAAAGCCTGACATGGTCTACAGCCCTGTTGCTGGCAGCCACTCAGATCCCAGAAACATTTCATTCTGACAAGGTAATGCTTGCCCTGAGCAAGGGGAAAGATCCCAGCTCGACTCAACCACTAAAAATCTTCAAAATATCTGTCCAGTTAGAAAATTAAATTAATTTTAAGATTGATCCCCCTTCTGGAGCTTCCTTTAACCTTTACCTTTTTATTAGTAGAGATTAAACCCAGATATGCTTCAACGAACAGGATCTCATCAGCTTTTCTTCTTCACTACCAGCATGCCGTGATGTGGGTGATGATAAGCAAAGCCAGTGGTGTCTGCCACTTCCCAGCCCTGCTCTAAACAGGTCTCAACAGGGTTAATGGTGACAAAGCTCAGCATCTCACATACTCCCACAATAAGGTGGGTCTGTGAGACACCCAGGTCTCCCAGGGCATGCTCCTCCCAAGACCTAGACGCTCCATTGGGCTGAAGTCCTGTCAGCCTTGAACCAAGCCAAAGGAATAGCACATGTTGGCAAAGGACTAAATTGCACCTATACCACGTTGGCAGGACAGCCATGGACTGAATAGTGGCCTTGCAATTTCAGTAAACATCAACTAGGGAACGGCATGAATTACCATCCTACTGCGTTACACAGAAATAAAATCAATTTGTCTCTACTTATACACTCGCCCTTTTCTCTCAGCAACACTCCCCGTTCTCCCCGGGCACCTCTCCGCCGATCCACCACCCAATTAACCTTTCATTAAAGGCTTCCTAGACATTTACAAAAAGGCCACAGCACCCGTGATTAGCACTTTATTTCACGTGCATTGCTACAGCTACACATCCTGGTCTACGCTCCCCTTCGGAAGCACAACTCGCAGTCTCACCCTTCATCCAATGCCCCTCAGTACTAGGATGGAGGTGGACCACCAGAAATCACTCCTTATTTACCTTCATTGTCTCTCATTGTTTTTAAAGACCTTTACAATATTTCTTCTTAGTCATCTCTTTCTCAGTATAAGGAATCCTGGTTTTCTTGAAAACTCCTGGTACAAAACCCACCCCTTATCACTGATTTTAACCCTCTTTATCTTAAAGCCTCTTTCCAGTTCTCCTAGTTTGTTCCAGAGCCAGGAGATAAGAGAGCAGCAAGCAGTGCAACCACAGGCTTACACAGCTGGATCATGTTTTCTTCCCACTGCCTTTGCTAATAACTCCTAATGTTCAATTTGCTTTTGATCGCTGCTGAGCACTGAGCCAATACTACCACAGGGCTCTACATTATAACCCAGAATCTCAAACCCCCAGAGCCTGTTGGTATCTCACAGCTCATCATCTTGTGTACACACAGAATTATTTTTGTGTGCATCACTTCACATTTTCCTACCCTGAAATTCACCTGTCATTTTATAGCATCCCACCACTCTGTTTCAGAACATCCTTCTGCACGTCTTCGCATGTTGCCTCTATCTTTACTACCCCAAATAGTTTGCTGTGCTGCCAAAACTCATTTATTTTCTTTTTTGTTCCTTTTTCAAGTCCCTGACACGTATTTGAAGGCTCCAACTTCTCAGCATGAGACCTTGCAGTATTCTGCTGGTGACTTCCCTCCACCAGGAAAACTCATTATTTACTTCCACTCTCTGTTCCTCATCTTTTAACCAACTTTTTTTTTTTTTTTTTTTTTTAAGTAAAGACCCTCTCCCTCTTTTTTCTCAGCCCCTTCATTTCCTTAAACATCTTCTGTAAGGAACCTTGATAAACGTCTTTGAAAAAATCCAAGCAGGCTTTATCAACAGAGCACTCTGCTCCACACACTTGTTAGCTCCTTCAAAGCACCATTTTGCCCTATGCCTTCTCATGCGTGTTCGCAGCTGTCTTTTCACTTGAAAGCAAATTCTGAGTTTCATGGGACACTATTGAGGCCAAAGCTTTTTAGCTTCAGGTGTTCTAAAAATTCACCCAAAAGGAAACATTATGTCCCAAAGTGCCTCTTTTGTCATCTCACAAACACCTCCTGGACCCGTATTCCCTTTAAGTAAGATCCAAAAAAATCCTTGCCCAACATAACTACCAATACTAACACAAACATTTTATCTCATGTGTCTTTCCTTCACTGCCTCAGAGAGTACAGGCTAGCATCAGTCTAGGTTTAATAAAGGCTGGTGAATGTCTTATTGCAAATATTTATTTGGGCACTGACCCCTGAAACAAATCCAATTCATCCCATTGCATTTCAGCTCCTAAATACACAGATCGCTTTCTGCAGAGGCCTCACACTACCGCCCATCTCTCACTGAGCTTTTCGAACCCCTTTATCATACTTCTCTTCACAAAGCTGTAATCAAGTCACATATGTGTACTAGGGTTTTCCAAGTATCCCAAGGGAGTTAAATGCCACCATTTACTACTGATTTAGGTATGTAATTTACATGGAGCCCACTGAAAATCTCAAATTTTGTGTTAACATTCACTTCTTCAGCACAGCCAATGGAGGTCCTGCTTTCAGGTACCACGAGCAAGCTGATCTTGATGGGCAAAATAAATGCATCAAGCAGATGAAACCACTTGCAGTATTCGGCATCACAGACTCAATGCCTTCCAGTTTGGGTACCAAAGAGTACTTGTGCCTTTTGAATCATGGAATACCTTGGGTTGGAAGGGACCTTTAAAGGTCATCTAGTCCAACTCCCCTCCAATGAGCAGGGACATCTTCAACTAGACCAGATTGCTCAGAGCCCTGTGAAACCTAACCTTGAATGTTTCCAGGGATGGGGCATCTACCACCTCCCTGGGCAACCTGTGCCACTGTCTCACCACCCCCATCATAAAAAAATTCTTCCTTATATCTAGTCTAAATCTACCCTCTTTTAGTTTAAAACCATCACCCCTTGTCTTATCACAACAGGGCCTGCTAAAAAGTTTGTTCCCATCTTTCTTACAAGCCCCCTTTAAGTACTGAAAGGCCACAATAAGGTCTCCCCAGTCTTCTCTCCTCCAGTCTGAACAACCCCAACTCTCTCAGCCAGTCCTCACAGGAGACGTGTTCCATGCCTCTGATCATTTTTGTGGCCTCCCCTGGACCCACTCCAACAGGTCCATGTCTTTCCTGCACTGAGAGCCCCAGAACTGGACACAGTACTCCAGGTAGGGTCTTCACCAGAGCAGAGGGTCAGAATCACCTCTCTCAACCTGCTGGCGACGCTTCTTCTGGGCTGCGAGTGCACATCGTCAGCTTGTGTCCAGCTTTTCATCCACCAGTACCCCAAAGTCCTTCTCAGCACGACTGCTCTCAATCCCCTCATCCCCCAGCCTGTATCGATACCAAGGGTTGCCCCGAGCCAGGTGCAGGACTCTGCACCTGGCCTTGTTGAACCTCATGAGGTTCACATGGGCCCACTTGTCGAGCTTGTCCAGGTCCCTCTGGATGGCATCCTGTCCCTCAGGCATGTCAACCGCACCACTCAGCTTGGCGTTGTCTGCAAACTTGCTGAGGGTGCGCTCGATCCCACTGTCTGTCATTGATAAAGATAATAAATAGTACCGGTCCCAATACTGACCCCTGAGGGACATTACTTGTCACCAATCTCCATCTGGACATTGAGCCTTGACCATTACCCTCTGAACGCAACCATCCAACCAATTCCTCATCCACCAAACAGTCCACCCATGAAATCCCTATCTCTCCAATTCAGAGAGAAGGATGTTGTAGGGGACTGTCAAAGGCCTTACAGAAGTCCAGACAGACAACATCCATAGCTCTTCCCTTGTCCACTGATGTAGTCACTCCACCACAGAAGGCCACTAGGTTGGTCAGGCAGGACTTAGCCTTGGTGAAGCCATGCTGGCTGACTCAAATCACCTCTCTCTCCTCCATGTGCATTGGCATAGCTTCTAAGAGGATCTGTTCCATGATCTTCCCAGGCAGAGAGGTAAGGCTGATAGGTCAGTATTTCCCAGAGTCCTCATTTCTACCCTTTTTAAAAATGGGTGCAATGTTTCCCTTTTTCCAGTCACCAGTGACTTCACCTGACTGCCATGACTTTTCAAATATCACAGAGAGTGGCTTAGCAACTACATCAGCTACATTTGACTCCACAACATTCTATAATTCCCAGTGATTTTGCTTGTTTCACACTGATCTAAGACCACCGTGCAGGTCAGTACACCCCTGAAACCCCCTTCGAGCTCAGCACTTAGAGATGCACTGCCAGTTCTGCAAACATCCCAGGCTAATGAGGTGTCTCCTCCAACACTTGGTAGGACAAAGGATTACTCCCGTGCCATCAGCCATCGGAGAACATGCACCACAGCAAGCTATAAAAAAGGAGCACAGCGATAGGGCTGGATAGAGAAGGAGCTGTAGGAGAGGAGCAAAGAAACCACAGGAAGAGCCCATTACTGACAGCACAGCCCCAGGACAGAGTCCAGCAGGGACAGGGGGAAAATTGCCAGATCTTTCCCACACCTAACAGAGCTGCGCTAACTCACCGGGGTGGCCACAGAGTGAGCTGATGTTTCTGCTGTGCCTATGGAAAGGACCATTGGTGCCACACACCACAGGAGTGGCAGATGGATGGGGAAAGGCACTCAAAGCTCTGTACATGCCCTGAATCCCACCTTACTTAAATGCAAATGATGTTTGAACAGGTTTTTAACATGAGAAAACTTCCACTGATACAAAATGCTGGCTACTTAGTTTCTGTTTGTTTTCCTTCTTGCCCATGTATCCCTTACAATTATTGTACAGTCAGAACCTTCTGTAGAAATTACCATTTTTCCCCAGAGTCACATAAAAGCATGAACCTAGGCTCTATTCCAGAAAAATCTGCAAGAAAACACTAAACTATGCAATACACAGTAGGGACAAAATCTTTTCAGACACGTTTACAATGCAGGGCAGGCACTTTTGTGTTAAAAACCCATATAAAGCTGACAAAGCAGAAACACGCTTCTGTAGTGTAAACGCAGGACAGAAATGTGTGGTTTGGTGGCTTAGATCTGAGAATAGGGCAGCAGTCCTTAGACAAATCTGTATGTCAAAGACTTAGCACACACGTCCTCCAACATGTATCTAAGCATCCAGAGTACACATAGTTGGACCTCATTAGCTATGTCATTTTTGTTGCTCTCAAAGATCAACCCAAACCCAAGGACTTCAGAGAGGGCTCTAATCGTGGGCTGTGCTGTTGCCAAAGTGCTACAAAAGATTTCAGCAGATATCTCCCCTCTAGAGGAATGGGGCGCTTCCAAAATTTCTGCACCATCAAACAACGGGTAACTCAACATCTCTCATGTCCAACCACACATTTCTCAAGGAGCAGACATCTCAACATCCAACAACAGCAGTACTGTCAACATGGATTGTTTTCCATGACCTTCTGGACCACCAATGGTCTGTAGATCGTAATTTGGTAATCACTGATCTGTAGGAAGTTGTTACAGCAAATAAACATGAGGGTTATGTAATATCACCCTTTATTGCCTCTCTCGGGGAAGATAATAGAGAGGAGGAAATGAGGCTTCCAGTATTGACAGATTTCTTTACCAAATTTCTGACTTTGTCAATTTTCCACTTGGTATGCTGCCACAAATGCAGTATTGAATAATTACAGTGCCCCCCCCGCTTCCCTCCTCCCCTCTTCAACTAATCACATAAACTCCAAAAGCAAACATAAAATCCTCATTTTTAGCAAAGTTGTCCTAAATGTGCCCTTTGGACTTTGCTGAAGCATTATGATAAAGTGCACGTTCACATCCAGTACATGACAGCATGCCTGCAGCCCTGCAATTCTGAACATTCAGTCTTCTGTGCTAGATTCTTCACAACCACCAACAGTGGCACCATGAGAATGGCAGAAAACTTCAAGCAGAGCAAAACCTGTATGTGTGTCTATGAAGTGAGAGCTTAAGACTTCACCCACACACAGGTTAGAAAGAAGCAAAGAGTCTTATCACAGCCTCTCATCTGAATATATTCTTTGAAATTCGCTTCTGATGCATGACCTTTAGCATAGAAAGCACTTCATACACACCTCTCCTATTTTTAATATCATCACTTTCAAGAAGCTGATGTATTTCACGTGCTTTCATCAAGAAGAATGAAAAGAAAAATCCAAAAGGAAAAAATGAAAAAACATAGGTAGCATAACGTTGACATTTGATGCTGGTATTTAGCCATAATGTCAACTTTGCTAACTTCGCAATTTGTCAGCAATGATCAGACACAGGGATTTTTCTACATTAGGAAGAAGTAAATAACATGATTCAAAGAGATGCTAAGAGTGTACACAATACACATGGCTCTCTAAGACTGAGAGGAGGAGGGACCTTACCTCATACCCGTGTCTGCAAAGCTTTGGGATCAGAATGAATAAAAGGCATGCGAAGTGTGGTAATTAAGTCCCAGATAAAGGCTGTAAAGACCTCAACTCATATGGCTTCAGAAGCCAATGTTACATGTCCCTCAGCAGTCAAAAAGCCCACTAGCTATGTATCAAGGGTAAAAGTACACCTGAACTTCCTTCCCCAAAAAGTGACAATTCCAGCAGTTCCCGCAAGAAGTGATGCTTTCCAAGGCTGCAAATACAGATTACAATCAATAGAGCTGATGGCAATTGAAGGAAAGAGGGGCAGTTCATCTCCCAGCCCATGAAATTGCAAACTGCCATGAGAAGCTATTTCCTTCAATTCAGAATATTCCCTCCCTTTTTCCCCTTTAACAATGGGCCCAGAAAAAGCCAGAGACATCTGTCAAACCCAGATGGCTCACTTAGAAAATGACTGCGTGTCTGTTTATAAGGAAAGCAGTAGAGTCAACAGAGAAGGGTTGGATATTTATGTACATTGGAAGCCGCTCATCTCTGCAATGACAACTTGAACTCGCTCCCAGCTCCGCTGCAGGCAGGACCAGAGAGCTACTGCTCCACTGAGGGACCTCATTTGCCTTTTGCAATGGGCCACATTCAGCAAAAGTGAGACTACGTGGATGAACTGCTCCTCATGGCATCGTCGAGGTCTCGCAACCCTCTAGCCAGGAAATTCCCTTTGGGAAAAGTATATCCAGAAGAATATTCAGTGACCCAACACACAGAAGCGGCAGACTACAGGTCCCGGGCTCAGCTGCAAATAAAACGTAATTCTGCCCTTCAAAAGAAAAAGCGGGAGGGGAACATAACTCCATACTGAAAAGACTAATTTCCAGGGGATTAAGCTATTGTGCTATTCACTCTTGTCTATTTTAGCTGCTGCTCAAGATGTTAACCTCACTACTCCCAGTGAAGCAATAAAAACAATTATCATGCTGGCAATAGGATTTGCAGCTCAGAAGAAATGTGTATTAAGGAAGGAGTGAGGATTGCTGCTGTGAATAACTGCTTCCAGTCCTGGCAGCTCCCTATAACCAGCAAAAATATATTGTACCTTAAACAAGGCACTTCAGCCTGGGTAGGCAGGCTGACACACACAGGGACAATACGTCTGCCAAACCACAAAACCCCCAGAGGACAGAGCATAGATGTCACAGCAAGGAGAGCCTTGCAAAAGAAAATTGGCACGAGGACACCTGCCTTTGCTCCAAGACCTTCATTTTTACCAGCAGATGCTACCAAAAGCAATGCTGTGACAACAAAACCACCATGAGGAGAAGCTCAAAGCCCTTAAGAGCATCCCTGAATGTCCTAAAGTTACTTTTCTTCTAACCAAAACTTGTTCGGTTTGCTGGAAGATGGGGAAGAGAATCAAATGCTTCATCTAATCCCTGGGGGACTCTGATCATGATGGTGCAGTACAGACACCCGTGTGGTGTGCTGGCTGTAAGCACCACGCAGTCAGGAAGAGTGCCTGGTGTTCAAGAAGGCAAATGAAGGGGATCCAAGTCAAACGCAGCACACAGCCCTAATGGCCTTTCTATAGCCCTCATGCTGTCAACCAGTGACGCCAAGTAACCACACTCAACACCAGTGCAATTAAGTGAATTTAGTACTTGCAAAAGTCGCCATGCTGACAGACTTCAAAGTGAAGCAATTTGCTTAAGGACAGAGAAATGCAGCAATTTTTTCTCCATCCAACCCCCCCACCAGTTGCGTGCCTCCCTGGTCCTCCGCTAGCAAGGGGGTACCAGGACACGAATCCTTTCCCACTCACACCATTTGTTCTTTAAAAGTAAATAGAGAGGCAGCTTTTGCCATTTCCACCAAGAAGAAGATACAGTGACCCTCCACTAGCACATGCATCACTCCAAGATTAACAGCAGCCACACACCAGGAACCCTGACTCAGCACAGCCAGCACCCACCAGGCATCGGTACCCTGCCATCCCCAGTGAATCTCAAGTCACCGCAACTTCCCCCAACACAGGCTGTCACCAAGCCAGAGATGAGCAGGCAGGGACCTTTAATTACATCTTGCCCATTTCCTTGCTGATTACAAAAGGGGTCACAGCAAAAAGACACTTCAGCAGCTTTGCCGAGTCCTGCACAACTTTGCAGCTTCCCATCAAGCTCTGAAGGCTGCTCTAGCTCACTTTGGCACTACTATTTTTGCTGCCTGTGCTGGGGATTGCTCAGGGACCATGCAAGACACTGCCTCTATAAAAAAAAAAAAAAAAAAGGAGTATTTTACAATATCCTCTCCCCCCTAATCTTACCAAAGAAACAGGTCCTGCTATATTTTCCAGAAATTTGTCTACTTTGGAACAAAAGCATCGCTCTTGGGGGTAATCGCTGGAGTTACCCGTCAGGTGCCTGCTCCATCCTTCTGCAGTACCAGGAACAAGGGATTGAGTTGCTAATAACACAAGATGACAAACATTTCAAAAGGTACTGCAACAGAGGCCATTTCTTCTGGCCAGTCTGCTTCTGTTTCTACACTGGGCTACAGCAGCTGTGGCATAGGCAGTCGCTCCACAATTCTGTCCCAGTTGTAGTCACCCAGGGCAGGAGGGACCCACCATGCAAGTCCCTTGGGGCCACCCCATGGCCACCAAGAGAGAGCACTGCAGAGCCTACTTTTCTCTCACAGCACCAAGTTACTCCTAGATCCCCCAGCACGAGGTCCCCAAAGCCACCAACAAGCTGAGCCCACAGAGTTCAGATCCTAGGCATTAACTTTTGAGGCCCAAGAAGCTCAGGCCTGCAGGGTTAGGTCAAGTCCAACTCAAAGAAACATTTATTTTCTAGGTAAACTAAAGATTCACTGTTCAGAATTACATTAAACTGAGAAGATGAGAATTCCATTAGCTAATCTAATTTAACCTGATCTGTTTGAATTTCATTAGATGTGGCTGCACTGGAGACTCAGTAATGAGACTCCAGTACATTAGGATCCTGACTGCTTCTAACTCAATCTCCCAACCTGATGCGGACAGCTGCAATTGTGCTAATTAGCTACAGAACCTGTGATGTACTTCAGCTGAGCTCGGGGTGAAGAGAAAAAGATTAAAATGAATCCAAATGAATGAGAAAGCACCAGCGTACTTGCATACAATTTCCAGGATGGAAACAACACACCCTGTGCTTGCAGGTGTCTTCTCTTGACTCGGATGGGGGAGGGCATTGCATAGGAACAAAGCATCCCAGGGTAAGATCAGTTAATTGGCTTGATCAATTAAAGGATGAGACTGAAAATAAAAAAGATTTTTCTTATTTAAATAACCCCCATACAAGTTCTGTCAGCCATTGGAAACCAAAGCTATTTTGGAAAACAATCAGAGCATTGTTATTTCTAAAGTTAGCTTACTTCGTTGTTTTACATATAAAGAAAGTGTCGCTCTCAAATTTGTCAGCACTCCCACTGAGATCAAGAGGATGCTGGTTTGAATAAGCAGCTAGACAGCCTGGATGGCAGCATTCAGTCCCCATCCCTGCTCAAGGCAGACAAAAGGCCTGCGGTACTCTCCGCTTACACTGCAGGCACACGGATCAGGTTCAAGCTCTTGATAAAGGCACATGTCACTTTAGATTTTTGTGTCAAAAAGAGCCTTCTAATTTCAGCACCACAAAGGCAGTCTGCAAAATAAGTGACATTTATTGTTGTGCCCATAGATGCAGTTATATTGGAACAGGAGAGGCACACGCAAACCATGGAGAGTGCTCAAGCTGCCACCTCTTGCACCATGATATCTAGCAAGGGCTGGCTCAAAAGCCACAGCACATCTAACCTGCTTTCAGGAAGGGATGAGGGTCCTCCAGCCAACAAGACAGAAACCAAGATTTACAGTGGCAACACTAAGACTCACCTTTGGAGTCAATGCCTTTTTTTTTTTTTTTTTTTTTAAACCAAAGCTACAACAGTTTGGGAAGAAAAGGATGGGATGTTATGAAATTGGCTGGACTCTACCAAAGGAGAAGTTCCAAGGCCAGAGTCAGGGTACTACCCTGCTGATATCAGTGATATGTATTTGCAAGACACATGCAACATCCCCCTCCCTCTCTGCACCTTGGCTGCCTTTCCAGGTCTCCTGCATCTCCTTGGGGAAGCCCTCCAGGACTGCTCACAGAGCCTTCCCAACCCCACTGAGGCCCAAGCCATTAATTCAGGCAAAGTTTTCTGGGGCACAGTGACACCTGCAACAGAGATATATCTGAAGGACTACCAGTACTATTTAACATCTTTGTTGGCAACATGGATGTTGGAATTGAGCACACCCTCAGCAAGTTGGCCAATGACACCAAGCTGTGAGGTACAGCCAATACACTGGAGGGAAAGGATGCCATCCAGAGGGACCCGGACTGCCTTGAGAGATGGACCCATGCAAACCTCGTGAAGTTCAACAGTGCCCTCAGTCAGGGCAATCCCAAGCACAAATACAGGCTAGGCAGAGAATGGATTGAGAGCAGCCCTGAGGAGGACTTGGGAGTGTTGATTGACGAGAAGCTCAACATGAGCCGGCAATGTGCGCTCACAGCCCAGAAAGCCAAGCACATCCAGGGCTGCATAAAAAGAAGCACAGCCAACAGGTCAAGGGAGGTGATTCTGTCCCCCTGCTCTGGTGAGGGCCCACCTGGAGTACTGTCATCCAGCTCTAGAGACCCCAACGTAAGGACACAGACCAATTGGAGTGAGTCCAGAGGAGGGACACAGAGATGATCAGAGGGCTGGAGCACCTCTCCTATGAAGACAGGCTGAGAGAGTTGGGTTTATGCAGCCTGGATGAGAAGACTCCAGGGAGACCTTATAGTAGCCCTCCAGTACTTAAAGGGGACCTGCTGGAAAGATGGGGAGGGACTCTTCATCAGAGAGTGTAGTGATAGGACAAGAGGTAATGGTTTTAAACTGAAAGAGGGCAGATTTAGATTAGATATTAGGAAGAAGTTCTTTACTGTGAGGGTGGTAAGGCACTAGCAAAAGTTGCCCAGGGAACCTGTGGATGCCCCATCCCTGGAGATGTTTAAGGCCAGGCTGGATGGGGCTTTGAGCAACCTGGTCTAGTGGAAGGTGTCCCAGCCCTGGGCAGGGGGGTTGGAACTATATGATCTTTAAGAATGGTTAGAGTTGGAAGTGACCTATGATTCAACCATCCCAGGCAGCCTCTTTGCTTGTCTGCAGAGGGTGCAGAGTAATTACAGAAGCTTTAGTGACCTGAGGCAGAGCCAGAGCATTGCAATGCTTTTCCAGCATAAACTGTACTTTACAAGCTTATGTCAAGCCCAGGAGGAGCCTGTTGCAATGAGCTCATCAGGAAGACACAGAGGTACAAATCACCCCATCACTCTCCTGCCTTGATTAACGCCCCCTTCGGAGCCTACAGCAGTGGGGAGCTAGAGCTCAGAAAACTGTGCAGGGGCATGTTTCACTGTGAAAGAGCAGGATTTAGGCAGGGAGAAGTTTTGTAACCTTCTCCTGGCTTCTCTCTTCTCTCCACAGCCCCACTGGCACACAGAGCAGCCTGAGGGACATCTGAAGAAGCATCTGGAGCCTTTGAGAAATATAACCTCATGCAATTTAGAAACACTAGACATACTCAAACGGTGTGGGGAAGATCTCATTTACAGCTGGGGGAAAAAAAAGGTAGAATTAATCCTGATCTGTCACGGAACAGTGGCTCCCACTTAAATACTCAACTGTTTGTGGTTGAACCTACTCCACGCTTTCCCATTCCACGCAAAGTCACATTGATATTGATTTTAGAATTACTTTCAAATTACAAGTGCTAGCAATAAAATTAACTGCATGAGTTTCGAGCATTACACTTCTCTTGCGATTTCAATTATTGATTAAGTACCGTGGTAGAAGCATTAAGCCTCAAAATGTTAACAGTGATTATTGCTTTGCTACTGCAAGGTTTTTGGGGGTAGGGGGTTGTTATTGGTGTTTTCTTTTTTCCTTTTTTAATTTTTGGGAGCAATGCTTATGCTGGATACTCTGGGAGCTGTAGTTCAAATGCCATCATATTCAATGTAAGTGCCTAAAAGATAGAAACTGGTTTTAAATCAATCAAATACAGTGAGTTTTGATAGCAAACAGTGGATAAACCATGTTTTACTGGCCTGGCTGAAACAGCTGTATAATTAGCAATGGATGGCCTCACTGTTCTTAGCATTCTTGTTGATCAGCTAGTATTTACTGAAAGAAGCTGCACATCACCCCCCAGAGGTTTCAGTGAAATGAGGTGTCAGGGGTTTATTCACAGCGAAGCAAACAGATTTCACAATCAGCCTGCTGTGCCAAATATATTGCTGGCGTAACTCCACTGGCTACCCTGGATTTTTTCTAGAGGAGAGTGGCCCTGGATTTTTTACCATAAAAAGAGCAAATTCATTATCATCTGTGATACCTGCTGAACACCCACATGTTTCACAAGCCACAAACAGAATGAGAGCAGTAGGAAAGGGCAACAGCCACATCCCGTGGAAACAACGCAGCCCTGTAACTTGAGGACTCATCAAGTTGGGTACGACATTCCCTTTGCAGAGGTGCTGCAGCTGCTTGTGCTCATCTCCTGATGCTGCCACCACAAATGCCCAGCAGCTTTCAGCTTGGACACCTGCATCTCCTTAATTAACACAGCAGAGACGAAGCCCGGATGGGGAGCAATCACAGCAGTAGTTTATCCACCCTCCCCATTTATCTTTCTGGAGCAGGTTTGGAGGTACTTCAGGTGGAAAAGCTGAGATATGGATGTGCTTACCAAAAGAGTGTGTCTATGTGCCTGCAGACACATGCACACACCTATGCAAGAGGATGGACGTAGTCAGCAGAGGGTTGTGCACTTGTTTATCTGCAGCAAGAAAGTTCGAGCCATGAGGATTTCCACGGTCTTGCTCCACTGCACACAAGTCATGTAAATCTCTGCTTGGCAGCTCCCTTCTCTGGCAAAGCTGGTCTCTGAAGGTTGGCCTCCATCACTCCTCTAATTTCTTGTTCCTCCTAACTAAGCTAAGCTGATAAGCTGTGCTGAACATCACTTCTCAAATCACTCAGCAAAAATCTCACAGTGGGGCAGGCAGTTTCAAAATTATCTCAGTGACTCAGATTTCCCTCTTCCCTTCCCTTGTGCTGTTCCATTGAAAACATTATTTGCACAAAAATCAAGAGCTCATTTCTCCAAGTTCACGCATAGCACAAGTCTAACATGAACACCAGCCTGGCCGCTGACTGCAAAAGCTACCCCAAATAAGCAGCAGCAGGAGGGAATAGGAGCCACGCATGCAGAGCTGTATCATGTCCCTGAGGGCATACGAGGAGTTGTAACCCCAGCACGGTAAACCAACGCTTCTCCAAAGAATCATAGAATCGTTAAGGTTGGAAGGGACCTTTAAGATCATCGAGTCCAACCATTAACCTAACCTGACAAAACCACTTCTAAACCATATCCCCAGGTACCACGTCTACCCTTTTTTTTTTTTTAAACACATCCAGGGATGGCAAATCCACCACCTCCCTGGGCAGCCTATTCCAATGCTGGATAACCCTTTCAGTGAAAAAATTTTTCCTAATATCCAACCTAAACCTCGCCTGGCTTAACTTGAACCCATTTCCTCTCATCCTATCACTTGTCACTAGGTGGAAGAGGTCAGTCCCCATCTCTCCACAACCTCCTTTCAGGTACTTGTAGAGAGTGATAAGGTCTCCCCTCAGCCTCCTCTTTTCCAGGCTAAACAGCCCCAGTTCCCTCAGTTCCTCATAAGACTTGTCCCCCAGACCCCTCACCAGCTTCGTTGCCCTTCTCTGGACACGACCAACAATGCCCTTTTTGCTATATGTTTGTAGGGTAAGAGACCCCAAATGCACATCAGGGCCTCTAATGGGCTATGCATTGTAGAAATACACCGGGAAAATTGTGCAGTTTAAAAGAGCATCCCATGTGAAGTTAACTTACAGCTTTTGAACATGAAACCTCCATTGCATGACTCCAGCCAGCAAACCCTCACAGCTAGTGGTCAGGATGTTTCACCAGCTAGACGTGAAGTCAGTGCACCAAGAGATACTGCAGCTGCTAACAACACCAAAAAGCTTTGGCTTCCTTACAGTGATGCAGTGAGATACCATGTCCCAGCAGAAGGCTGCTTAAAGGCAAGGAGTTGGGCAATAAGACTGCAGCATGGATAAGAGGCAGTGCCCAGCCTCAGGCACAGGAGAGGACCTGGGCTTCATAGTGAAAAATCTAGTCTGGAAAACTAGCGCTTTAGAAATTAGCAATGTGAGATCTTGAGGGTAAGCTGTAAGTCTCTAAAGGGCAGCAGCATGCATCGCATATATGCGTGGGTACACAGCAAGTTTAACAAGCAAAAAGCACTCATTCAAAAGCTGGGTGTTGGATCACAAGTCGGATCTGAACCCACATTCCTCTCTTGCCTCCTTGGGTTTCACATTTGGCCTGCTCCACAACCTGATCATTCATGCCCCAGCATTGCAGTATTCCCCTCCTCCCTGAGCAGTTTGACCTTTTAGCTGGAGGCACAGGTACCCTGGTGATTTAGGGCACAAAGACATGTCATTTAAAGCAAATAAAGTGGGGCGGCTGTTCTTGCACAGTTTACAGCTGCACTGTGAAACTCACAGCTGAAGGATGGGAGGGAGGCCAAGAGCACAGGTGGGTTTCAGAAGGACATCACCCAACTCACAGCCAGTTTTCAAGGAGTAGGACACCCAACCGAGACTGGGAGGCAGGAGCAGGGGGAAGGCTGCATGCAGGGAACGAGCACCCAGTGCCCTGTCCCTCTTCTCTGGGCATCCTTTAATACTATCAAGGATGGAATAATTGGAATAGATGGTCTGAGCTAGGCTGGCAAGTATCTTTTTTCATATCAGCTAAAACCATTTGCTAATTCAAGCTTAACCCAGCACACTCCAGTTCTCTGAAGTGAAGACAGCAACTGAACATTTGAACCCACATCTGGCTGGTAAGTGAGCTACAAGAATGACTGAAATCAAATTTAAATCATCCCAAAGAACATTAGAGCTAGTATGTAAGTCTACCCTATAGCTAAGCATAGCAGGGGACTTCAATTTGATTTATCTCAGGAACATTAATGCACCGACTAGCTCTGTTTCTCTGGGGAGAAGTCATTGCATAATTTACATATTTTGGTCATATAGCAGGGAGGGGAAAAATTATGAAAACACATGTGAAACATTTGGATGTGCTCAACTACCAAAGATTTCATAATGAACACAGTCATGACATTAGATTAGTGTTTCCCGATGCAAAGAGGATTTTGTTTTAACTAGAAGCATAACAAGGAATTATAGCAGCTGTGCCTGTCATTATTCTGCTTAGCTTGTTAATAGAATTGGTTTCCTAGAACCAAATTGGTTCAAAAGATTAATTAAAAACAGGTGGTTCTGTGCAGTAACTTCTTCACACCACATTAAGAACTTTTTGTGGCCAAACCACCTCCAGTCTTCCTAATGACCTGCAGAAGTCCCATTTGCTCATCTCTGGGGGCAATAAAATAGTAATAAAATTAAATTCATAACACTGCCCGTGTATGTTGCAAGGCACACCTTAGGAGAAAAGCAATGCCCAATGCACTAACGAGGCTGGCCCTTGTGAGCCTTCTCCAAAGGATGGTGTTCCATGGGAACATGCTCCCTTTCACTGTACATCTCAAGAAGGATAGTCTTTGCAGAAGACATCCCCAAGGGGGCTTAGAAACAATTTGTTAGTCAACAAGGGCTGAAGCTCATTAGCCTTAAAAAAGGAGAAGGTGCTTTGAAGAAGTCTTCCAGCTATAAGCAGACAAGTTTTGTATTTGGAGGGTTTATCACCATCTCTGCAGGCTACATGCAGCCCAGACCCAAGACGCCACCCCATGTCAGAGCCACACCAGCTAAATGCCTTCTGCAGGCAAGGACTTTAAGTACTGCTCACGCAGCAAAACTCAGTCATGCCGAAGAGGTCTGTCTATTAACGCAGTGGGAGGGGGGGGGAAGGGATTTGGGGATCCAAGAATGGACTGGGAATGTGAAAATCCTGCTAAAAATCCATGAGGAAAGTTCACAAAGCTTATTTCGCTGAATATTTGAGTTTTCTTTTAAGGGTTTTTGTTTGTTTGCCTTTTAAACCCCTCCAGTACAGACCCAAGACAAATATTGTCTTGAGCTAAAGGGAGATGCACTGAATATTTGTGAAGGCCCAAAACTCCTCACCATCCAAGTCATTCTCACAGTAGATAGGAAACACATGTTGTGCCTAAAGCAAGGACAGTTTTGACAAGCTTTGGTACTTTGTCTTATAAAATATTATGAGATTTTTAAGGCATGTTAGGGACTTGACATTTGGTGGAAAATGAGTTCTCAGAGACGATGAAAAAACCTTGATGACAATTTGGGTGTCAGTACCAGTCTCTTTAGTAACATTCTGAGTCTGCAAAAAAAAGTAATTGGAAGGTGATTCCCAAAGATTAAAAAAAAAAAAAAACTGGTAAGTCTTACAAATCACCTCCCTGGACTACTATGGCCTGCTGGTGGACACCATTCAAATGCTTTCAATGACGTGGAGAGTTGAAAGCATTTTTAGCTTGTTATAACAAGGCTGTTGGGGCATACTCTGCAGAGCATATCCATATTGCATAGGTGTGATGGAGAGGAATCAGTAAGACACAACATTTGCAAAGGTACTATGGGTCTGCTCCAAACAAAGCTGTCAGTGCTGTTGTCCACCAGGTAACAAAAGGCAATTTTTGGTCTGTTTTCCTAAGGAAACAAAGGTTTATAGCATGGGCATGGCCAGACAGACACAGCTCTAGTATAAATGGCAGGAGAGGATGTCCAGCTGAGTAGCCACTGTTAAATCAAATGAGCAGATGTCTGCACAAACCCTGGCAGATAGGAAATGGGCCATGAACTAAATGCCATTAGCTCCTACTTGCCTCCCTTTTTTGCAAAGGCAGAGTGTACTTCTATACCAGTGCCTCCTACACCCCCAACCTCTTAGCCATGGCCAGATCCAGACACATTGGACAGAGAAGCAGAGAGGTAAGCAGCTCCAATGAGATACAGAACAGCAGAGACAAGACATCCTGTGCCTTTGCATGCGCAAGGCTGCAGAAGAACAAGCCCCTTAGGAGATGCAAGAGAACCAAACTAAGACAAATCATAGGAAAGAGGATGTCATCAGCTTGCTCACAGAACTGTTCCCTGGATGACCAGGAATGTTTCAAGGAAGGTCTCTGCAGCTCTGGAGGATTTCACACCTACCTCTCATTTCTCTGTAGAGCTTTAAGATACCTTACACCCATGAGATCTTATACACCCATATATTACAGGTGTACTACTGGAGCTGGCAGCCCCCCTTTCTTTTAGCAGCACAGGAGCTAACACACAGCCAGGTGATTGCACAGCCCCGCTGCAGACAACCCACTGCTGTACAGCTGGTGCCAAGAGACACGGAGCGCAGAATCAGCAGCACAGACAACCAATGCTCCTCTATGTGAAGATGCAGGAGGGAGCATTCACCTCTGCACAAGCACCTATGAGGTTTCTGCATCATTCATTCCTCGGGTCTCCTTACAAACAGGCTTACTCAGATCCACCCCTAGCGTCAGTTCAGTTATATCCTGACCTCAGCTCCCTTCTCCTCATTTGTGGAGGTAGGACAAATGCAGTTGTACAGGGAAACATAGCTGTGCTGGTTAGAGGCTTAGGTATTCTTGGCCACACACACCAGCGTACAACAGCTCCAAGTAGAAATTTGCACAGAGGTTGTAGAAAATCCAAGCAGCATCATTAAGTTATCCGTATTTGAAAGCTGCAGGCTGAGCTACAGTTTATGCAGCAGGAGATACCACACAGCTGAATCACAGTCTCACAAAAGACCAGCTGAGAATCGTACAGCCAGGGAGGCTTCATTCACACGAGAATCTCTTTGGAGAGCACATCAAAAACCCCTTGCCTGTGATCTTTCAAACACTGCTCAGTCACAAGCAGTTAGGATTACAGCAGGGCCAGACTCAGCAGGAAAGCAGGCTCAAGCTCGCTATTTTGTCCTGTCCTCTGTCATTTCAGCTCCCAGAGAAGTAAAGTGGAAAAAAGCACACCTGAAAAGTTGGTTTAATTTCATTTCTAATATGGGGCACAAGCAGGTTTCTGATTTACCAAACAGCTATCACATTACTGCTGCTAAATTCCCATGCTTATTCCTGCTTAGCTTCGCTTTGTTTCAGCCTTTTGGTGGATTGATATAAAATCCCATGCAAGAGCAGTGTGGCGAAGTAGAAGACAGGTGCACATTCCTGCAACAGTTGCTAAAACCAAGTACTATCAGGTGCCTAAAAAACACCCCATAAACCACAAGCCAAATGCAACAGCCCCTGAAGTGACTCAGTGCTTTTGTTTTCTCCATGGGTCAGTGGGGCAATGACCTGCCATCACAGAGGGAAAGGCTCAGGGACAACAGTGCCCTGGGTTCACTTTCCTCCCCTTACTAGCATGTAAATATAAAGTCTGTAGCGCTACTGAATCACTTTTTCCTCTTCTAAGACACTGTAAACACAAAACCATGGTGCTTCACCTTTACTTTACAACAGCAGCTGGGGATGGACATGGAAAACACCTATTAGTTTTGGAAAATAAGAAGCCAGGCAACATAAAGCACCTACCAACTAAAAGGTCCTAATAAACTCCTTTCCGCAGTGTCACTTGGTCCGCAGGTGTGAGGCTGAGCAAGGCTGACTGTCCCCAAGACAGACTGATACACTGGGGAGGGATACAACCCTGGCAGCCCTCACCTCTCCTTTAAAGCCAAGGTTGCACCTCTGCCTGTGGCTCTGACATGTGTCCTCTCCCACCCGGTCACCTCTCCCCAAAGTAATTACATCCCCACTGATACTATCTCACCAGTTCCACGACCCCTGTGGGATGCAAAATTACAAACCCTTGGCAGCAGCCCCAGTCAGAGGAAGCCATCCTTCATGGCTCAGCTTCGAGCCTGAAGGTTTAACGGCTGCTGCTGCAGCTGCTGGTAATTCTTATTTCAAGAGGGAGGCAAGAAAAGCTGCTGCAGCCACCCGTCTGCCACCCCAGGGCCAAGGAGGCAGGACACCCTGGTTAATGCAGGCAGCAGGGCCCTCACAGCATCCCGCCGTAGGACAGCCTCTCCAGACGAGTCCACCACACACCTTGCTGCGGGACCCCCCTCCAGCTCCTAATGACAGGCACGCTCCCCCCAGCTCCAGTGCTGACGGAGTCTATAAGATGTTCAAACCTTTCAATCCTCTTGGTTTTGCAAATGTAGTGTAATCAAATGACTGCAAGACCATGGGAGCACCTTTTTCCCAGCAGGGTTTTGATGCTATGCCATCATTTCTACAACACAGGTTTGGGTACCAGGGCGAGCACCATGCACGAGGCTCTGGATTTGACCAAATCATGTTGTTATAGCAGTATTGCTGCAAGAAACCTAGATCGAAAGATATGCTGCAATGGCTGAGTCAAACCAGTTTCCCTCTTGAACTGCACAGTCTGGGAGGGGGGATTCTGGACAGCTTCATAAAATAAACCTTGTCCTTAATAAGGCTGTATCAGTGGGCTGCATTAATCAGACCTGCTCTGCAAGACACCCTAGTATAACATCGGGGTAATATGGGTTCCCTGAGTGGGGGAAAATCTCCTTGCTTGGAAATCTAGAAGAAAAACTAGCTGAATACTATAAAAACATGGTCTACCCTCAACACAAAAAGAGAGCTTTAAAGAGCAGGCTCTGTGCATGGAGCAGATGGGACCTCCACAGCTCTAGGAGGACCAAGGGCAAAGACAGTGTAACGAATCTTCTTGTACTTACAGCCTTATTCTAAGTGTGTTCTGGGAAGAAATCCCACCAACTCAGCCCTGGTAGTAGAGAACATACAAAACAACCACTCACCAGCAGTCACACAGTGCCTGTACCTCATTTTCTACAGTGCTCAGTCCCTGTCAAACATGATAGCATCCTGCAGCCAGGACTGCAGGGAGGAGCAGGACTTTCCCCATAAATACACTCTGCACAAATCTGCCTTACCTTTTGTTTTAGTTTTAAAACCAGTCTTATGACTCTTGGGAGCACAAAGAGAAGAAAGAAATTACTGTCCAGGAATGTCAGAATTGTGCTGGGAATGTATATTTGCTCCCATTCCACAGGGAATGAAGATGTCGAGCTAAAAAAAAGTATTATTAGTGGGAGATCAGAGTGATTCTGTGATCAGGGACAGAGCAGTGTGACTAAGTACATTTCATAGTCTACCAAGCAGGAGAGCACGAAGGCACTTGCCACACAGGGTCTGCGTGGCTGAGGAAGGTATCCTGGAAAATGCTTAACTTTCATGGAATAAAGCTACATTTCAAAACCTACCCAGTTGCTCTTGCATGACTGCATGCTCCCTTCTTGCACAGCATATGCTTGCTTTGTGCATGTACGTGATTTGTTTTCCATCTCCTTCCCATTTTGAGACTTCTTTATATTGTTTTGCAGATGCCTGAATAAGATATTTATTAACACTTTATGTCCCACTTCCTTCCTGCCATCAGCAACCCACACATGGTGACAGAAGGATGGGCCTCATCACTCTCGGAATCCCATCTCCAGACTACCAAGTGGCGTCTGTCCTCCCCAAACCAAACAGATTCATTTGCAATTAAAATAAGATACATACATTAAAAGTGGAGACTACCCAAGATTATCAACCACATCTGCTGAAACAGAAACTGTTCTCAAATACTGTATTGAACCTCTGAAAAAATACCCAAAGGGACAATTTTAACAAATAAGCTTAGGTTCACACTGAGTATTTGTTACCAGGCAGCAGATGAGAGGTTCATACACAGCCAGGTCAATGTTAGTGATTTTATCCACTTCTTTCTTTTTCATAAAGTCATTTCTTTATGAAATCCAGAGTTGCTAGCTACATTAATATCAGTATTCAGAGCTCACATCCTATCCCTCTCCTCAAAACCATTCTAGCATCAGAGAAGTCCTGCTGGGAAATACAATATAATAAGAAAAATAAATAAATGAAATATCAGCTACTGGCACACCAGCAGTGGTTACTTTATGCCTTATTTTTCCCCTTATTTCTTTTTTTCTATAGCACTTCCTCTCCATCCTTTTCTCCCTCCTGCTCCACATTTCCACAACTAAAATATAAAAATATTTATTGCATGCACTCTTTAAAATGCAATCACTGATTTCCCTGATCTTTTCCTCCACAGGATGGGGCCATGTTTTCCAGATAATTAAAGATACACTCACAGTGACAGCAGGGTGGGTTTTGTAGTTGGTTCTTTTAAAA
>VZSZ01005648.1:796562-817631 GCA_013398815.1 Ibidorhyncha struthersii
AAGAGAGGTTAAAATACAAGATAGGACCAAGAAGAGTAAACTTTCTCCTCCCAGTCTCCTCGAGAAGCTGCCCTTGGGCAGGGCTGGCTCATGAGCCATCTTCTGTCCAGGAGGCTCAGATCAATATCCAGGAATAGCACTGATCAATTTTTAAGAGGAATAACGGCCATCTCACCCCTTCACTGAACAGCTACACACACATTATTTGCAGTTGCTGCCAAACCTCCGAAAGATCCACTAGGGACCACACTAATCAATGCTTATTTCTAATTAAACTGATGCCTGAATTATGCTGGAGGAAACATGGGCAGAAGGGACTAGCCTAAACAGAGATCTTTAGGAGATAGCAGAGTGGGGATTTACACCAAGTGGTTGGACTTTTGGGTAGACCAACAAAGACAAAAGAGGCAATCTGCCAAGCAGCCAAGACACCACTCCAACTTGGGACACCAAATCTTTCCCTCATTCATTTATTCCTGCTCTTAGTCAACTCCACAGGACTTCTGCTTTGAAAGCAAGGTGTCTGAGGACTCGGTAAGCAAGATCAGGATTTAATGGACTGACTGGCATGTCTGTATCACTAATCACAGCCTCTGCTGAGGAACAACTCAAATTTCACTGTTACTGAATTTCCAGTTCCATTTCCTCCTGCCTCGAAGTCAGCAGAAGGGCTTCCTGACCAGGGACACCCAACTCCTCCAGATGTCTTCACCTGCCTCATTAAAGACACCACTAGTCTTAACAGAGGCTTTGGGCCCTTTTTATTACACCCACCACTTACTACCAACCACGTGTGGCCAGAGAGTTGGACTCTGCAGCATGGGTGTCTCCACTCCAGGCAGTCACCCCAGCTTCCCCAAAGGGCGAAGCAGCCCTTGCAGATGTGCTTCACATGGCTACACTGGGTATCCAAATTGGGGTGAAAAATGACAAAACACTGACTTCCCTCCTGCCACGAGGGAAGACAGAGGGACAGACTAAGCTAAGTTGGGCAAACAAATCCCACCCTACAGCATCTTCATTTGGAGCTTGCCAACAGGGAGAACCTCCAACCATCTGCTTAAAATGAAGTGTTGAGGAAAAATAAAAAAAGGAACCTGAGAAGTAAGTTTTGCTGACAGTGAATGAAAACTGCCAGTTCTGTAGCTAACATGCATCTTATGAGCTGAAAGGATGCTGGTGTGTGTAATGCCTCAAAACCTTGCACACAAACCCCAAAGATGGAAAGCGTTATTGGAGGGCCAGCAGAGGACTAGGGTCCAGCAGAGAAGCTCAGAGTGGCTGTCCGACAGTGTTCCACAGTCAGGTACAAGGACAACAACAAGGGTACGTAAGAGCAAGGCAAAAAGCACTCCTGGAGAGTGAAGTAATGCCACAGCCAGGTAGCACGCTGGGAAGGGAGGGGTGAGCAATCCTTACACGTTCCAGTCTCTTTGCCTCCGACCTGAGCTATAATTGTATTTCTCAGTACTGGCTTAAGAATTTTACAATTCTTATTTGGGCAAGGAGGCAGGAGAGGGTAGCCCATTTTGGAGGACAGAATAACTAAATCATCACTTTTACTAAATTGAACTTTATCAAGCTGTAACAAAGATTTCTAAAAGGTACCCCATCATTTTTCTTGTGATGGAAAAAGGCAGCAGCTTGTATTTAAACTCTTGTGTACCTTCTTGCATTCCTCCCAGCCTTTTTGTCTTCTTTGCCTCGTTTCTTCACATCCCAGCCTTGAAGCTCTTGAGAAACCTAGATAGCCTCTTCTTTCTAGTCTGTGTCCAGCAGGGGTTTGGGACACTAATAAAGATGACTTAAGGTCTTAGCATACAAGAAGCCATAAAAGTGAGAGAACTCCCCAGAAGAGGTCCATAACAGCCTTGAGAATGGGGAGTGAGTCACATTAGACACTTCAGCATCATCAGTGTCAAAAGCTTACCTGCCTTCGGCTCTCAAATCCACTGTGGACTGCAAGTACCTTGTGTAAGTGCACAGGCAGAGCAGTGAGACAATCTGGCTGACAAATTGCTTGCGTCATAGTGGCCCTGGACAGGCAAAGGCTTGATCCATGCAGCTGGGGCTGCTGTGCAGCAATGGCATCTCTGGTGCTCACCACAGAGATGACAAATGCTACTGCAATGGGCTAGATAGGGAGACTCTGTGGACAGGGCGGATTGAAAAACCTACTGGAAGGCTAGACCGAGGTGATGCCAGGGCACAAAATGGACAAGAGTCCTGAGATCTATTTGAAACTCCAGGTGGAGAGACACATTGCACTGTTCAGTCTCCCAAGGCAATTCAAAATAGCCTCAAACTGTTATTCTCTCTCCAACCAAATCCTACCACCAGACATAAGCAGCTTGCTGCAAACTAACTCTCACAACGGGGAAAGACTACTTCAAGTTTTTTTAGTGCTTAAATCTTGTTTCATTCTCCCCCCCCCAAAACAATCCCAAGAACTAAACAAGCTGTTGCTGAGCTGCTTGTAAGGATTTATTCTGAGTTTTGCAGCTTATTTCAGTACTCAGGTGCAAGCTCCTCTCTTTGTTTTGCTCGTTTGCAATGCAGTGATTTGTCCTGCCGGAAGCTGTATCCACTGCAGAGGCAGCACTTGGGAGTAGTTTGGAGGTGCTTTACTATTCTCTTTCTTCTTGGTTTTTTGGAAGGATTTCTGGTGTTTTGCCTGAGACAGCCTACGCATATAGATAAAGTAAAATGACTACTTCAAAAGGCTCCCTGCTGTAGGTGTTCAGGATAGAGGTAAGTGGAGTTGGGGGCTTCCAGAACGAATGCACCTCCCTGACCCCACATCCCTTCACTGGGTTCAACTTTTGAGTTCCTCTTTGCTGAAGAGCAATGCACTTACAAGAGCTCTCAGTTCTCATGCAGTAATCTTTCTCCTCCAGAAGAACTTTAGCATTCCTCCCCCAGATATCATGGGATTTCCATCACAGCTCACCAACAACAGCATTTTGCCTAGTACAGCTCCCGGTCCTGGGCAAGAGGATCAGCAATAGCTCTTCTGCTCATCTCCTTTCCTGTGGCCTCTTCCGCTTCTCCAGCACTGGTGTTTACCCCTCTCACATACTTTTTCAACACCCAAGCAAGCACTGTCATTCCTATAAGAATCCCACTGTGAGGCTCCCAGTGACCCCTCCTCCTGGAGGCTGGGGAAATCCAGAACATCTCACAGCCCAAGATGTAGCTGTAGTTTGAGCAGTAGCTGTATGCAGAGAGATATCTAGGAGCAAAGGCATTTCTGTGTGCACAGTGGGTTAAAGACAGAGATAGGTTTATTGCTTGCTGTGTCCCTTGGCATAAAGATTGTGATGACAGCCATCACTGTTGCCAGAAGAGAGGATTTCAGGATTGCCATGGGAAAGCTGCCTGTTACCCCCACAGCTAATGCAGTGCCCACACCAGCACTGCACCATTGGAATAAAGCTGTCAGAACACCTGTGCTTCCTGCAGTAGCACTTTAATGTAACCGAACAGTTTATGCCCCACTATCAGTTATTGAGAGATAAAAAAGCAGCAGCCTCCCAGATGACTCAAGTAGCCTGAGAAGAAGGGACAGACCTACTCAGTGCTGCATGTAATTTGCAAGACAGCAGCCTCAGTAACACAATTCTTTAGATCCAAAATACTTATGCTGGAAGACTAAGCTAAAAGCTCCTTGTTCCATACCATAGAGATTTGTATTTCACTGGGTTTACTGCAGTGGAAACTCCCGGTGTCCACAGGTTTCTAGATGAGGCAAAACAGAGGAGCCCTGGGCAAGACCTTATCCTACCCTCCAGGAGCATCACTTCTCCTACCCTGCTTCAGCTCCAAAGATAGCCACAAGCTCTCAAAACTAACTTGAGGCCCTGTAACATTCAGGCAGCAAAAATTAGAGAGAAAAAGGGTTTTGCTAACATTGGGGAGAGCTGATAAAGCAGACAAGCTGTCCTAAGTAGTTAGAAGAGCTTCTTGCAGCAACTGGAATAATCCTGCATAAATGGACTTTGGGGTGAGTTGGGGGAGAAATTGGCGAAGCATTTGTAGAAACACCTAGGAAGTTTGAACACTAAGGAGGGCAAGCCTTATATATCTGGTCATGCGTCTCTCATAGCAGCTTTGCAGGGAACTGGTAAAGAGCAATAGATGCTCACTGCCAAAAACCATGATGAACCAATGGTAGGTCACTCCAGCACCCTCTCCTCTCCCACTCCTCCTTTCCATGGGGATGGCAGTGCAACAGAGAGCAAGGTACACTGCACTGCTTGCACAACTCCATTGCTCTCCATCTAATCACAGTGCAGTCAATAAATGTACCACTGATGACAGTAAGATTACCTATACATCAGGCACGGCAGACAAGGATACAGTCTTTCATTCAAGTGACAGCCAGCTTCTGTAAATGCTGGTGTCTGCAAGCAAGATTTCAACACACACATCCACATGTAGGGGGAAAAAAAAACACACCCACCCACCACACAACACCAATTTCCTACTTCCACGCATGCAATACTTGGATGCTTCGGAAAACCTGTCCTCATGGAGCTGGTTACTGTTTGGGCAGGCATTTCTTCAATACCTCTGATTTACTGCATCCTCCCAGGAAGGAACAAATTGGCTATTTTTCCAAGGAAGGCTTTTTTTAAAAAAAAAATAAACATATCCTCTCTTGGAGGGGGGGGAGCCACAGAAAACAATCTTTGCTTTCTACTGGTAATTTAAAAATTACTGAAAACCAAGTTCCTCACCTAGAAATTAATTTGAAAAGCACCACTTCATATCAACATACAGCAGAACAGTACGTACAAGTTGGGCTAGCAAGATGTAGGATTAAGTGTTTTCCTGACCAGACAATTGGTGGGACAAGAAGGGGAACGGGTAGTTTCTAATATCACAGATAGAACTACAGAAATAGTAAAATTTTCTATGACAATTTGTTTCACTTTGAAAAACAGAAGTAGGAAAAACACAGTGAAGCCAAGAAGAACAAGTTGCTCCCACATCTGGATTTGCAGCAGCAGATATGTTCGTAGATTAAGTTGTATTGAGCTTTTGGCTGGGGGAGGGGGGAGGGAGGGGGACGGGGACGGACGACAAACCACACAAACTACTGTTTAACTTGGAGGTTTGGACGATGTGTTGGTTCCCTTAGGACTGGAAACATGAGGGAGTCCCACAACACCCAGAAAGGATGACACTGGAGGCACAGATAGCTCAGGTCTAAATTAGAAACTTCAAAGATAGTTTCAAAATAAATTACTAGATAAATACAAGTTTCAAGAGTTTTCTTTACTGGATTGGTGTATTGCCAAGCAGCACAGAAGTACTTTCTCCCTTTTTCTTCCTAGTATTCACTTAGAAAAAATTGGGGGAAAACAAGAAGCCCTAATTCATACAGGGACCAAACAGTCCTCAAGCATCCTCAGTATCATTTACTCCTCGTTTTTCCCATAAAGTCACAGGAATCAGAAAACATTCCTGAAGGCGTCTCAAGAGATCACCAAGTCCATGCTTTCCTCACCAATGTTTTTGTGACAGCTTACAACTTGGTGCTATCTTAAAAACAGAATGAGCATATTCTCTTTTCTTTCAATAGGTCGTTAATGAAGGGGTTGACTCTTACTAGACTCCCAATAGATGCCAGGGGGATCTCACTCAATCTGTTTGTCCAGTGACAACAAATCACCATGCAGGTAAGACCAAGTACTATTTTCCAGCTGCTGCATAATAGCTTCATCCAGTGCATCTTTCCATAGCTTATCTTCCCTAATTGTTCAAAAGAGGTTAAAGAAATGAACATGAGAATGAACTCATGCTGAGGGATAATGTTTCTGGTAATTTATAATCCCAGTTTTGCTCCTAGTGAATTGGCCAATACTTAATATACAACCTTATCTGAGCACCTCCACAGCAGAGCTTCATAAAAACACTGAAAGATAACAATCGTAAGGTTTTGAAAACATAAATTACAGACCCATAACAGGAGGTTTAAGTCTTCAATTCACCTGGAAAAGAAGAGGAGCTATAAATTAGAAGAAATACAAGCTCCAGAAGAATACCTCTGTGCTAGATTTCTCTTTATATACCCAGAATAAATCCCCATTTTAGACAGAGGGAGATCTGTTTACTTATTTCCCTGAAAAATGGGTGCCACAGAATAGACCTATGTAGATTCTGATATATTACTTTTGCATGCCTTGCTGGATGGCAAGAGGAATGTAATTAAAGTTAACTCCAAGGCCAAGATATAGGACACGAGCACACTAGAAGATGTGGCTTTTTGCTAAAAGCACAGGTAACCACTCTAGCAAGACATCTTGGCGAATACAAGGATCCAGATTCCTGCTGATAATTTAGCTGAGCCCTATTAAGAATCCCCTTCTCCATCTCTACCTGGACCTCTAAAGCCAAGGGCTACAAATCCGTAACTCCATGGCTCATGTAGAAGTTAGTTGCCTTGAAAGGCAAATAGTATAGTTTTAAAGCAACTAAATAGTTTAAACTGCCAGTGTGTGGAAAGAAAAAGTCATTATTTTATAGTGATCAGAGGTGTCTGAGGTGCTTCAGAGAGCAGACAGAAAGGCACAATCCCTGTAGACCTTACAATCCAATTAACTTAATTAACCATGTTATTTCCCTAGTTCCTGGTAACTCCTTAAATCAATGAACTACGACTTAATAGCAAAGTACATAACTAGGAGCTTTATTGATCATATCTGCACACAACACTGGCTGAACTCCCAAATTCATGGCTTGGCATAAAACCTGTAAAAGACACTTCAGTAGCCTACTTCAGGATAATAAAGTGGAAGTTCTGTGCAGGTACCAGAGATACGAAAGGAGTGATCAAGAGGCAGGGACTGAAATTTTAATATAAATAGAGAAAATAAGCATGGTCTCAATGTTAATCTACATTACAAGCAGCAGAAGAGTCATTACAGTATTATTCAATTTTAAACATCAGAATTCTACATTTGTTCATCACTCCTTATAAAGAAGGATCCCAGAGTATTTTTACAAATTAATAAGGAGGGCAGACCTGCAGTCACTCGTTTCCACACACCTCCTGTGGCTACCTAAAGCCCAACAGAATCAGGCAGCTCCTCAGCCCAGGCAGGGAGGAGCAAAGAGGGCAGGTACAAGTTTGCCAAGAAGAAAAACTGCAGGGAATTTGCCTGCAACATAAATCAGCCATCCCCACACAAGGAGCTCTCCAATGGAAGAGGTGCTTTACACCAGCTCCAACCCCACTGTCCATCACTGCCACGTCTCCTCAGCAAGGGCACAACATCCAAGACCAGCAGGTCAAAAGAAAGACCACAGCCACCCTTAAATACAGGGCACATGCCCCCAATTTTGCCTCCCAGCAGAAAACAGCGTCAGCCTCCCTTTCCTTGTTGCTGATGGCTCCTCAGTGCATCTTCTCTTCTTACAGGAGTGTAATCATGCACCCCTGTAATACAGCATTGCCATGGCCAGTAACTAGCCATAAGCTCTGTATTGAGTTTGTAAGGCCTCAGCACTAAGGCCCAGCAGGCTTGCGCTGTCTGAGCTTTTCTTGAGCTGCCCACAGCTTTGTTTTACTTGATTCAGCTATGGCAGCAATTTCTCTAATTGGCCAGGCATCTATGGCTTTGTTGTACATCTCTGTACGGTACAAGCATTGTTTTTTATAAGGGTGTTCATAACAAGCAGTTATTCCATAAAGAATGAGATATTTATGACCGACACAATGACACACTGCAGAGAAAGAGTGCATTTGAGATGCAGATATATAGAATATGGCAGAGGGGAACACCAGCACAGGATGGCAAGTGATGGGGCACAGACTTGACACTGGAGAATCCACAGCTATTAACTGATTACCCGTAATCAGTTAAAGAAATGCACACCTGGAGCCAGATTAAACTTCTCATAGGGATAATGAAGAGAACAAATAGCACCCAGCTTATATAAACTGTAACGTAACCTGGAGCTACAGGCTGATAAGCAAAGGTAGGAAAGTGCCTTAGCAACAAAAATGACCCCAAGCAGATCCTAAAAGGGGAAGAAGAAACCATCAATATGAACATCATATCCCCCATGGTGAGTAACATGCACATACAATAGTTTAAACTGCATTATTGTTCTTTCTTTTTCTGTAACAATTATAGCTGGACTAGCAAGGATTAGACTTTTACAATTTCAATTATACTCACAAGAAATTGTTGACTTTCTATATAGAGCGTGTGCTGTTTCTTCACCCATAAACAAAAATGTGAGTGCAACAGCAGTCACACACAATGTAGAGCAATGGCAGGCACGACGGGACCCTTTAATCCCCTTTCACCAGCTCCTGTCCAGGATGATCTATTACCAGCTCCTAACGACACTGAGGAGGTTGTTCATTTTCGAATAGGTCAGTAACTCATCATTTTAACTCACTTCCCTCCGCTAAAAATCAATGAGCTCCTGAAACAGTATTATCCTGGATGATTGGTGTTTTAACGTCTCACTTACAGGGAAAGTAGACCTCGGAGGTCCCTTCCAATGCTGGGTCACCAGAGTCAGCCATGAAGATGGACTTGTTCTCTTGGTGGGAACCACCCACCTCCTGGGAAGAGGACACCTTTCCACAAAGAAGTTTTTGTGGATGTTGGGCAGACTTGCATCTGTCTCCTCTTGCAGTGAAATGGGAATACTGTACACTAGAAGAGAGCTGCACTGTCTAGTAAACCTGTCCAGCCACAGCACAGTCCAAGAAACCACCTCCATTCTCTTGCTTACTTGGCTGCATAAATGAGTTTTCCTACTCCCCCTACGCATACGCAAATTGTTATTCTCCACTCTACTTCAATTTCCTATGCGTGAAAAATAGAGGGAAATATAAAAATATCTCTTCAAAGAGTTCTGCTGCTTTACTCGCATAACATTCCCCAAAACTCCATCAGCACCACTCTCCTCTGACAGCACAGATCAAAGTATTTGTGTTGTATGATAGGGCCTATTTCACTTCCAACTTGTGAGCCTAACTCACTGTGTCAAAATTGTTTAAGGGTTTAATAGCTTGCCAGTGGCTAACCAACCCTGCTGGTTAGTGGCAGGCTGAGGACGTGACAGGTAGACAGGAAACAGGACTGGCACACCAACTGTCACATCGGCTCAGAGTAGTGGTTCATCACAGGGAATCTACTGGGCTCCAGCAGGAAACTCTGAACAAGGAAAGCTGCAGATAGGTAAGAAGTAGGGTTTGCAGTGGGGCACAGGGTCCGGAGATGAGGAAGCCATTGCAGCTCTGGCATTTTCCAGGCTTTCAATTACTCGGTGTTGAGGTTTAACAGGTCAAGTGCTGGACTAACCCACCACACGGGGGTACACCTAATAATGATATTGTACCTACTTAGGGGCTATGAAAACCCTCCAGAGCCAGTTCACCGTAGAGTTAGATTCACATAAAAAAAAAAAAAAAAAAGCACATGTTCATATGCAGAGGAAATCCCTCAACTGTTTTGGAACACTGCAGAGGCAGCCAGCACCACCTGCCCCTGTAACGCAAGCACTGCTTGGTCAGTGGTTTTCCCTTACACTCTGCTGAAAAGATCCCCCACTTCTACACAGGGGCTTCAACAGGATGCCCATCATGCCAAGACCCGAGTGCAAGGAACCTCCCTGCAGTGTAATTCAACACTCCTCTCCCTGCACACTGCTGAACGGCACCGCCAGCATATAGCCAGCTGCGCAAGAGCTGGATTTCTATACTAATTCACAGCTGTGGAGGGAGATAACAAGGAAATGACCCCCCTCACTCCGCACTTCTCCAGCTCCTGATCCTTGCTGCCACCTCCATGCTCTCCACCACCGCAGTAAAACCAAGCACCGATGTTGCAGCTTGCAATTAAACATCACGGCATGATTTTGTGGGAGAGAAAAGCAGCACAAAAAATGGCACCCTGAAGGCTTTAGACTCTCTGGATAAGTCAGTGGCAGGGCAGTGAAGGGTGGTCAGGAATCAGCGTCCCCGTGTCCTGCTGGGAAGCCCCTGGAGAGGAGCAGCTGCTTTGAGCAAGTCACAGAAACAGATAGGTGGCGAAGGACAGCACTCCCCTGGCCAAAAGCCGCACTCTCTCTTAATTATTCAGAGGCAGAAACTGGATGGCATTCATTGCAGCATTGCCTGTCACTGAATTACTGCTGGGCAGTACGTGACCCTTGGCAAGGGGCAGTCCCAAAGTGCGGAGGTAGTGCCAGCTGCCAGAACAGCACGGGGTTCATCAGAGAGCACGCCTGGCTCTGCGGGCTGGAGGCACACGGCTGCCGCACAGCCCATCCCCAGGCAATGACACATTGCAGTCAGCAAGCCTCACCTTATAGCAAGCCCTAGAGAAATGGAGCATCACAGCTTAGTTTGCAAATTTTTGTTTCTGATCCCCAGCCCACTTACTAACAAGCCCCTGTGTAAGCACAGTGACAGTGAAGAAATTATATTAAAGTAGGACAGGATATGCCAAAAAGCCAATTACAGTGGCTATTCCAAAAAAACAACCCAGGAGCCATCCCTATACATGGCCAAACACCCTTGGCAGGTGGTGGGGGGAGGAAAAGCAGAATAAATACAATTAAACAAGCAAGACAGACAGCTCAGCTCTGTGTTACATTTGAAATGCAGTCTCCAGAGGCTGAGGAAGCAACATGACTGACTAGGGTGAATTTTGAAATTCCTCAAAGGCAAGTTGCCTAGATATGCGGCCAGACCCAGGCTGACAGAAACGCTGCTAACAGCACCTAATTTGCTAGAGGATTATCACTTGATGTAACGGATGGAAACTAGATTAGATAGCTGGTAAACTTGCAACACAGATCATTACTGTAGAAGGAAATTTTTACCCACTTGAACAGAACTTTTTGTTCTGCCTAGATGCATGCTGCAATAAATTTGCAACCCTGTGCCAAAAAAACATTTTCTACCACATTCTGGTCATTTTTCCAAATATTTGGCACAGTTGGCATAATTCCAAGTATGAAGATGTTAAGCAGAGCAGGAAAGCTCTTGATCCGAGCATCAAAACCTTTTAAAGCGTAGTCATTACCCATATTCCGAAGACATGAAGACTGGGGCATGCCAAGGTTTGCAGACTGGTTTTCTGAGTGGCACAGAACTCCTCAGTCCCATTAGTTTCAACGGACAAAGAAAGTTCCCCACCACTCCAAGACACTAAAGGTGTTTATTTTGTTCAAAGCCCTACACTCAGTCAGGAACAGAGCTAGGCACAGGACCAAAAGGCCTGCGGCTCAATCCCCAATACTAACCAACTAATTAATAAGTACCAGTCACGCTGGAATTGCTGTAGTTACCACGGGACTACAACCTGAACTGTTGGGGAACACAGCAGCATTTTAATGCAACCGGGTGCTACTAAACAAGGTGTTTGGATGGGACGTGAAGAAGGACACAAAGCCCACAGAAACATGCTGGAGTAGCAATATATGACCAGTAAATTTCAGCATGCTCCCAGCATCAGCATCATTCGTGGTTCAACCCCAGCCAGAAGCTAGAACCACGCAGCCGCTTGCTCACTCCCCCCAGTTTGGATGGCGGAGAGAATCAGAAAAGGAAAAGTGAGAAAAAAAATCTGTGGGTTGAGATAAAGACAGTTTAATAGGTAGAGCAAAAGCCATGCATGCAAGAAAGCAAAATAAGAAATTCATTCACTGCTTCCCATCAGCAGGCAGGTGTTCAGCTATCTCCAGGAGCGATGGAACCCTGCTTTCCTAACAGTTACTTGCGAAGGCAAACACCATTGCTCCAAACATCTCCCCTTCCTTCTTCCCCTAGCTTTATATACTGAGCATGACATCACATGGTCTGTAATAGCCCTTTAGTCAGCTGTCCCAGCTGTATCCCCCCTCCCCAACTTCTTGTGCACCCCAGCCTAGTTGCTGGCAGGGCGATATGAAGAACAGAAGAGGCCTTGACTGCCTAGCAACAACTAAAAACACCAGTACGGTATCAGAGGTATTTCTCATCCCAAATCCAAAAGCATAGCACTATACCCCTGCTAGTAAAAAAAAAAAAAAAGGTAACTATCCCAAATGAAACCACAACATCTCATCTAAACACACACCATGAGATTTGTGGCATGCCTGAACTTTACTTTTGTTTGAAACAACCTATAGGCAACACACCAGCCTCCAGCCCCATCAGGGGACAGAGCCCAAACGTGCTGTCTGCAGCTACCTTCCAACCCACTGAGAAGGAATCTCCACAACTTGTGGCTTCTGCATTAAAGATCAATTTAAGCCACTTAGCCAAAAGCTGTTTGCAAGTATTATTATAAAAAAGGCAGGAACACCAAGTTATTTCTCTTTCATTCTCATTCACTCTCCAGCAACTTGTATTGATTTCTGCACTGCAGAGTTAAAGCAACTCTCGTCTTTCATCTCCTCTGGTGCCACTAACAGCTCTGCCTCTGGTCATTCGCTCACTTTTCCTGGGACTGAGCATTAGCTTTAATATTTGTTCCTCTACTCCCCATTCCCTCCTATAAGTCTAGAAAGACTTCCTTATTTAAGAGGGAAAAAAAAAGTACTCGGGCAGTTTAAAGGGCCTCAGACATTGACAGGAATAAAGAAGCAAATAAAAGCATTGACAGTTGTGATGACAGTATCCACCAGACCACATCATCTCTGGATACTGAGGTACAGAAGAGGCAAGGAGCTGTCAATTATGTCCAAATCCTACATATAAGGTGTGCAGGTCAACAACTTACCAGCTCTGAGCAGCCACATCCTTCTTCACCAAGCACACTGAGTTACTCTTCTGGGACCTGGAGGGATGCATCCTGCAGGAACAAGACCTCACAGCACGCTAGCCACAACAGTTCTTTTCCGAGTCACCAAAGACTGCCAGCCAAAGAGACCATGTATATCCCCAGTTTGAAGGGGAAAACCAGGGATGTAAAAAGGGTAAAGAGGTGATGCTCCCATGGGGGAGGAAGACTAAGAGGCAGCACCACAACACCGCTCCCTGCCACACATAGATCTACCAGTCCTCCCATCACAAAAGGGAGGTTCATGAGGTGGTTTGGTTTTGGTTTCTTTTTTTTATGGACATGACTACATGTACAATAAGGCGATTGACTGACTCTTATTCCAAGATGAAAGTAAGCAAAAGAACATTTAATTTAGAAATAAAACATTCATTCCCAATAGTGCCCTCTGTTCAGGATTAACACATAGCCCCAAGACAAGCTGCTACAAGTATTTACTAACTCATCATCCCAGCTCTTTGCTAAGTTCATCCACTGTGACAGCCCCAGGGAATTTCCCCAGATTCCCCCTAGTCAAAAGCAATAGAGGTGGGCAAGATGGTTTTAACGAGGGAGCCCCCACTCCTGGAGATATCATCATTTCTTGGAACACAAAGAAAAGACCAAACTTGCATCAGGAAAGCACATCGGTACCAAGCAAGAAGAGAGCAACTTAGCATCACTAATTTCAGTAAAACTGTCACATCGTCTGACAGTTTGCCTTATTCTCTTATTTTTCTCCTTCTTTCTTTGCATCTTATTTGTTGCTAAAGCTTCAAGGCCTCTGCTGCAAGGGAATGCAAATGAAGATGCTCCCCTACCCCCCACCCCACTCCACGCATCTACGCATTGCTTCTGTGGTGACTGCTCTTGTCAAACTGGGACCAAAGGTAAGAGAGGGTCCCTCTGCGCTCAGACACTATAGGATCACCTGAACTTTGCCCTGAGAACAGAGAGGAAATTTTTATATTTTTTTTTAGTGGAAGACAGGAGAAAAAAAATCCAGAGGCCAATCTCAGCTCCATCCCACAGGAGTCAAGCGAGATCTCAGGCTTGATGTAATCCTTGCCTCTAGTAGCAGCTACCCTCTTGGGTTGCATGAGGCAATACTCAAATGTGAGCCAGGACCTTTATTTCTCTGTACACATGAATGAAGTGTCACCATGATGACTAACAGCACCACATGTACAAGAAAAGGTGACAATACCTATAATCCAAATAAATACTTAGAACAGCCTCTGACTCCGGCAACAAAGCAGAAGCCAAGGTTAATAGAACTGCTAAAATGAACGCTCTGTAATGCCTTGTTCACAGTGGAAATAAAGTTGTTAAGCAAAAAAGTGTGTTACTTCTAGACAACTTGAAGAGTGTAGAATTGAATTTATTTTGCAGCCTCAGCAAGAGGCTTCTACTCACCAAGACACAGCAGTTTAGCTAGCAGGGTCACTGCCACCTCTACTTAAATACAGAGAAAAGATATGGATCTAACCACATCTTAATGCACAGCATTTCCTCAATCTCAAACAGCACACCCCCTTCTGCTTAAATGCAGAGTGGTCTTGATGCAAAATACCTGAAGCTGTCAGGGGAAAATACGTTTGATTGAACTAATCTCCCAGTGGAAAGCAGATCTCCCAATGCCATCAGTGGAATCAGCAAATTTTGCTGGAGCCAGAAAACAGTTCTGGCTCAAAAACGAAAGGCAGTAATTACTAGATGCCAAGTTCATCTAACATTAATGAGGGGGAAGTCAGTAACAGGGAAATCACCATAATTGTAGAATTTATTTGTTTTAGTTATCTTATTTGAAGTCCTTCATCTTCCAAAGACAAAGAGAGGAAGGAAAAATGGAAGAAAAAAAGATAATTCATTCTCTTGACAAAACAAGAGGGCTTAAAAAAAAAAAAAAAACAAAAAAAACAACAGTCTTACTTGACTTTTAAGTGAAAAGCTTCATTACTTTTCCTCTCAATGGAAGCAGTCCATGGGAAGATCAGGTATAACTGGACAAAACGCAGACCCTTCCAAAAGGAGATGTTTTATCCCAGTCTGTGGTTCACTCAGGCCAAGCACTGCAGAAGAGAAGCTACTATTTCCAGAGGCCATCAGCATGGGATTTATATTCCAGATCAAACACTGCCCATGCTCCAATTCCAGTTACGCCAGTGTCAATCTACAGTAGCTATACTGGCTTCAGGAACACAAACAGATGTTAAAACAGTGTAACTGCATTTGGGCTAAGATAGGCACACAAAAGCAGTACCCATACACTTGGGGTCGTCACCAGCATTCACTGGAGCAGGAGATGTGGCTACTCTGGGAAAATAAACCATTGCAGAAAAAACACAGCAAGTTTTTGACTTGTTCTAGACATTGCACAAGCCTTTCAGGTGTAGATCACTGCTCTGAGCTTCAAGATCTAGGACTGGGTTTTGAAAGAGATTGATCCATTTACATGATGCAGAGCTCCAAAAATGCCCAATTCACTGTCTTAGGGCTCATCTACAAAGGGATAATTTCAGACCTATACCCTGATAGTTATTCTACTGTAGTTACACCTCTGTAAACTCACTTCTGTTCAAAGTAAGTGATTTTATTTTATTATAATGGAAGTCAAGTAATTAACAAAATAGTCATTTTTATTTGAAAACAGGACACCCATAGGAAGTTCTGCACAGTTTTAACTACAGAAATAGATGATCTGGCAAGGAGTACATGCCCTGGTGGAAAGGAACTCCTTTAACTATCCATCCAGCAAGGGTCTGGCTGTGGGTATAACTAAGCAGCTCCGCTGCACATGTGTCTAATTAGAAGATCCAAACAGCAAACAAAAGGCAGAGCAAATCATCCGCCTCTTAGACTTCCCATGCACCTTGGTTTAAGCTGAGCAATCTTCATCTTAACGCAGCCCAAAGCATCAGAGGGCCTCTGGGTCAACAGCTGCAATCACAGCTCAGGACTGGAGCAGTTTCAAGTATCACGTCCACTTCCTGGGAATTGCCCATGTGCTTTTCCACTATGCTTGGCATGAGCCCATGGCAATACCAACAGGTTTGGAGAACAAGAGGCATGGCCTGAATCCAGACAGATCTGGCAATTCCTCTCACTCTGAAATTCTCCTGGCTCCCACAATTCATGGTGTCCATCAAGGTCTTCGGCTTCCTTAAACATTCCCCCCCCACTTCCCAGCCTTGGCACTTTTAAAGGCAGAGGATGCCAAACCACTGCAGCTGATGCATTTACTCAGCACTGAGCATTATCACTCAATATTGCTAATAAAAACTCCTTTGCAGGAAGCCCTACAGAGCGCAGCTTAAGCAAGAGAGAGCAGAACTGCACAACGTCTGTACAGTTTCACACCGTCAAATTCTGTGAACGCAGGATCGCATTCAGGTTGTAAAATCTGGCAGACCACTTCAAAAAGCAAAACAATGATCAGTCTCTGTCTTTAATCAAATTCCAACAAGGCTTTAGAGTCATTCTGTAAAACCCTTGTGGCTTCATCCTTAAGTTGTGCAGGACTTCAACAATCGTAAAATTTAGCTCTGATTGAGAAGTACAGGATCAAAAGCAGCAGCTCAAACTCAGCACAGCATGACAGTGTGACAGCCAGCAAGGAGGGGAGCAGGCAATCACAGCTCTCGGGTGCAGCTATTACTCCCTCACTTGATGGGTGCCAAATCCACATCAACATATTAATGAACGAAAAAGACCCCATCAAAGTCTAGCAGGATTTGCTCTGGCTGTCCCATCAGTTTGATGAATGAACATTATCCCTTAAGCTTTACCACCGCAGCCTTCAAGCAATCCTAATTCCCCACCACACTCCACCAGAGGGTCAGAACCTCTATTTTTACATTTTGTTTAAAAGCAGTGGCCTGTATAATGAGCATTACCAACAAACAGCAGCCCATAAATTCCTGAGCACTGCGTGTGCAAGTCCTCATCTCTGACAAAGCTTGGATGCACAGTAGAGTAAGAATATCACGTGCAGGAATATATTAATACACTGCATTCAGCAGACAGACATAACCACAGAGCAGTTCAATTGCACACTATTTAAGCGACAGCTATCCAGTTGAATTTCTTTACCAAAAGCAAGTGCCAGTACAATAGATCATGTTATTGTAGGTTTGGACAAAAGGACTCTGTAAGGCAACATATTAAAACTGAACAGGCTCAACCTGACACTGAAGGATGGTTCCAAGACGACTTGATAAATACAAAAACCTCCTTTCTGAACGACCAACTTATTTCTGATGTGGCAAGCACAAAAGCAACCACTTAATTTTAAGCAGCAGAATAGTTTAACTGATTTTAAGTTACGCACACCGCACAGTTTGCAAAATCAAAATGTTTATGGGTAAGTGAACAAAACATAATTCACTTTTTTTACAGTTACTCTATTTTAGTTATTCGACACATCACATGTGCATATCACAAGCAACATGGAACTCAGTGAAAAATTTTTCTAATTTTCTGCTAATCATGCAAAACCAGCAAATTTCCATCTTATTGGGATATTTCTCCTTGATGTGTGTGATTAAGTAAAGAAGAATCCCATTTCCAGTCATAATCATAGTTACATAGCTATGGAGCAAAACATCCTGGCACACTGTTCTGAGGACAGAATAAAAAGCTGATGTTTACAGCCCAGCTGTTATAACCTCCCTCAAGACAGATTGCTGTGATATTTTCACCTACCCATTATAAAAATTTAGATAGCTCTGCCAAAACCATCCCCCCCACACACTAAATTTCCCAGGGTCCCACTCCTGCAAAATTGCACCTGCAGCAAGATAAGGCAGGCGAGAAAGACAGATCTTGCAACAGGGTTTTACTTTGTTGCCCTCATCCTGCAGATCCACCTGCACCATGACAGATTTCCCTTTCCCCACACACCAAGGGACACCTCTGCCCATGGCTGCACAGCAGCAAAATGCCCCTATATACTCCTACAGCTGTTTCCAAGGTAACCAGCACAGAGCTGTATACACGGGAAGGAAGCAAACAGCAGCAACGCACTCCTGCAATATTGTGACTTTTTGGAGCAGATCTGAGTTGCCCCTTTTCCCCCCTCCCTTCCTTTCCAGCTGCCCCAACGCTTCACGTTCTATAATCCCATTACATCAGTCTTGCTCAAGGTTTGGGCTTGGGGTTCTTTTTGGCTTTTTTTTAAGGCATCATACTGGAGTTTTAAGGTGAGAGTCAAATTTTCTGATTTTACTGAAGGAAAGCCATCTGGGGGAGGAGGGGGAATTACATCAACAACCTAAATTTACACTCGGACCCTGTATTCCCTCCCAGCAGAAGCAGAAAAACGTCTGAGGTTTAGCAAAGGGTGTCTGCCCACTACTGCGACCCACGTTATACAAGTCATATGCATCTAGATAACACTTATTTTCATCAGTTAGGATAAAAGCATCCCTACTGCTCTGTCTGCAGATACAGTTTATCCTTTCTAGGCATCCAGTTTCCACATCCACTCAGATATGCCAAAATCCCCAGAGACTTTCCCACCTGCCCACATAAATTCATGCTCCCAAAGAAGAAATTAGCCTTTGCTTCTTTTGCTACCGAAAGCCTGGGAGCAACAAGGATACAGTCCAAATCCTGCAGTCCTCACAAAGGACAGCAGTGTGAGAGGGGGAAAATCAAGATGGGAAAGGGTCTGGCACGGCCAACTTGTTCTCTCTACCACCCTAAGAGAGAGCCAGCTATCAGGGAGGTAAATCAGCACGAGATCTGGCCACACAGCTCTGTACACACAGCAATGGACAGAACTGCCAGGCTGCATGCTCTAACCTCTGCTCCCAGGTCTGAGACAACCCCACAGTTACACAAAGAGAAGGAAGTCAACCCCCTGACTTGGGAGTAATGGGGCTGTTATCAATACAGGCTGGAGGGAACACATTTTCTACCAAGAATTTCCAAGTCATTAACATCAACTCTTTTTTATTTTGTGCATGAAACAGAATAAGGAGTTGCATATCACATGTGCAACCCTCTTGTGTTGGGGAACAACAATACATTACAGAATGAAGCATTTCTGCACACTGGTCAGAAGTCACCCCCATCCCCCAAGGGATAGAAATTTTAAGGTAAAAGATGCATAAGGAAAATCGTTGTGGATGGTGTTTTGAAATGGCAGTCATACTTCAGCACAGTTCACGTCGATCTTGTATTCCTGTATGTGACTTACCATGGCTGACCTTTTGAATACTGACTGTGATTAATGAAGCTTCTAACCCAGCACTGAATGGCTGCAAATTGCAAGAGATGCTCATCACATTAATATTCAGTAACCAAAATATACCACTCTTCTAATCACAAATGTGCTCCTGCTGAATGCCAGGACATTTCCTCTGGCAACTTGAGTACTGCTGTCGCCAAGGAAGTTCAGACACTGATGGGCCAGAGCACACATGTCTGGGGAGAAGCTCTCCGGCTTAGGTATCTGAAACAAAACTACCACATCTGCAGAGCCACGGAGACGTCAACAAGGCAGGCATAACTTGTTTCGAATAAGGAAAACAAGAAGGCTGTATTTCTTCATAGACTGGTTGGAGCTTGGTTAGCAAAACTGAAATCTGAACTGAAACCTGCAGAGATTTCCTGGCAGTATTATACACAATGTGACAGAAAACCTTCTCTAGCATCCAGTTAAACTCCATACCACACCTATTAACACTGCAGTGCTACAAGAACATTACCAAACACCTCCTCTGCAACCACTACGGTTACATACTGTAATATGACCAAACCGATCGCCTTGGGGAAAGGGGAAAGAAGTTGCCTACAAACTCAGCATATTCTTTAGCAGTCATATACCTCCTCCTCTACACAGCATATCAGCTCAAGCCTACAAGATTTATTCTGCCAGATAAACCATTCTGCAATTAACTAAATGGTAACTTCCAAAGGCCAAATACTCTTGAACCACGCATGGAAATAAACACAATGTCACTAGGGAAAATGCCCAACATACTTGAACGGATGCACACCAGTCACAGACTTGCTGCAGTGCTGGGAGTGAAGATGAGGAGGAAAGGTACTACATAGACCCCAGAGACAAGAGCCAGTACATACATATGAAGTCACAGAGAAAGTAACCCGGTAAACATGCTAACCCAGTACAGCGGTATATCAAGACCTTGCAGCTTGTAAATGTTTTATAAGGCCCCTAAAGCTGTCCTGGTCCAGCAGTGCAAGAGCATCCCTGTCAGCTGCAGCAGGGCAGTGTTACAGAGCACTGCACCATAACAGGGCTGAATTCACACCGACAGGTCTCAGCATGTCTAACAAGGGATTGATTTACTCTTCTACAGTATAAGATTTTTAACAGCTCTATCTCGGAGTCTCCGAGCAGAAGCCGTGGTCCCAGAGGGGTCAAACATCAGAAATCGACAGTGTTGTCCCAAAGCAGTGGGAGCAAGGAAGCAGCATCAGAAAGACTCAGCAGCTTAACTCTGTCCTGACACCTTACAGGGTATCTAACAGCACAGCTTCTCTCCATGCTTATTAACCCGCAGAACCACAGCATTCCCCGATTTTTGCACTACTCCCATCAAACGATGCAACAGTGCTGCCTCAGGTATTTGGTTAGTCTGCTTACCAGTGCACGATGTAGCTAGGCAGACAGGGGAAGGGATGTAAAAGAAAAACCTGCCCTCAACCACTTGCATCAAAGCAGGTGACATTAATAAGACACACATTCCTGCTCGCTTCTGCCCATCCCAGATCAGGTCTTCCACCTGAGTCTTACGAGAGCACGAGACCCGTGCTTCATTTCCCAGACATGAACTTTCCCCACCGCTCTCACCCCTGTTCATCTATAAACCCAGGAGCCGGAGTGCAACGTTTAAACCCCCCCTACGCTGTGCCACCTTGTGGTTGTCTTCTCCCGACTTTTACGAGCTGCAGGTCCAGCATTTATTTAACACCACACTCTTGAGCATGTAAACAAAATAATTCACCGTCACTGTGAGCAACAGTAAGCAGAACAATAGAAAACAGATTACCGCGACACATCCCCTGTGCAATTCGCAAACCTTTTAATCCCCAGTTGGAGTTTGGTACTGGGAAGAATTACCAGTTGAAAACAGCAGCACCAGTAGCTTTAGAAAGTTACGAGCTCAGATGCTGCAAGCCCCTCTGTATATCCAGAGAGAACCGTACGACCACCTCTCACTCAGGCTTGCCCCCACCACTTAAAGAGGGGGGGAGGAAAAAAAAAAAAAAAAGCGGAGCCAAGGAAGCCCGGCGATGGAAGGACAGGTTTGCTGCAGCAAAG
>VZSZ01005648.1:817934-835290 GCA_013398815.1 Ibidorhyncha struthersii
TGCGCACAGCCCCGCGGGGCGCCCGCCCGCCCCGCCGCCGGTGGCGAGAGTCAGCCCAAACCGGGGGCGGGGAAGGGGGCGTGCAGGGAAAAATTATATACGTGTATATATGTACATCTCATCTATTTTCCCCTGGTGGGGTCTGCTTAGATAGCACGGGCCCCCGCCTGCTGTCAGGCACCGGGGGCTGACCCATACCGGCGTTTCCGCGGGTCCCAAACCGCCAGCTGATGTCGAACAAATACGTACACAGGAAAGGTATGGAAAACACGCTATTCGTATTCTGCATTCCCTTTACGGCTTTAACCTGGCGCCTCTTCCCTTTAATGAGCAGCAGCTGTCTCCCAGTCCTAACACAGGTGTGCTCACTGAGGCGTGTGTTTATTCTGAAGTTGGGTTCTCAGTAAATAAAGTTGCACACTGTTCAGGCTGATCTATTGCATCTTTTTCACGACCACTTGCAAGCAGTTGAAGGGGGGGGAGGGGGACGACTGAAAAGCATCTTTGTCATTTCTTAATATTCCAGAGGTTTCAATGCTTTTACATAGACACAAAGGAGGTGTTTATTGCGTATGCCAGGGTATTCATGTTTTTAATTTCCTGGGGGCAACGTATCTCTGCAATGATGAGCAGCTTTTTCTGTTCTTCATTAGGCCTTTTATTAGCTGGCTGGTAGGTCTCACTCCGCATCTCTGCCTCCCTTTGTGAGAGTGATAATATTATGTGCAACGTCTGCTATAATCTAAAATATTATGGACCAAGCTCTCCTTGGGATAGCATGAGCTAATTCCAATTTCAGAAGGCCAGTGTCTGACACCACCTGGACTGGACAGGGCAGCTGCAGTGCCAAAGGAATGCATCCATCTAGATACACATATATGGACTTCAGCTTAATTTTCTGACCAACTTTTCTGTGCCCAAATGAATGAAAAGCAGTTGCTAAGGGAGAGCGGCCTCACCCTCCGTGCTCTGCCCGCAGCGCATGTCTGAGAAGCATTTGCCATTTCAGGCGCTGGCAGTCAGGTTTACAGGGCAGCCAAGTGTGACATGGCATATGCCAAGCTGGGCAGCAGGACTATGGAAACCTCTCTACTCCCTGGTGAAAACGGAAGCGGCTCAACCCAAAGGCACTTTGGAGAGAGTCTGCTTGAAACAACCTACTGCACCCCTGTGCACACCCAGGGAGAAAAACATTTTCTGCAGAAAGGGTCTGAAAGCAGAAACCTACTACTTTGGGGGAGTCTGAAGGGATGAGCATCCTACCTGAGGTACTTAAGTTAAATACCTATGGTTGAATTAGCTTTTTTTATTCCCCACTCACAGGTGCTTGAAGAACAATGTGGGTGCTGGGCTGGAGAGGATCTGTTTGAAGTTACTATCAGTGTGTTTTCCCAGTGAGTTTGGCTGGGATACTTACAAATCCACGAGAACAGCCTTCTTCATTTAAGCCTAAGCGTTTGCAACAACAGCAGAGGACAGACAGAGCACGCGATGAGAACTGCATGAGAGGTTCCTATCACAGCAGAGCAGCACCACGCAGGCCAACTCCCTTCCATATTTCTAACCAGGGAGTTACCCATCAGTTTAAAGGATAGTGATTGGAGTGATGGCACCTGAAGACTAATTCCAACCAGGTGGAGAAATCACATCTAAGAGAGATGTCCTGAGGACTGTCAGTGCTACGCTCAGACCCTGTGATCCCCCCCCCTTAGCAGCACAGAAACAAGAATTCACTTGCACAGAAAAATTCACAGAAACGAAAAGGTATTTTTCCCACTTTTGCCGTCAGGGTAGAAACATAAGTAGGGATTGACTTCCCACCCAGCTACAACTTCTTAAAGACCTCCTTTCTTTACACTAAATATGGCACATTCCCACAGCTTGCTCCTCAGGTGAAAACACAGCCTTCCGCAATTTCATTGCAAATGTACCTGGTACCTTTGGGACTTGCAACAAATCACAACTCCATAGCTGGACTGGAGAACTCAGAAACTTTTTAGAGAAGGACTAATCTGAAGCCAGTGTACATCCTGGTGGAAGGAGACGATGCTTGTTCAATAGTTAAAACCCAGCACACGGAGATAAGTGCTGTTGAGTTATATGACTGACTCAACCACCTACACAGGCAAATCACCAGCCCTTTCTGTGCCTTAGTTTCCTCAGCTGTAATTTATAATTGCTTGATGATACCCAGATTCTGGGTATTAGAAAAGGATTCCCAGAAAAGTGATCATTATTGATGTAAAATTGCTCTCAGGAAAAGTAATGAGAGTCTGAGAAAAACATGACATAGGAAGGGTGTTTTAAAAGTAAGGCCAAATCTACACTTCTTGTACCTAAAAGGTCATCTGGTTTTGCCATTTACACTGGCTGATCTCATAAAAGACTCTCTCCTTTAAATCTTTTTAGACCATCATGGTACAACAGTACTACTTTTAAAGGACACTTGTACCACAGAAATAATTAAACATGAAAATAGCAAGCCCATTATTAGCTGAAAATGTAGCTCAGGGCTTTTAACAATTGAATTTGACACATACATTATTGTAGAAAGAGCCAAAGCTACTGTGGTGAGATTTTCTCAAGCACTGCATGTTAGCCTAACTTCAGTACTCAAATGGGAAGCTGTGTTAGAAAAAACAAAACATAGCTAAAAATACCGGTCATGAATTCATAAAGAGAATCAATAAGACAGATGCAATGGGGTATCTTTGGAGGGGAGTCATGGAGGAATATTTCAAGCAGCAGAAAGTCCATAGGAAACCTTAGAAGTGAATGCCCATGTCCCTGAACAATGTCTCATTTGTCTCTATGACTGAAGTGTCCAGCTGTAGGATTTTAGGCACCGCAGCGACATGGATACTGCCATAACCTCAGAAAGTGCTGCTGTCCTTCCACCCAGCTGCACCATCCTGCAGAAGTGGTTGTGAAACTAAATTTGTGAGGCAGAGATTCCTCTTTAGCCTCGTGCCCTGGGACAGGGCAACCCATTTTGATCGACTGGTGACTTAACCATGCCCTGTGTATTGACTGTTTCACCAGCTGGTGGTCCTTGCCCCACTGAGGAACAGAGTACCACACGACTGAAGTCCCAGCTGCTTGTAAGTTGGGCAAAAGGTGAGGTCTCCCCCCCTGCAGCGTAAATGGGCAGCGTGGCTCGGAACAAAAAGCAAGTTTTCCTTGCATGTGTATTGGGGTGTCTCTCTAGGGCTGGAGGGATGACAGCAGGTCTTGAGTTACAGGTTTGCAGGGAACATAGTCTCTATAACCCTAGGTAGCTTCAAGCTCTTGCACCTCCCTCCCAGCAGCTTTCTTCAGCATATAGCAGGAGGGAGTTGGGTCCACTGTGCTTTAAATACCACTGTAAGAAGAAAAGATAAAAGCACCAAGTTTTCTAATCTCAGGAGCTGGCTATGAGCAAAGGTTCAGGCCTGTCACCAAGCATGCAAACCAGGCTTTTCAAGTCAGATGGATCTCACACTCTCCTGCAGACTGTATGCACGGGGCGGTGAGCAGACAGTGATAGCGTGTGGTGAGAGAAGGCGCCCAAGTACAAATGCCTTTTTTTTTTTTTTTGCAAGGGTTAAGGGAGGTCCAGGCTTTTTAGCTTCCATTTTTTCCTTGATCTGTATGCCTCCAGACATCTCTAGCAAATTCTCCTGTCACATGCTCCCCTCACGCTGAGGGTCACTCACTTCATCAGCCCACAATGAGAATAAGCTGACTCCCTGAAACCAGGAAAGTTAGTGAAATGAGACAATCTTCACTTTCAGCATCAAACCAAGTGATTTAAGAATTCCTCTTTTGCCATTTCTGAGTCAGTGAGGATCTGGCACTTGCAAGACCCTTAGGAGTGGCGTTCTGTCCTCCCACCATTCCCAGCAGCTTGAGTGAAAATGTACCGCTAGTGAGGGGGTGCACCCAAGGCCACACTGTTTCAACAGTGATCTGGAGGCATCAGAAAACCCTTTGCAGAAATAGAGCGGACTATGGGCTTTCCCCTCCCATATTGACCTACTGCTACTGCCTGGCAGCATTCAATAGTTAAGATTAAGAGAGAAATTACTTTGACCTGTGTAATCCTGCACAAAGGAAATCTATTTAGGTATCTGGAATAATCTTTTCCTTTCTCTCTCCCCCTCCTGGACTTAATTAAGTAAAAGATACATTTTCTTTCTCCACCAAGGCTGGGCTACTCTGCTGAGTGTTGAAGCAGTGCACCCTATAGCCTTACAACTGTATGTGGGGCAGGCAGGGGACTATGGGCAACCTACTTCCATCCCACCATGACACGTAGATAGCACAAGGGTGCTTTAATGAAGAACCAGTCTCTACTTTCACCTCCCGGACACATGGAATGGGACGGGGGATACAAGGCATAAATCTCGGTCACAACACAGCATCAAGATGGGTTTGTTTCCTCGATGACTGCTGCAGTCTTACCTGTATGCAGCAGTGTGTCCCATAACCTACAGACAGCAGTGAACAGCATTGAGATCATGGAATTTAAAAATAGTCCTGTTACGGTAGAAGGTTAAAAGCAGTTTTAAAATGGATTATCTTCATTTTGCTACCATCACCAGAGGTTGATTAATAGCAAGTTTACTTACTAATCCCACTCGGTTCTGTTTTGCCTTAAACACAGGCAGTGCAAACAGTCTACTTGTTGCCTGCTTCTTTTTAGGAACTTCAGGGCATACATACATACCATGGACTTCTGCAGAAGTGCTCACGTCCAAATAAGTTTTGAAGGCTGGAAGCAATCTGTTATTCTGCCTCTTCTGGGTGATACTCATCTCTCTGAAAGGCTAAATACCTTTTAGACAACACAGAGAATGTCTTTGGATTTCATTGACACAAGTATACACCCCATTTACAGGCACCGTGAGGATATGGTCACTACTATGCTCTGTTCCTGCTGGAAGGGAACCCAAGTGCTCCTTTTTTCTGTCCCAAAGGCATACTTGGAGTCAGCTCCAAAGGCGGTTCCTCACCTCCTTCCTTGGAAATTACAGCATAAGCACAAAGGGGCTTAGACCAGTCCCTCACCTCCTTCCAAAGTCATCTTCGCTCTGCAAGAGCCCTGCAAAGTAAGTGTGCAATGAGCTCTGAGCACTGAAGTAGATTGCCTGCCAGCCAGCAAACCCAGTGGCATGAGGTATCTCTGCTTGGCTTTCCTTCTCCTGCAACACCACTGTCAGTGGGTCTCTTCTCCTGGGCACAAGGCTTGTCTTTGCTCACCTAAGTGCTGGGCTGATGCTACTGCCAAAGCTTTGGCTTTGCTTCCTTTGAGGGTTCTTAACTTTTAGATGCTGTTTAGACTAAGTCACAAACACCAGACACCTTTTCTGCCAAGATCACTAGACTGGATGTCCACTTTGTGTTCCCAAACAATCATAATCTCATCACTTACTGCCAATGCCCCATCACAGAAATTCTCCAAATTTACGTCCCAGTGACCCAGCAACATGCAAGATGGTGCTGGGAGGACTACACAGTGTAGCAAAACAAAGCCAGAGGAGCATTGCATCTTCCTCACTGCTCACCCAAGAACATCAGTGTTTAAGCAAGACTTAGAGGTCTGTGCCTCTTCCCCTGCTAACAGGAGAGTTTAGGGCTGTGCAGTGGCCAGAGCTCCACTGCAGCTGCTGCGTATTGATTTCCAGGCTCGCAAGGCAGGTTTCAGAAATTCAATACACCGAGCTGACGCTGTGTGTTACATGTTATTCTGTGTACCCTCCAAATCCAAGCAGCCTGAAGCACTAACAGCTGATACAGTTGCTTAATACTGTTAATATTTGCTTACAACCGTACAACAAAAGAGACACCATTTGGTCCCATCCTATGTGAAAGCCTCCTCAGGATGGCCAGCAGACAGCTTTGTCTGGGTTACTGTGAAGATGCTGTGTGATCTGGACTGTTATTTAGGAAGACAGGAGAATTTAAAAACAAGCCTGAACTTACCCAGTCACAGCAATACAAGAGCCACTTTTCTAACTTGTGATTGAAGATGCTGCTGCTAGAAACATGTTCTTTCCCTTTCAGAGCTGCTTTTAGGACTCCTTCACTTTATTGCTTCTGTTAATTTCCCCTTCGCACACACCATCTTTCTTTACCCTTAGACACACACACACAGCAGCACTAATAAAATGTCACCCACTTGCACCATGTCAAGTATTCACCTTCATGGAGTCATATAATCCTCTCAAGGAAGAACAGTGTGTATCACCACTTACCCACAGTAAAGATCCCCATACCATCCCACTGCTGTATAAAGGTTTTCATTCCAGGCAGATTTGCCTCTGGCTACAAAAGATTTTGTCTCTGCTTCTCATTGCAGAGGTGCCTCAGGGAAGTTTAACAAATCACTAAGTGAAAGAATTATCAGGTACAGGATAGTCAGCTCTGCACCACCAAGAACCCCAGGTATCAGACAGATCTCACCTGGGAAAGTTTCCAGTTAGGACATGCCCTACATTTTGCTTTGATTTCCCAATGGATAAACTTTTCTACATGGGGAAGGATCTCTAAGCTGTCCCTACACTCCCAAACTGCATCTTTGTTGGTTACCAGCTGTGCTAGTAAAAAAAGTTGCTCGCCTGGGATTTGTCATTTCTCCCAGTGCCATGTTTTAACCCCAGCCAGCAACTGGAGCCATGCAGCCGCTTGCTCACTCTCCCCCTCCCCAGAAGGGAGGAAGAAGGAGAAAAGGAGGGGAAAGAAAACTCATGAGCCAAGATAAATATTCAATAGAACAGTAACAGAAAAGGAAAATAATAATGATGATAATAACGGTAAAATAATATACAAAATAAAGGGATACAACACAAGTTGCTCTTGCCACCCAATGATAAGTTGCCCAGCCCGTCCCAAGCAGCAATCAGAGATTCCTGCTCCCCAGCCAACCCCCATTTATATACTGAGCATGACATCTATGGTATGGAATATCTCCCTGGTTAGCTTGTCCTGTCTATGCTCCCTCTCAGCTTCTATGGGAAGCTGAAAAAGTCTTTGACTAATATAAACATTACTTAGCAATAACTAAAACAATATGTGTTATCAAAATTATTCTCATACTAAATCCAAAACACAGCAGCTACTAGAAATAAAGTTAACTTTATCCCAGCTGAAACCAGGACACCCAGGAATAGCTGGGTCTTTTAACAACCATGGAAGAAATACATAGCAGAAGTACTTCTGTGCCATCTATTAACACGACAGCAGTATCTGCCACGCCTAGAACTCCATTTACAACTACACTGAAAGAGAAGGGTGGACAAGACCAACCATCCCACGTGCTCTGGACAGCCAGACTCAGGGCAACAGCTGGTAGATTTGACTCTGACTTGTTTGGTCCTGCTGATCCTACTCCATCCAGACCCCATGAACTAGCAGCTGTGCTAAACGAGTTTGTGAGGTGAGTTTCAGTTGTGCATCAGTGGCAGGTGGCTCAGGACATGAAGACAGGCTTGGAACCCCCTTCATTCATGCCACAGTCTCAGGCTCCCTCCTGAGCCTCCCTTAAACCAGAGCTGGCATTAGGCACTCATCTATTCCACTGAAAGCCATCGGAACTACTGCACTTGATAGTAAGCAGAGAAACACTATACATGCATCTCAGTAAGGAACGTCAGCATTTGTGTCTCATGAAGACTGCTTTCAATATTGCCACTAGATAAAATTCAATGTTTTTCTTTTTTCTGGTTGGTGAACAGAAGCAGTTCGAGAAACGAGCAGGGTACAGAAAGCAACACTACAGCTCTGTCAACATATGTTAAAAGTCATTACCATGACTGTCTTGCTTCCTCATCCTTCTCATTATGACCCAGCTCCAGCTGTCAATAACACATTAATGACTACAGTCTATTTCAGATCAGAGAAGGAGGCAAGACAGTTGCAAGTCATTGATATTGACCATTGGTCTTAATGGAAATGCTTGGGTTGTTGTTTTTGGTTTTTTTTTTTTTTAATATATATTTGTTTGTATTTTTTGGTTTTGTATTTTTGCTAGTATATTAAAAGGGGATAGAGAAAGACAATAATTGCTATTTCAGTGTTCTGATCTCTCCCACACTATCTGGTAAGGAAACAAATACTGTGGGCAAGAGTTAAAAAAAAATGTAAAGACCCCTTCACTTTTATGTAGTGTAGGCTCCCTCCTCTACTGTTTCATAAAATACTGGAATTTACATTTTGTACAGCTCCTTGGTATAGCTGAGGAGTTGCTTGGCACTCATCAAGACTTTAATAAAGCAATCATTGGACTTTTGCCTGATGTAGTTATTCATTTTGAAATATTATTCTAGTTCTCATTCCACTTGTCTATATTTGACTAATGGCAGCAGTGCCACGCACACCCTTCCAAGCTCTCTCTATGTACAGAGACTCAATATTTCTTTTCTCAATTATTTCTAAAATAACATCTATAATCACTCTAAGCTTTCTTTTGTGATACATATAGCAACACTTCAGTGCCTTCTGGGCTTCTATTTTAAGTAAACTTTGTATCAGGAGGCCTGTCCTGGGGACTGGAGTCCCATTCAACAACAGGACAGGGATCATTCAAGCAAAAGAAATGTGGATTTCCTTAGGGTGTGTCTCAGTGCCCCTGCAAAGCTAACAGCCTTTTTGGAGAATTCCTTACCTATTTAATCTTTAGTCTTATCCTTAGTGAAGCCATTGTCAGCTGTGAGTTCGAAAGGGTGGCAGCTGCTATGCTTGTGCTACTTGCTTGCTCATACAAGCAACTCTTATGTCAGAGAGCTGGCCAAAGCAGAAGCCAAAACTTGAGTCCCGCAAACCCACTCACAATTTGAAGGGGCAGCCTGAAATCCAAGGTCAGCTCTTGCAGTTCTGGGTTCTTCACTCATCTTATTTCTCTCTGAAATTCACATGTACGAGACTGGGGGAACGGGGAGAGAAACCAATTTACTCCTCAAACGCCGGAGAGATGACAGGGAACTGCAGAGGGAGACGCTCCTTTATGTAAGGTAACCTCTGCTAAGTGCTCACAGTACTGCTGAGATATGAACTACGTCGATCTAATAACAGTCTCATACTGCCATCTACCGTGTTGAGATCCTGCTACTAGCATGAGTGACTCACCTCCGTGACATTGCTGCAGAGGGAAGCTGGGAGTGAGCCATCAGCAGCTATCCCTTTCTTCCTTAGATGCTGCTATCTCTTTTCCTGGCCAAGATTTTGCTATACAGCCTTTCGAGTATCTCCTCAAACATGCACAATGCTCAACTACTTTGTCCAGAAAGACAACTTACCTCCTCCACGTCATGGTTTGAGAGCAATTGATGGGATGATGGATAGTGAAAGAATGCTTTATTGCAGACAAATCTAACCGTTGAAAATAAAGAGGAATCCAAACTGGAATGGATCAAGGCTTTGAGCTACAGTGCAGGGGGGGAAGTCCCTTGGTTCTAAAACATCTAACAGCAGCTTTTCACTACCAGAGTATCAGAGAAAGAATATATATAGTTTTGTCCTCTTAATAAATTAATCATAACTGCCATTTAGCCATCTAGGCAGGCATATGGTTGATGACTGCTAGGTAACCAATGCCCATATGGTAGAGAAACTCCATACGCAGTTATGCTGATTTAAATCTCCCCAGTGCATCAAGGTAAAAATGATCATGTGCCAGAGATATGTCCTGCCCAAATATGCAGATTTAATCATTCCTATGCATCAGGAAATCATACATGGAGCTGTAATTTGCTCAATTATGCCAGCCCATCTTCTGCTCAGTGTCAAGAACTAGACCCTCCATAAACAGAAAGGGTGCAGAAAGGACATCTTCATGTCTGCATCTCAAAGTGCAATTTAAGGATCATTGATAACCAACAGAACAAAGATTTATATTTTTATATATATATACACACACACTTATTTTTAAAACAGACACATTCTTTGCCATTTCTAGCCTGAGAAGACAAATGAGAAACCTCAGGCTAGTTTTCTATGGTTCTAAGGGGGGGAAAAAAAAATAATCATGCTGCTTTGTACTGAACTGAAATCCTACTCAGTTCACATTTTAATGACACCATTCAATATATGTTTAAAAAGCACCAACAGCAATTCAACGATATTGTGCTAGGGCTAGTAAATATAAGTTATCCCTCCTCCTCCAAAGTAGTCTAGCAATGTGCTACAGGACCCAGATTCCTGCCACCATGTCAGAAAACCTGGATTTGCTGCCATGAGCCTGCTGGTTTAAAATAATTCAGCTCAAACAGTGGGATATAAACAGAAGCATTTCACAAGCAGTGAAGGTGATATAAATACAGCTCACATCATTGCCCTGACACTAAATGAACACAAATAACAGGGTTTAAACTCAAAGCTAGAAAGTAGCCTTTTTGGAAAGTTACAGCTGCAATGAGCATGTGTCTATCTACCTGACACAATCAATAGCCCAGTGTTTTCTTTAAAAGAAAAAAAAAAAAAAGAAAAAAAAAGAGAGCATGAAGTAGGTACGCAAGCTTTACAGTTGCCAGCTGTTATGCTCTGGCAGATGCCTTTTAATCAACACAACTTTACCACTGTAAAAGCTGTATCTGCTAGGCCAGGTTCAGATTAAAGACAGGGCTGTAAGCAAAGCAGGCGTGCATTCACTAACAACATCCTCATGGAGATCTGGACCAGTACTTTGGAAAAGGAACAGATTTCAAGTTAAAAATATGCCTTCTAATGGGAAAGCTACATTGTGGTTTTGTTTCTTTGAATAAAAAGTCACAAGTTTTGGGATAGATCCTGCAGCTTCAGCAATATCAATGAGTAGAAAAAGGAGCCCAACCCCTTCTCATGAGCATCACCTAGATTATAGTCTCCCCCTTCGCTGTCATATTCCCCTCTTGCCTTACCTCTGTTTTGCATTCTCTGCAGACAAAAAACAAGGCTCTTCCTCCAGCCCGGCATCCCAGACCTAGAGACAGAGAAATACAAGCCTGTAGTGTCTTGAAGGAGTTTGCAGATGTGTGCCTGGAATACAAAACCCAGCTTCTTTATAGGGCTACACCTTGATGGAGAGGCAAGTCCATCCGTGCTTGAAACTCTGCTTCACGTGAAAGCCTGATTGTGAACCACCCAGGCTGCATTTTGCTGCAGGGATGGAGCAACTTCACATGTCCACAGCGAAAGAAACAGATGGTGAGAGAAGGGTGGACAGATGAATGGGTAAATCTCAAGGAGCTGAACAATTCCTTAAAGGGCATGTTTGTCTTTTATGCCAGCCACATAGAAACCACAGACAACAATATATTCACAACACAATGTAGTTCAGTAGCTTAGGGTTCCTGTGCAGAGGATGGAAATATCCGCAGCCACACCCCAGTGTAATTGCTAAGCCAGTTTCCTTTGGAACTTGCTTGCTCTTACATCTCCAGTTTAGAAAATGTTATGTATTTACATCCCTCAGTACAGCAAAATAGTGTGAAACCTATTCATCTTCTGAACTGGTGCTCAATTTTTTTTTCTTACGACTGTCAGACTTAAGAACACGTACACATGCTCCCCAAAGGAGGAAGGACCATTATGCCCATTTTCATCAAGGCTTGCTAAAATGCACACTAAAAAGAATCACAGCTATCAATAGCAGTTTTCTAAGCTAACTCCAGTTGCAATAACTATGTCCCTCCTACAGATTCTGTTGTAAGATGGCATTAAGCCTATTTCTGACCCAAGTTGTTGGATGATCTTAGGGAATCCCTACTTTCTAGCTGTATTTGAGAAGAATTACGATTTCTACAAAAATAACACATAACAGCACTCCCTCTCTCATAACACACACACAGAGAAGAGAGGACAATATTGTTGACACAAGACATGATTTCAAGTGCATTATAAAACTGTACATAAAATACAGGTCCCCACAGAACAGGACAAAGCTACTTCAGATCTCATTTCAATTTAGCATTGTCACCATCAGATTTTTCTTCAGTGCCCATTTTGTAGTTTGCAAGCAAAAATAAGCTAGCACAAAAGCAGCCTGGCATTGTAGCTTGTGACCCAAGAGGCAAAAAAATGGAGAGCCACATGTGTGCCAGGAAGAGGTTACAAACACTCACTATGCACCACTTCATGTTTTAATTTTCTGCCTAGGATCACGCAAAAAAAAAAACTCAAGCATTTATCAAAGAATTACAATTTTTCTCTTAACCTGTACACCTGCTAGTTAAATAGCCAAATTATTTTAACTTTTAGTCTTCCTGAAAAAAGTTATCCATAGTGTCCATCTAGACTTCTGACCAAAGGGAGTTTGTTTTTTTGTTTTACTGCACCAATTCAATGCTTCTGTAAATGCAATGCTAAAATACAAAAACCTAGCGTGTGCTTCAGGTGCCCTTAGGAAAATATACAGAAGTAAAAAAAGATATGTTGGGAAGAGATACTTTATCTTGGGAAGAGATGGAATCTTTGCTATGAAGGAAAGAAACACTTCTGGATCTCTCCTGTTACAAGAATTAGTTTGCAAAGTTTTGCTTGTGGCCTCATACACACTAAGTCTTTAACAAACTAATATTCTAGACAACCAAGAATATGCAAACTATGGAAGAAATCTTGCCCTGTTTTAAAAATTTATTTGTCGACATAGCACAAATTCCAGCATATGATAACTACTGAGACGAAGAGCCTGAGAAAAAGAAAAGAGAAAGCCAGAAGGAATTTCTCCATCCCTCAGAGAAAGAATGATAAGTTGCCTTATGTTGAGTGGCTATGAAAGTGTGTGAGGACACAGTGCACTAGCACTAAGGCTTATCTCACAAAATGTCCAGCTGTTATTTGCTCACGGTTTTATTTCATCTTAAAGCCAAGATGTAGAAAGTAAGATAGAACATCAAAGCCTTAGGGTAGGATGAAACCTTAGTGTCTGTGATAAGAGAATCAGTCTCAGAACAGCAAATCCCCCCAACATCAATATAGTTTGGTTTTAGACTCCTGTAAGTCTAGTTTTGGTAGCGGGGTGTAGAAGTCCACACCAAGCTTTGCAACCGATTAATTTCAAGTTTGTGCATCATCTCTCATCAATCTTACAAGATGCTAAAATGCCACTGTTTCATGCAAAATCCCCTTAGAACAATCCACTGCGGTCCCCCATCTTCCTCAAAAATAATAAACAAGCTTTTTGTGTTGATGCAGCTTTGTGGAAGTAAACACAATTAGGCCTCATGCTAAAATGAGCAGCATACTAATGAGAAGTGCTGAATCAATTACTCCCCAGGAATTCAGGGCTATCAGCAGTCTGAGATCAGACATGGTAGTTTATATAGCTTTCACAGATTCTCGATAAGAAATAAGCAAAGCACAGCCACATTGAGTCTGTACTATACACACAAAGACAGATTTCCCCCCATACTTCCTCACCTCATTTCTTTAAGTTAAGCTGATTTTGTTTCACAACTGGGAAATGTTCTTATTTCAGCTCCCCCTCCCTCACTGGGATTTTATGAATGCCTGCGGGCTGGATTTAAAAAAATGCCCAGAACAGCCTTCCACAGGTTAGAGTCAACCTTGAGCCTTTCTGAGGGAACTGTATGTGTGAAAGCTTGTCAGTTCTTAGACTGTAAATACAAGACTACTGAACCAATGTTTACAAAGTGCTCTGAAAGCCATCTGTCTGGATGCCTGCTCAAGCACCAAATCCCACACCTAGGGGAACACGACAGCACACAGAGCAACCCCGTGGCTCCAGTGAGCATGGTGCTCCCCTCTGTCCAGGTCTGCTTTTGTCACTGCCTGCTGATGTTAACTGAGAGATAACATGAGCTAAAGGTTATCTCATAGCACCAGTCTCGTTATACACAGCATCAGTGACACTGACTGACTCATTCCCAACCCAGGCATGTCTAGCCACATCTTTGCTACCCACAAAATAATCTACTGTTTCTCACAAGCACAGAAGTGCCAGCTCTGTAATCCTTGCTCACAGCAACCATGTGAGCTAGCTTGCAGTTTCTAAGATTAATTCCTTTCTCTGCATCCTGTCACGTAACCATTCAGTAGCATGGCTTTTCCTTACAACCCTCATCATGCATCTCACCCTTAACCAGAAAGCAGCGTTTTAAGAGAGGTGCTGACACCTCCAGGGCCTCTTTCCATCTTCAGATATCCCCTAAGAGTATCCAGCCAACACCTGATACAAAGAGGGTTGCTGAGATGATACTGAGAGATTTTATGCAACACCCAAAACAGAAAGAGTGCTGTTCCAGCATGGGTCAAACAGGTAAATACAAAACCAGAGACTGCAGGAAGGAGAGAACAAATAAATAAAATAAAAACAGGTTGGTAAATGTGGAAAAGAAGAATTTGCTTCTAACATTACAAGAGAGGGTCAATTTGCTCGTAAAGAAGAAAAGTGTTGCTAGGAATTGAAATCAGGATAGTGTCGCAAGCAGTTTGCTAAGAGATATGGTCAGGTCATAGGGGAAAAATACAGCAAGGACAATGCAGTAAGTAAGGAGCTGCAAGCAGCCTTACAGGGGCTTAGGCAGCGCCAAGGAGTAAGGAATCCTGCAAGCAAAGGTCTAATTTCAGGCATCTGAAGGGGAGAGATGACAGACAAGTGAAAAAGTGGCTTCCAGACTAGTAGCCTGAATAGATTCAGCATTTGCATCATTTTTCCTTTCAGTCAGAAAACAGAAAGCAGCACTGAAGTACCTATACAGCTATCTAGTGTTACATTGCTAAAACCAGTCACATAGCGTTCCTATCCCAGAGGCTCAGACATTAAGCTTATCCAGTGGCCATTATATTTTACAGGCCAAGTTTTCAAGAGACCAAGATTTCTTGACGTGTTTTTGCACCTGCAGTTACAAGGAGGTATACAGGACCAAGTCTGACTATCAGCTCTTCAGGAACACTTCACGTTATGAGAATCTCAAGATAAAGATACTCCTGAGCTCTTGCAAGTGCTCAACACTTACAGCACTAGAAACCCTAATGGGTAAGCAAGGGAGTTCTGTCGCTGTAGTGTAGAACATGAGCAATGAGGAGAAGAATTAACGCTCTTCAGGGGGGAAACATGCCCTCACACAAACACTGCCTCCCAAAAAAAAGATGGGAATTAGTAAGTCAGAATCAACCCTTGGCTGCGTTTAAGCTGGTTTCTCAGTGTTGTCACTAGGTGAGTTTTGAACAGGCAACAACCCGTGATTTGTTGAAGTGAGATTTAATGAGAACAGCACAGATGTTTTCATTCCTTTGTCCTACTTTTCGGTAATGCTCATTTCTTTTCTTCCATTGCAGATTAAAGTAAACCTTACAGCTCTAGTATGACCTGCACTTTTCTGTATCTGTTTTGTCCCACCATTTTCCCTTCTCCTTTTAAAAATCCAAAAGCAAGTCAGCTTCACTAGGGCCACAAATGCCTCTTTCAGAATTACAGACTTCATACTGCCTGGAATACAGGTGTCCCTTACTTAGCAACTGAGAATCTGTCAGATTCACAATTCTGTGTCCGTAAACTATTTAAATATGGCCTGACCCAGCTTCTCAAGCACAAAAGCAGCACATTTCAAAAATCAAAAGAACTGTATCTGATGCTTCTATCAGCTGTCACATTGCCAAGCAACAACATTGGAGCACCTTATATTTTTCCACTTTAATAAAGACAAGTGAAAGGCAGCTTCCTCTTGCAACTCCAGATAATTATGATCTTCAGAATCACTTTGAATTTGAATTATGATAAAGGATGCAGTGAGCTACCCAGTATAAGTAAAACACTGAACCTCGCTCCCCAAGAGCCACCTGTGCTTATCTCCAAGGTGCGGGAATAGTACATAAGAGGTTAAAAATGCCAGTGTCCACTTATCTCTTGTGCAAACCCACAGAACAGTCCTGTTTTGAGTAAAGATTGCAGGAATAAGCAGATAAATGGTTTCAGCACAGAATCTTGAAGATCGTGGTGTCCAGAGTGAGACCTTTTGCTTGATTATCTGTGAAATGAATATTAAAGTTAATACTCCTGAATACGATAATGACCTTAAACATCTATGACTATAGTACCCAACTCTCCATCCAAATCATGTTAAGCATCACCCCAGGGGGGAAACAGATATGATTAGGATATAAAGGATTTTGAGGAAAGTGTCTCTTAAGGAGAGAAGAGACTAGAAACCTAGAAGAGGCAGTTGACAGGCTGTGATCCTCTTCCTCCATCAAGACAGGGACACCTTCTTGGTAAGCATTGCACATTCATTGCACCTTCAGCTCTTGGTGAAGAATACCCAGGATAGCATTTATTTTGCTAGCACTATCATCACATATTAGCGCTATTGCAGCTAGCGCATTTATCAACAGCAATTCTGAATCTGTTATATGTCACTTCAACAAATCATCTATTTTCAAGTTTGTGAAACTGTCTGAGTGAAAGTCCTTGGAGCAGCTCTGACAGGCAAACATCAAAACTGTATTCATAACACAACATGAGGTTGCAGAACTGGCTCCAGCGCCTGTAGGTGGGTTTATATTCGAGTATTATGGACCCCGCTTGCCAGCCCTGCAAAGCTGTGCCTCATCAACTCCCACCTCCCTCAGCAGGGATCCGTGCAGGCAGAGGGCCAAAGGACAGCAAGACAGCCACTGCACTTCACCCCGAGCACATGGCTTCCACAAGGCAGCCCAGAGGGTCACAGGGATGAACGCAGCCTACTGCTGAAGGATGCAGCTGTCTCCTCCTGCTCCAGGCAGGATTTCAGGTCTCGTCTCCCTAGCACAAAGCAAGGGCAGAGATTTTTAGTGTTTGTTTTTCCTATTAATACCAAGTTGCAAGCACATGCTTCTTCATTCAGCTGCAAACCCAGCTCTGGGCTGGTGTGCATTCCTGCCAAGCCCTATTTCACTCCACACCACTCCCACTAGCAGCGGCAGCTCCAGCCCCCAGGCCATACACAGCCATTTCCGAGAGGGGACCTGAACAGTTTGACCCCCCCACCTGCCAGGAACCCTTATTTTCACACACAACTGTGGCACACGCAGGGAAACTGCCGTGCCGTGCCCTGCCCCTACCCGCCCACTCTCCCCCAGACCTCCCCAACATGGCGGCGGGGAATGGCCCCCGCATGCCCTCACCAGCACTGTCGCAATAGCGCCTCGCGTCCGCTGCGCTTTACGGTAATGCCGCAAAGCACGGAAGAACGCGGCCGTCCGAGGCGGTTGCCGGAGGAGCGGAGGCCGCCATGGACCGGAGGAAGAAGCCGCTGGACGTGGCCGCATCCTCGGTGAGTGAGCGAACCTGGCCGCAACGGGAAAAACACAAAAGAAACCCCTCTGTCTCCACGGGAGAAGCTGGTTTGGGGCTTATAAGGATGTGAGGGCGGGCAGGTGTGCCCTGTTACCGCGGGCGGGG
>VZSZ01005648.1:835295-860590 GCA_013398815.1 Ibidorhyncha struthersii
GCCGGCACAGGCCGGGCCTGGGGGCGAGCCGCTTCCAGGGGAAACAGCACACCGGGGGCCTGTCTTCTGCCCTCGCCTTAACCCCAACCCGCTGGAATGCGCGCTCATTAAAGTAAATGCTGATTTAAAGGGTCATATTGTAACGCGTCTTGGTTTCGTGAGGTGTTCGGGGGGCGTTTAGCCCCTCGCCTCCCTGACCAATTGCACGCGCTGCGCTCGCAGTCTGAGTGTGCCAGCGCTGAATTTGTCCCCGTCCCTCATGTAATGATGAAGTTAGGACATGAGAGGGAAATGGGAATTCATTTCCTGTTTTTTTCTAAGCACCGGGAGGTCCGTGTCTCGGCAAATTAAGGCCGACGCTCAGAGATGGCGAGGTGCTGTTCCTCCCTGCTCTCCAGTAGTCTGCTGATAAGGGACTGCTGCCGAACACGTCATTTTTCCTAATAAACAGTTAATGTAAACTGCGGGTTGTTATATATGGAACAACTAACATTTAATTTTTGGATGGTCACTTCTAAGCATTCGGGAGAAAAGGGGGTTGATTTGCAGCATTGCATCATTGTTACGGGGGCATGCAAAGCAAATGTTTTAGTGTTTAGGACAAATATTAGTACCAAAGTCTTCCACTTCTCTGATTAATGTACATCTGTGACGTTTGTCTTCTGTAGGACTTGCAGGGAAAGAGGCACAGTATCCTCTTCCAGACTGGTTATTTTTAGTGTAATTTCAAGATAATACCCCTGCTGGTGATGTCCTAATAAAAGATGAGATGGGCATTGGTCACCGATGGCAATGCTACTTACATATTTATTAAAAAAAAAAAAAGTCTAAAACGATATAAACAGTGTATAAAATAGTGGGAAAGTATAGATATTTTATGAAAGCAAACTTTTATCTTTTCTTTTCTAACCGTTAGATAATGAATAAAATCCTGTCTCGTAATGTTCCTTTTCAAATTCAGTAGTGTTATTTCATTAGTCATTATACCCATTATATATCAAAGAATCAAGGACATCTGGAGGTTTTTTAAATCCCTAATCATAATTTGCGTTCTGTGGGTTTTGTATATTGTTTGCTGTAAATTTAAGAGTGATCTTTGTGATCAGATCAGTGCTTCAAAGTTCCACATAAAAATGCCATTAAATGCACATATAACTGTAAATGCCAGATTGTTTTACTAGAAATACAGTTATTGCTTTATTACAGTAACTGATGTATATGCATGTGATAAGTCTTGGTTGTTTATTTGTTTATTTTGCTGTTGATGTAGTTGGTAGATCTCAAAGCAGAACTCTTCCGAAAGCAAGAAGAATTCAAGAAAGAAAAGCTGTTGAAAGATGCTGGCATCTTTGCAAAGCCCAAAACTTCTAATAAGGTAGAAATATTTTTCCATTGTTGTTTTTGTCATTCTTTCTCCTTAAAGTAAGAAAATTCATATTCAAATCTAAATAAGTAAATACACAGAGCTATGTTACTAATCAAATGTAAAATCTACATGATGAGGATGTTCTTTAAATTTCATTTCCAGGTGGGATTACTGTGCACAGCAGAAAACTTCTCTCATGCTTATGCCTATCTAAATCACCACTTAATCTTCATTCTCCAGGGAGCCACAACTTTTTGAACTATAAGAAAAGATGTTTCTTTTTTTTTCACCGAGATTTTGTATGCCTCTCTGAAGGATGGAGGATGGGACAGTCTTGATAAATGCTCTGCTATCTGTTCCTCTGTATCATGATGTATAATAATAGATACATAATTCTCTCTCACAGTTTACTGTACATTGTTTTCTATTCATTCTGTAGCTTTCTAGGAGTAGAATGTAGTATTGCTGCCATATTTGAAGAACATGCAGCGTTTACAGTGTTACACTGAAAACAGGCAAACTGATTGTATTTTATATCTAAAATGAAGGTAATAGAGAATAGAAACAATTCATAGCTTTGTTATTACTTTAGTAAACAGCAAGACTGTTTTTATTATTTTTTTTAACCTTAACATCTTTGCCAGAATAGATTTTGTCTGATTTCTGAGCGCTTTTTTTTTTTTGGCCTCTCAGCCTGTCCTTAACTATTATATCATACTGCAATTTGTAATTTTAGGACATACCTGCTGCATCCTACAGCACAGTAGTCTCAAGTCAAAACGTGTTTAAGATGTTCTTTACAAAGTCTTTCATGATTGATTTGCAGAGTTTGCGTTATAGAGTTGAAATCTTTTTAAATCATTATCATTTCAATATTTTTCTTTCTTTCTTTCTTTGTTGTTATAAAATTGTACTCCACAGAAGCCAAGCATCTGGAACAAACAAAACACAGGAGTTGCAAATCGAGCCGAGAAGGATGTTGAGCAGAAGACAGAAGAGGAGCATATATTAGATAAATCAAGGTAACTCTTAGGCTCTGTAAGAAAGGAATGCTTCGTAGAATTTGTTTTTCAGTGTTTAGGAAAGCACATAAAGCAAGTTAGGCATGTTTTGGACCAGCGGTTCTCGTTAGACCAACCAGTAAGACCAGCATCAATTCCATGCTATTTACTGGTAATGTACAAACTGTATCCCAGCAGCCTCATGCTCTAGGGATATCTGCTTTCACATTATCATAACTGTTTAACTATGTCAGGGTACTGATTTTTGAAAGTCATCTTTAGAATTAAAAGCCAGGGCAGCAATAGCCTAGAATTGTATAGCAAAGTGTTTCTTGGACTTGACAGAAAAAAGCTCGCTCTGTTGCAAGATTCACCTCATCTTCTAAATGGGTTAGTTGTACAATAAGGTAAATGTTGAAAATGCAATGTATAAGCCATTTGCTGTTTTTCTGTAAGCAGTTCTTTGCTCTTCAAAATTGTCTTCTACCATTCCAGAAAGTAGCTAAGGTTTATCTTCAGTTTCTAAATTAAGTGTAACTCCATGTTATCTTTTCTCCCCTTCTCCTCTTACACCTAAGATTAATTCTGTAACTTCACTAAAATTATTTTCAGTATAAACTCTGGAACCAGATATCTATGTATCTTCAGAAATGTCAGTTAAGGTTCAAAACAAAACCCAGGCATAAACATTTCAAGCACTTCCGGTGCTTTCCTGTTCCATTTATCTAAGAATAAATTGGTCATTTTGGACTGCATTGGGAATTGGTGAGATTGCAATGCTGGTTTGGGTTTTTTTCTTTTTCAGGAAGAAACTAGAAGAGAAAGCAAAGCTGTATGAGAAAATGACAAAAGGCGACTTTCCAGGTGAACAAAATTAGTCTAAATGGGTATTTTTTTTATATATATATATATATATATAAAAAATTGTTTGTAAAGTTAACTCTAAAAGTTGGTATTTCTGACTATCTGGTGATTTACAGCAGCTACACTATGAATTCACTGCTTGTTGTCTTACATGGTAGATATTTTTTGGGGAGTTATTATACAAAGTGATTGACATGGGTTATACTGTTTTGAAAGGGAGAAAAATACAGGTGCTAGAGAAAATAAAATTACTTTTTGAAGGACAGCCTGTCCTAGTAAAGCACTATTGGCTTGTTTCACTCATTCATTAAGTGGGTAGCATATATTCTGTTTTTTCAATACAGAATCTTAGAAAAACAAAACTAATTTATTCTCCATTATGCAGTCTTTGGATCGCGTTGCTGATGTTCTGTCCTGCATTCTAATTCTTGGACCTTTATGAGGAGAAGATTAGCGGGAGGGGAGTCTGGCTGGTCCATATGTGAATACCTGTTCCTTTCTTCTCTGACTCCAGTCCCTTGCAAGAAGTAATTATTAAAATAGAATCCAAATCTCCTTGCGATTAATCTCTTGATGTTTTCTTTACTAGTGTCCATCTTTGTCCACATGACCCCACCACTTTTCTCTTACTTTTCTAAAAAGTACTGTTGTGACTGCTTAACTACTACCAACACACAAAATGTTTAGCATCAAAAAAAGTATTTGAACTGTTACAGAACAAATCCTATACTTCTGAAATAATGAGCAGAGAATATTTTAGTGCAAAGACTGCAACCTTTTCTGTATTGTACACAAACTACTAATTGCTTTAAAATACCCTGAAAGTTCTACTCAGAAATAGAGGTTATCACTGTGGCGCCAATTTATAGTTCCAAGTTTGTTTGGCACTGAATGAGATTTAAGTATTCCCCAATAGTGTGGTCAAGGGCATTGCTGGCAGCTGAAAAGCTGATTGTGGCTATTTTGTATTGATTTTGTGCTCAGTCCTGTTCTTTTCATGGCTGTTCTCTAAGAATCGATTTTCTGCCTTAGATGAAGAAACTGAGGATTTGTACCTAGTGGATTTCACTCAGAAGATCATAGACAAACAGCACGAAGTACAGGAACTGTATCGGAGCGAAGCTGCTGGAAAGACTTTAGAAAAAGAGACAGATGATGAGGAAACTCAACCTGAAGTGGAAATACCACCACCTGAGGACCCAGATGAAGAATGGTTGGTACTACTGTTTGGGCTAAGCTGTCCTGTGTTTCTTGACAGTTGCATGAGAAAAATATTTTATTCTCTAAAGTATGTAGAGTGGCACCTTTTCTTTTTTTTGGTTAATACACATTAAGAAGAGGTGGTAACATTCTTTGATTTCATGTCTCATCAGAAGACAGTCCTTCATGTTACTTTCCTTTCCATGTAGGTAACACTGCAATAGAATCTACATCCAGGATTGTGAGAAATAGCAATCAGGGAAATGTACTATAAGTGAGACATCATAATATCATCTCTTATTTTCTTGCATTGTTCATGGGAGTTCTGATCGCAGTATTGGTACAATTTTATGCTTTGATGTCTGGAATTGAAATGTACTTTAGCAAAACTTCGAGTTTTTATTGTATCCACCTTCCCTTCTCTAATTGTGTGTGACTTGCAAAACGAGTAGTTGTTTTCGTTGTACGACCCCCTCATAAAGGAGGGAAACTTCTGATTGGAAAAAGAACACAATTTTACACCATTTCTTTCACTGTTTAACTGCAGCACAGCAAGTAGTCTGGAACAATTTTCTGTGACACTCCAAGTAACCATGAGTTTTTCATCCAAGATGTTAGGAATAATTATGAAATCGGCCTGATTATACATCTTCCTTGCCCATTTGTCTAAAATGTTTATGGAACAGAAATTTTTCTTCTGGCAATCAGTTTAAAACAGCAGTAACTGATAGGAAACAGAGCACCCCCATTTTCCAGTTTATTAGGCCAAGATAAGATTTGCAATGTAATCTTTCAGAATAAATTGGGAGAATGAATCCAGCAGAGTACGAGAAGACTGCTAGGTTGGAAAGGCAGATACACTCATTACCAGCATCTTACTGAAATTCAAGATGAAACTATCGATGAGCAGTGGGCTCAAACTGCTTTGTGCTTTCATCACTGTAAAGTGTCAGAAATTTAAACTGATACATTTTACTGTTCACATGATGCTTTTCTATCATTGTCTTCATCTCACATCAATGACATGTATTATTATTAATACATTGTCCATCTCAGTAAGGCCGTATCCTAATTAAGATATTTGGATACTAGCATAATTAATGCTAATTATTCTGCAGTGATCTTTAGTTACATCTAGTTACATATTTACTATAGGGAATGCAGCCTTTTTTTTTTCCTACTGATGTTACGTTACAATAAAAAACAAAGGGCATTGATTATATACTACGCTGTAGATATCCTTAGAAATTATGTAAAAGACTTAACTTACTAAAAGCACAGATCTTTAAAAGTAGGGTTTTTTTGGAACTAGATTGCCAGTCGTACTTTTTCAGATGTAATATTAATTCTTTAGAATGGGATAATTGAGGCAGCTTAATGCTGAAGAATTTTCTAGTATTACAGGACAATGAGTATAGCTCTTAACAGCGTTTTCAACAACTGTAAATTAAGTGTTTGGTACTATAATAAGTTGAATGAGAAGCACAGTATGTGCTTCAAAGGAACGTTTTGCTTGCATTTTAGTCAGCCTTTGTTACACCAGTTGAATGAACGCTATCAGCCTATTCTAAATGAGCTTTAGACCGATAATTGAAGTATATTGTAGCAATTTCATGTCCGCAAGAAGTCAATGCCACATCATTATTTTCACCATGGGAAGGAAGTACTAGGCTCAGTTTTATTTTGATGTGAAAACTACATAACATTGTAACTTTTGAACATTTTTTTACACCATTTTCTTGCCAAAGCAAACAGACGGCTCAAAGTGAGACTGAGTCAATGTCTGTGATAAAACTGTCATATGCTCTGTTCAGAACATATCCTCTTAACCTGTAAGTCTGTTAATTGAAAGGTAGAAGAAACTGTCACACATGGAGACACTGTGAGGTGATGAATACTCTTTGGAAATTATCACTGCTTCTGTCTTCTGGTTAAGAGTTCTCTAAATCTGCAAATAGAAGTTCTACATCAAATTTCCTTTGCTTTCATTGCAGGGTTGATTATGTTGATTTCTTGGGCCGATCTAGACGCTGTATGAAGAAGGATTTGCCAAGTCTACTTAAAATGGATCAGGAACTTCAAGGGAAAAGGTGTGGTTTCTCTAATGGAAGTGCATGTTCCTTGCAGTATTTAACATACGTTTTTTTTAATGAGAAGGAAGAGAGGCTGTTCTTTGTTATCCCATTCTCAATCCAGAATTGTTGATGCTACTGCTTTCTCTTTACACCAACTTCTGCTGGTTACCACATTGTGCCTTAAAAAATAGACAGAGTAGCTACAGAGCAATTGTACATGATTGCGATTTAATTATAAATTCATACAGTATTCCAAGGCTTCTATTTTATTTCACCCTGGCAGTTCACCATTTGAAATACGTGGCTGGTGTATTGGTTTTAAATTGCAGCAGAATGGAGGCTGTGGACATCAAAATGAAGACGAAATGAAATTTTTAATAAACTACTGAGGCACACTCTTTGATGTAAATGCTGACCAAACCTAAAACCTCACTTATGGAGCATAGCTTGCAGAGAAGGGATCTAATAAATTGACTTAGCAATCTCTCAGATATTTGATGCATCTTTTAAAACTGTGGTCCTGGTATGGAGATTGTATTTTATTATACCTTCCAGAAAATGCCAGAGAAGTGATTCCTGGTTCTGTTTAACCTGGAAACTGATTATAGTCTTTTAGCAATTCCAAATTCATCATGGCATTCAAAGTGAATTTGTTAGATCTTCATTTGTTTGTTTGTGCTCATCTGTTAAACAGCTGTTTAACAGCTCTTTTGTTAAAATTATTATGGCAGCACTGAGAATTGTTTTCAGGAAATTGTCTAAGGGCACTGCAACTGAGCCTTTACTGTTGTTAGTGAAAATTCTTTCACACTAACAACTCATTAGCGTGTTCTCTTTATTTTAAACTCAAGAAGGAGAATATGAGTGCTTTGAAACTGTAGTCTCTGCACTGATATGGATGACAGTTGGTCAGCAAAACCGGCTTTAGTTAGACAGTAGAAAAAAAAAAAAAGATCCTGCTGCTTCTCTTGGGAAAACAAAAATATTTCCCCTATTGGGTATTAATATTTGGCATGGACTTCTAGGGTAAATTAATGGCTAGCTTTTTGTTACTTCAAATACCTTTCATTTTCTTATGTTAAATTTGAAATGTTTCAATATGTGGTTGCCCCAACAGATGCCAATAAATGTAATTATATCGTCTCCAATTCTGTGATTTCATCATAATTTCATAAAGCCTGTAAGAAATTATATGATTTTGTTTCAGTCTTTTAATAACTTGTTGTGCTAGTTCCTTGTTCCAGAGGTAGTTTTGTATTTCTGTCTTCACCATGTACCATAGTCATCAATGCTGCATCACTAAATGTTGCCGACAGTGATTTATGTTTTGTAAAAACTGCAACAGTGCATCAGACCAAATCACACTTTCACTGTTTGTTACAGTAAAACTGGTAAATTCTGCTCTGTAATGCCTAGCCTTTTTTTCTTTTTTCTTTTTATTTTCTTTTTAATTAGTCAAGGCCCTGATGGGAATACTCTGTTATCTGAAGACATGAGAAGAGAACTTCAGAGGCAGCAGTGGGAAAAAGAAGAAGAAGAAGCCCTCAGAAAACCCATGGGACCCATACATTATGAGGACATTCGAGAAAACGGTAGACTCCCATACTTTGTATCACCAAAGACATTAGTTTTAGAGAAAGCAAGGGAAAGTCACTTCTTGTGCCTATACAGCAAAGTGTAGGTATGTGTTAAGCCACATGTGTAACAACCATTCAAATTACCAGTACATAAATCTAGATTTATTTTCCCTCAAATTGTATTTTTCTCTTTTTTTTTTTTTCCCCAAATTTCATTCCATCCTCCTGTTTTCTCCTTCAGGAAGCTTCACTTCACGCCTCGTCTAATACAAGACCTTTTTAGCCATCTAAAACTAATGTGGTGTATGTTGTTGGGTGCCTGAAAGCAGGGTGTATGGTGCTTGTAGTTACTGTCAATTATAAACGGAGCGTAACAAATTTATTGATTTTCTTCTTATTTTCAGAGGCTAGACAGCTTGGTGTTGGTTACTTTGCCTTTTCTCGTGATAAAGAACTTAGAAATAAACAACGGGCAACACTGGATATGTTAAGAGAGCAGGTATGAATTCAAAGAGCAAATTGGGGTATGAAGGCATCCGAGTTTCAGTGGTTACTGTCTTTGATTTGTTGTATAAGTCTTATACTAGGTGATGCCTGCAGCTGACTCCAAAAAAAATTTGGCCTCTTTTTTCCCTGTTGAAACATGGTACTTGATGAGGATTGCTTTTAGTTGTTTAGTGAAGGAAGATATGTAGTTGATTATAATAACAAAGGAAGATTAAGCGATGTTTTTCTTTGCTGTTAAGACACTTGATCAGAGAACTAAACGAGAACAGCTGAAAGAAAAAAGGAAGGCAGCTCTAGATGCAAGACTGTCTAAACTTCGAGCACGGAAGATTAAGAAGTTAAGGGAAGCTGGATTAGAGGAAGAGGCAGAAAAATTGGAGAATGGAGGTATGATCTGCTGTCTTTTTAAGTTAAATACTTGCTACTTCATCTTGTACTTGATCAATGGATAGGCATACTCTAGTTGATTTAGGTTTAGACGTTCAATATATTGGTATATTATGTATTCTATATATACAATTAGTATAACTGTTAAGATAGTGAGAGTTCATGTAAGTGTGTGTAGATATAAAATCATTGCAGAAATAGCTTAATAATGCAGGTAGAAGTGCACTATGTAGATTGTAGGCTTTTTTTGATTTGCATCTGACAGCAGGAATTATGTGGGTTAATTATGCAGGTTGAGGTTAGAGCTGCTGAATTTTACTGGCTTTTTTTGAGGATAAGATAGAATAAAAAGTAGTAACAAGTTAATTTTGATATCATATAATATACACTCCTACAGTTTTACTGCAGTCTGTAAATGGGACATACAGCTGACTTTAGGATTTAAGATGATGAATTTGAGTTCTGATCCCGTCTCTGCACTGTCTCCCTTATGACACTGCAAGTCAATTTGTACTGTCTGTCTCCCACTGTAAAATGCAGCTAATATTTCACTGTGTCAGAACTCTGGGCAACTGATTAACTGTGAAGTGCTCTGGAAATGATGAATGGTAGTGTGCCACCGCTGTTACTGTTGTTCAGAAGAATAAGAATGCAAATTGTTTTCTCCAGTAAATGAAACGGAGATAACATGCTAATGTTCTTATTTTTACCTAATTTTCTAGCTTCAGTATAACACTCAGCACATTCCTTTTTGGGTTATTAGGCAATAGATTTTCAGCAGTCTTTGATACAACTACAAAGCTAATGAAGTGTCTCTTGGTAGATACACTTCCTGATTTTCTGGCTTACTGATGATCTTTTCCAAACTAATATGCAGTAATTAAAAAATCACCTCCCCAATCAGATGCATTTCATTATCAGAATGAAATTAGATCACTAGTATGAGCTCCGTAAATGCAAATAACTCCTGCTTCCTGTTCCTCCTATGAAGTTCACTTAGATTTTATCCCATTACTAACAAAAACTATGTCTTTCTGTAACATAGAGTTGAAAGCTGTTGCTGATGAACCAGAAGCTCCGAGAGTTACGGCAGCAAGTAGAAAGGTAGAGGTTGTCATCCAGGAGAGAAGAGATACAAAGCCTGGTGTGCCTTACGTCCGAGAGTGGGATAAAGGCAAAGGTAAGGAAATGCAGATTCAGAAACATTGTTTGGAAGCAGTGTGCACACTGCTGATTTCATTTCTATTTTGTGACAAAGTGTGGTAAGACTGATAAGCAATTAAATACTTTCTCCCTTTGTATTGATGACTGTCTAGTGTCCAGTGCAGTAGCTGCTATAATGTCCCCATAATTTTTTCTTCTATATGAGTTACTCCATTTCTGGATGATCCAGAGAGGTTGACAGAATGACAAACTTCATAGTTAATAGTGTCTTTCAGTGTGATCTTTTCTTGATGTATTTCTGTAGTTTGTGCTATGTGATGGCAGGATGTATTACACTGAAACAGGTACAGAATGATACTAAAAAGTGATGCAAGCGGAGACCACTTTAATGCCAGTGTCCCATCTTGAAGCATCTTCCTTGTCACAACATCAAGTGATGGCTGTCTTCCAGATCCTTCCCAAAGCCATTAACTCATTTTGCACCAGTTATCTAAGCTCATGCACATTCTTTTAGTCTGATGCCTGACTTCTCAGTAAAAGCAAATGAGGAATAGGCAATGCACATAAATACCCACCTTCTTTAGTACTCCTGTAAGAGCAGCATTCCTATTCTGTGCAATGCTGATATTTTCAGCTTTTTACTTTTCACAGTCTCTCTTTGCATTCAGTTAATGAACATTGTTGTGAGGGGAATCTTTGTGGTTCCATTAAAAATCAAAACTTTCAGGTTCTTTCTGTTAAATCTTTATCGTGCTGGACACAGTTTTTTGTACTTCTGAGGAAACCTGGTATCTGACTAGATACCAGGGGGTTGGACTAGATGATCTGGGGGTTGGACTAGATGATCTCCAGAGGTCCCTTCCAACCCTGACGATTCTGTGATTCTGTGACTGACACTCAAGCAGCTCTGTACTACACAACAAATATTACACTCAGGAAGTAGAAGACAGCTTGCTCTGAAATGTGAAGTAAAATAACTGGGGTTCATTGAATATAAATGTAACACAAGCATCTAAATTAGTATAAGAAGGGATAAGCAAAACTATTCACTCTCTTAGATGCTCTCCTCCTTACTATTTCATATTTTTTTATATTTTTACCAAAGCAAAGGAAAAAGTTCTGCTCTGATTTGGGCTCTGTTTTGCTACATCAGATAAATGCGTAGCCCTTATGTATCAAAATTTTCTACTTAATTTCTTACAGAAGTCTTGATAGAAATGAATACTGAAAAGAATTTTACTCGTTTTAGAGAGTATGTTTGGGGGACATCACAGTAGTAGGTTTTGAGGATAGCTTTTCAAGTGTGGTGATTTTGAGCTGTCATTCCATTGCAGTACTTCAGAACTATTTTTAATCAGAAATAAGTACCTGTCATAGTAACTAGAATATCTACCACTTCTGTTGAAATAAAGAAGTTACTGGTTTTTGCCTGTGTCCACTAGAGATAATATCATCACCTCCATCTTTTAATAACTACGCTCTTAATGCATTGATTGGTTAGTATTTTGATTCACCCCTAACTAATTAATCGTTTTTCATAACCAATGACCACATTGTTAAAGGATCTTGAAGTGACTAGAATAAGTTGTGTAGAGGATGGTGTTTATCTTTAATGCTCAATGCTTTCATTCCTGCTCTGTAAAAAAAGTGGACTGTCAGCTTAGCCAGCAATCTAGTACTAGGTGGAAAAATAACTTCAAAGGGCTTTTCACAGCTGCATCTTTTCTGTTTGCTAATTTGTTTTCCCTCCTTTCTGACTGATGTTCAGATTCTGAAATCTATATTCAATCTACCATTTTCCCTGTTTCTAACAGAATTGATGTTTGGGCAATGGTCAAAGAAACAGGAAGAACTCAGAGATGAGCGAGATCCAGAATTTGCGCCACCTTCTGATTACTTTATGGGACAAAAGAAAGATGATAATTACAGAAATCAGAATTTGAACAGTCCTGAAACATCCTCTGAAAAACTGGAAATGGAGACAGCACAAAAGCAACAGATGCCATCAGCCCAGGCCAATGGCAGCAGCACTGAAGGTGTGCCCCCATCAGTGCAGGCGTACAACAGCAATGTTCAAGATCAGTCAACATCAAGAGAGGCCTGTGGCGGTGACACTCAAGATGTGCCATCTTCATCGGAGGATGACAGCAGCGATGATGAGGATACACTGCCATCAGCACAGGCTTATGGCTATGGTGCTCGAGTTGTGCCGCCATCGATGCAGGCTTACGGCTACGGCACTCAAGATGTGCTGTCATCAGTGCCGGCTTACAGCTATAGCACTCATGATATGCCATTTCCAATGCAGGCTTATGGCTACAGCGCTCAAGGTGTGCTGCCACCAATGCATGCTTATGGCTACAGCACTCATGATATGCCATTTTCAATGCAGGCTTACGGCTGCGGCGCCCAAGATGTGCCACCAGGAGTGCAGGCCTGTGGCTGCAGCACCCAAGATATGCCACCAGGAGTGCAGGCCTGTGGCTGCAGCACCCAAGATGTGCCACCAGGAGTGCAGGCCTGTGTCTGCAACGCTCAAGATGTGCCACCAGGAGTGCAGGCCTGTGGCTGCGGTGCCCAGGATATGCCACCAGGAGTGCAGGCCTGTGGCTGCGGTGCCCAAGATGTGGCACCTTCAGCACAGTCCAACAGCAGTGACGCTCAAAATCAGGAACCACTCTACCAAAGTTTAGATGATATGCTGTCTTATTATAGACAAGTGACTTGAACTGAGCAAAAAAGATAAGCCAGAATCGTGATTTGAAGAACTGAAATAGAATTATCTTCTCAGCAAGAATATTATTTTCTCACATCTGGGAAAAATTAAGTTTCTGTAAGTAGATCAAAATAAATCTCCTGGAGACCTAAGCTATTTTACATCACAGCTGTACTTTTTCCCTGTTGGTTCTTTTTTTTTCCCCCTCTTTATTAAAATTATGTGATTTTTTTTTTTTCTTGGCAGTACTTATTTAGTTAAGTACGTATTTCATTTTAACTCTTTGCCGGTTAGACCTGAACTTTGGGGTATATTAATGGCTTTATTTGAAAAGATGAACTCTTCCTTTACTCTGTCACCCCCCAGCTAGCTTCTGGTTTGGAGGTACTACAAGATCAGTGATATCTGTAGAAACAATATTGAAATGGCAGGCCTTCTGTTGCTAAATACAGAAGGGGTTTAGGAAATTTGTTACCTGCTTAATCTTCTGTCTTTAGGAAGTGCAGAATATTATCTAGTAAACAGTGGTGGTTCACATGGTTGTAATGGCTTCTGCATTCCTGAGGTCTGTATATAACCCATAATTCTGTGAAGCATATTACAGTGGAGAGAGGCATTGCAGAAATCAATAAATAATGATGGTTAGACTAAGAGTAAACACTACACTAAAGGAGAAGTCTTCACACCTGAAATTACTGTCTTACTGGTTTAGCAAATGCTCTCATAATTCTCCAAGTGCATTTTTCTTGCATCATCTGTTATATTTATGGCTTTATTTTATTTAATACTTTTTTCCAAAAACTGTGATATTGGAGTCTTATATAAAAGCAGACCAACCTCTATCAAACAAGGTTTTATTTCTTAGTAAACAAGAATAATACTTATTTACAATGTGGAATATTTTTATTTATGAAGGTAATTTAGATAACCACACTTGTATTTTTAAAGCTCGTACAAGGATAAGACCTAGAAAAGCAGGTTAGAATGGGCAATTTCATAGATTGTCTAAAGTTAAATGACAATGATAATGTCAAAATAGCAAACATTTTAACAAAATAGTGAACTAGCCAAAGAGACAGAGAGAATGTGCTGCATTTGTGCACTTCAGTGGGATCTCAGGCTGCTTTGCAAGGACTGGTGAACAGCAACGTGTTCAAGGTGACCAAGCAAACTTAGCGGCATGCAGAACACATTCACTGTCCCCAGACTGTTTTAACCTCAGCTAGTAAACATAGTTCCATCTCTCCTCTTACTATATCGCTGGATTTTGCACAGGAATTTGCAGAGCAGAAATAACACCTCACAGGAGGAATAGCACCAGTGGGACCATTTTAAAGCCACAAATTGCCTCAGTCTTTTATTCTTACCAAGTGGTTAAGAGACTGGAGCTTTATGATAACTTTGGGTTTCTGTTTCTCTGAACAGACCTAGAACTTGAGAATAATATGGCATTATTAGTGGCCACATCCACCTGAAATCCACAGAAAGCTTAGCAGCAGCTCATTGGGTTTTTTTGCTGCTGCTGACACTGACCTGAACTCCTGTTGTCCATGGCATTAGGGCGTATATTTCTTCATTTCCTTTAATCTCTTCAGTATTAATAAAGAACCTGAAAATAAATAACGATCATATGCTAATGACTAAAAGGAAGAGGAAGATGTTAACAAACACATCTGTTTTTACCAAATGTGACAGCATCAACACAGGTTTTTTTCCTCATAAATTGGCTGCAATCTCAGGTTCGTCATATCCGTGAGATGGCAGTCTAGTCTTACTGATTTTCTATAAGAAATTCTGCTAGTATATACCTATTATCTGCTATTTATTTCATGGTAACATTGAGGTAGTCTCTGATGACCCTGATCTGAGAAGAATTTTTTAAAATGCTGTCTTACCTCATTTAATTTTGAGTTTAAACCAGTTGCGTTATGTTTTAGCAGCTTTCTTCCACAAAGATAAGAAGTGGTTAAAACCAGAATTTTCAAATTTGAGTCATTAGGAAAACAGTCTTATTGCAGTGCCACCAGTTGTTGAACTTGTATGTAGAAACTGATGTTAAATATGGTAATGTTTCATAAAGAAGTGTTTGGTTGCCCATGGAGTAAGCAAGGCAAAAGCTAATTGCTAAGCTAGAATTATTTGTGAATTATTACTTCTTAAGGGTACCAAACTACTTTGAGTAAATTTCCTAGGTATCCACTACCAGATTTCACTGCTGTGCCTCGCCAGGGGGATCACCACCTTTGTCCTCATGCTCAGCTGGTACGGGACCATGCCTGATATCATGTTGACAGAAGTTACTTAATAGTGACTGTCATGCTTAAACTAATTAGGGCAGCCTGGTTGTTACAGCACTAGCACAGGAAATAAAGGACCTCGTTCAGATTTCTACCGTCCGTCTGGGACAGCTTTGTTCAAATGATGTAACTTTTGTATATGTGAGTGAATGGTAAGTTTGGACTCAAAACAGTTTAGCTGTATGTTGGAATAAACACTGGAATAAACATCTAAGATTTCCTTTGCAACAGGCAATTTCAATGTGTGAGGCAGGGTAGAATTTGTTTCCAGCTTTGCATTACCTACTTTAAAAAAGCAGTGTTTCTTTTAGAAGTATTTTATGAAATATATTGGAAAGATAATCCCTTTTGACCAGAGATGCTTCAACTAATCCATATTTAAATTTCATAGCAAGACAGAATTTAGTACTATAGTGTCTTGATTCCTACAGATAAGGTAAGACTGAACGAACGATTCTGCTGTTTGAAAGAAACTGAAAAAGATTTTAAAAAATGACATGTATTTTATACCTCTGAAAGGTCATAACTTAGAAACCTTTGTAATGCCCTTGGAAGATGGGGATCCAAATGGTGCCATTAGTTTGGAGAACAGGGAAATGGCAGATGGAGATTGGCAGAGCTGCTAATCTCCGCAACGGAATCACTAGTCCATGCAGAGTTAGACCCATGAGCTCTGTGCTGGAACTGCCATGATAACTCGGTGTTATATAGTATCCTTCTTTCCAATTTTTTGTTTGTTTAAGGGAGCTGTGGGAGGAAGGATCAGCTGGAACATTAAAGCATGAGAAACTCCCCAGTGTTATGAAGCTCACTGGGCAGTGCAGTGAAGCATTTTAGGATGCTTGGGGTTGTGTACTTCATGCTTTCTTAGCCACTCTAAGTCTAGAATAGCAGTACATTACACTCATTTATTAGTTAAGCCTCAGATTATTATTCTGAAGTGAGATAATACCACTGTCCCCATTTTGTGGAAAGAAGAAAACTGAAATGCAAAATGTCTTGCACAAGGTCACAAAGCAAGTCTGTGGCAGAGCTAAAGTTCAAACCCAGTTCTCCAGGCTGGCTGACTTATGCTAGAGAAGTTTCATATTTAAGACCTCACATGATCAGTATGTGGAAGTCATTCAGAGTGGGGCATGACTTCCTTGGAGCTGAACTAACTCTAAAGAGTGGGCAAAGTAATTTAAAACATTAGAGCTTGACTTGAATTCATTATGGCAATCATATCATTCGATGGATTTCCATATAAACAGTATTTGCATCTATTCCACTGCTATTTTAATCATTGACATTTGTTTCCTACTGCCTTCTGGGCTGTTTTTTCTGTGCCCTGCAGACTGTGGGTAATTCTATGTATATACGTGATTTAGGAGCTATATTGTCTTAGCATTAGTTTAATACTGAGCCGGAGCTGCACTGAGGAATGAAATGCCATTTATTACATAGCATTATGTAAAAACATACCATCAAAGTGTTGCTTTGTTCAGCTTCATTTCCATAGCCTAATACTAAACACAGGAGGATTCTTGGCCAGGAAGGCAGTTCAATGTCTACATCAAACTAAAGACTATTGAGAACAGCTCTCCCACAGCAGTGATCTGTCACTTTGCCATTTGGTCTCTTTCCCTCTTGTCTTGATTTTTGGCTGAAATGCTTTTGCATATTCTCTCATGCTGTGGAGAGATTTCTATTCAATCTATTTCACTCTTATTTCACTCAGGCCACCTCAAGTTAGCTTCACTGTGATTGGCAACCTCATTTATGAATTCCTGGGGCAAACAATTGCTTATTGATGCACTGCCAAGGTTATATTTCTCTCATATTCTGGCCAGATCTAGAGGATGGTGTCCCTTCTCATTTTAAACCACCACCCCAAATTACTTACTTTGACACCAGTGGAAAGTGGGTGCGCACTTTGGCTACCTTAGTAAGGATCTGCCACCATCAGTACATGACTGCTGCAAGTAAAGTAAAGCAGGCTTGTGTTTTCACTCTTCTCTGCGCATGCAAAATTGTGGGCACACTGTATCTATGGTCAAGTTTTATGTGTTGGAACTGAGCCCTGCCCCAAGAGGTACCAGCGGTGGCTTGTGTTGCCTTCAGCGTTCTGCACAAAGCCAGGGGCAGTCCCTGGCTCTTGGGCAACATATCTAAGGCAGCTTTGTCCAATATTTTTCTGATACACAAGTTGTCTTTCTCCAAAATGTAAAAAGCATTCACGCATGCTTGAATTTCAACGTTCACCTGATCTGGCTGGCTGGCAGGACTCAATCGGATCTCCAGAGAAGTACCTTTAGAGAAGAGAATTTTCTCTTATGTCACCAAAGGGTGATTTTCACCCCCTTGGAGGGCAGCAGGGATCTGGATGTGACTGAACTATTAGCATGTCAGCTAGGGCTGCTAGAAGGGGTTGCAATTCTGTAACGTTAGAGGTAGATGCTGTATCAATCACACTGTCCTCAATAACTGTTTTTAATACAAATGGCTCTCCAAGTTGTTGGGTGTCCAGAAGGCCTGGTCCTGATACTAGTTCTATCAATAGCTCTAGAGTTGTTAAAATTTAGTCCTGCTAGACCTGAATGTCTTCCATGTTGTAGTAAACTTGGACCAAGATTTTCTCTTCTCTCCCTTTTTTTGCTCTGTTGAAATTTCATCTAAAATTGATGTCCAGCTTTGACCCATAAGACCCAAGGTACTGACTTTGCATCTTAAAGTAGTTAAAGATGTTAAACAGAGGCAAGAATGAATGTAAAAATGTACCAGGAGTTGGTTAGCATACAGATGATGATTGGGTTAATTTACCCCTCTGTCAAAGATATGGCCTCAAGCAGGCCATAGAAACTTGAACTTTCTGAAAAATTCAATTGAAATTTAACAGTTCTAGCTGGAAGTTTTCTTTGTAATTAAGAAACTGTTTTGCTTGCTTTCTCTAATTAAACCAAATAAAATTCTGATTTCACAGTTGGCGCAGTAAATACTATCCTTAGTAAGCATCTAAGGAAGAAAAATAACCCCTGTGCTTCTGGAAAGTTTAAAATGAGTTTAGCGTCATTTAAAGAGAGAGATCCGGAGGAGATGCAAGATGTTGCTCTGGTGGTGTGCTGCCAGCCCAGCCACTAACTCACATCATGATTTAAGTTGAGGTGCCTGATCATGTTCAGCCACCACTACACTGAATGATTAACGTGCTTTGACTTTTAAGTGCAAAGTGACTGAAACCTTATATATATTTATGGTAGCATGGGCTTTTGCTGACAGAAGCGTAGTATGACTATAACTGTTGCAGTTACCCAGCCTTCCAGCTCTGATGGCAGCTGTGACCAGAATTTGGAGAATGATCCTTCTGCTTGTATCATTCAGAGACTTCTAGCCTTTATCCAGAGGTGTTAACACCATTCGGTGCTTATCCTGTATTGCTCTAGGTGCTCCTTTCACTTGGACCAGTGTAAATCACCTAAATTTACTCAGATAGGTTGTGAAATATCTTAGTGCTCAGGGAAGAAATCCAGAGTAGCTTCATCAGAGACACCAAGGTGCCAATCTATCACAGGTGTGTAATAACTAGTTTCATCTTTTGTCCTAACAATCTCTCCCTCATTTTGTTTACCCTCAGACCTCCCTTGATGTTTACAAGAACATTTTTATTACTTTTCCGTAGCTGCACCCCTAAGACTGCAGCATACAGGAACACCAGAGATCCTCTCCCTGATAGCATCTAGGGCTACCACTCTCTCCAAAACCACCAAATTAACTCCAAAGCTGATTCTCCTAAAGCTTTAAAGAACATATAGGCATGGTTTTAGACCAAAAAGGGGCCCTCATGCTGTGCTGTCTTCTAGAAGATCCAGCTCCCCCAAAAATGGATACCTAACTTCTGCGCAAGGGCATTCAGGAAAGCGTTAACATAAGCCCTCACACCATTAGAGCTGGTGGGGTGCTGTGCTACAAAAATATAGAGGATTGTGGTCCTTAAAATGCTGTGACAAAAACCCTCTACTCTAGTACTGATCTCCAAGACCTTGTGCACGGACGTTGGTGAACACCTCTCCCACACGCAGTGCCGGGAGCGAACTCAGCCCACAGGAGGGAAGTTTTTCTCTTTGGGGAGACCTGGCTCCTCGATGTTAAGGAACAGGCAGCCCGGGATTACACGGTGAGGCCCTGCAGACCAGCACCTCTCTTACCACACCAAAGACGTTCGGACCGTCCCCGGGCTACCGGGCTCTAAGGGGCGACTGCCGCTCGCACAGGGCGCATGCGCACAGCCCGCAGGGCTCCCCCTTCCCAGCAGTGCGCATGCGCATCCTGCACTCCTGCAATACTAGGATGTACGAGGACGGCGTCCGTGCACAGTGCGCATGCGTCGTTCTCCGCAGCCTTTGGGTGCCGGCAATTGAGGCGCATGCGCCGTTCCGCCGCCCGCAGCGTTGGCGGGCGAGGCGTGCGAGGATGCGCGCAGCCGCAGTGCGCATGCGCCCGACGCTGGTCGCGAGGTGGCGGCAGAGCCCACCCGCGCGCAGCTCCCGCCGCGCCGCTGAGGCGGCTGTCGCCAGCCCGGCCCCGAGCCGAGAGGCGACAGGCCCGGCGGCCGCGGAAGGCCCGAGGGCCGCGGAAGGCCTGTCCCGCCCGCCTCCAGACACCGAGGGCACCCGCCCCTCCCGCCCTGCTAAAACGGGGCCTCGTGCTTCAAAAGAATGGTGTGTCCCCTGGCCAGTCACCCTCAAAGGTAACACCTCCAGCCCTCTGGAAACGTCTCTTTTTAACAACGTATTCCTTCCTTGATGTTTCCATAGCCACTGTAGTGTCACTGCTATTCATTTCAAAAATTAAGTTATAGTCCCACAAGCACTGTTCCCCTGTCCTGCCCAGAGCATTGCTGGGATTGTAAAGCAGCTGTAACGATGTCAAGTTCAAGGAAAACAAGGTGTAGGTGACTATTTGCAGGACAAAGGCAAGTGTACGTTCAGCAGCCACTGGAACTATAGGACATAGCACCACAGTGTACCTATGTAGTAATATCAGAAGGAGTATTGTTTTGGATAGCGGTTGACCCACAGGTAACCACTTTGCTGGCAATGGAAGCATAACCCAACCTTGTTTGGAGAAAACTTCCAGCTCTGATGAGATGCACATCTTGGACAACTGCAGCTAAACCTAAACCTCCAGATTAAAACTCTGCCAATTTTAAAGCTCAGGCCCTGACTCTCATTGTCAAAAAAGAGCAGAGGTCGAAATTTATTCCCACAAATGACTACCAAACCAGCAAATGCGCTGAGGCTGCATAAGATCACAAGTGGTCTTCAGTAAAAGTCTCACTTCCAGTGTAAAAGAGTAATGCCATTTTTAAAACAAAACCTACAGGTAAAGAGAGAAAAGATTACACCTTAACAAAAAAGATTTATTCTGACTAAACAAAATGTACAATGTTTCCCAAGTTATAGTGAGTTTTCACGACTCTGAAGTCTGCAGATCCATTGAGTAATTCGATCACTTCTTACCCGGCAGTTTGATCACACTATTTTTTGCCAGACTTCTTTATTCCACCGCTGGCTGCCAAAAGAAACAACACAACTGGTTAGACAACAGTTACCAAGCTTAGCTACAAATTTAGTTCCTCACAAAGTCAAATCCCCACTAGACTGCCTGTACAACTTAGATCCCCACAGTGAATTGTTTCTGCATGTGTTACTCTTCTGGCTTTGATCTCACATACTTTACCTTGAATGAATAACAACATTAGAAACAAAGTTTCTCCTGGAACCAAATATGCCACATAAATCTACAACAGAACTAGGTATTTCAACAATTCCTTGCTCCTCCATGGACACCCTCCATTGTTTATTTCTTATACAGCAGGAGTACAGTCTGGTCAAATCAAATTCAAGGCTAAAGAAATAAAAGCATCGGTATCCCTACAGCAACCAGAGCACCCAGTTGGGATCAAAGCTCTACAGAAACAGTTATTGGAATTATGGGAATTCCAGTTCTCTGAAATTATCTGTTCTCCGCAGTCCCTGTTACTGAAGAGGCAGGGTGAAAGAAAAACACCTATTAACAGTGCAACAAGTGCAGCATTTTTTGTAAATGCTGTTTTTTACAGCATGTGTCCTATATGACCAGTGGAAAGGAAAAGAGAATAGCAAGGCTACAGCAAGACAGGCTGCAAGAGCTGACGGTCAACAGCAGACTTTGCACTGCCAATACGACTCTAACAGTGTTGCCTTGCTGAGGCTCTTGGGAATAGCCTAGCCCTCCCACAATAACATAATAATCACTATCTGCTTTGGCAAGCATTAGACAAGGACCACATGACTGAAAGTCAGTCTAGAAAAAGGCAGAGTAATAATGGCAGGAAAGAACGATGAAAAAATCTTTAAGCGGAATCGCCCTATGCAAAACAAGTTTTGGTAAGGACACAGAAGAGAGGCTCACTGAATTGTTTTGCGTTGGTCTGAAACACCAAAGACATTCTGAGTCTTTGAGTGCATTTTTTTTTTTGTACACTGATAAATCAGAGGAGCTAGATCAATTTGAGATAAATAAACAAGAAATATCCCAAGTCAGTGGGACTGGATGGCACTCCCTCCAAGAGCACTGACAAGCTCTAATGTGAAAATGCAGAACTGCTGGCTAAGGTTTGAAACTTATCATTACAGCCACTATGTCAGAGGACTCATAGACTGCCAGCATAGCTCCCAGACACAGAAAGGGTTCTATAAAGAACTGGGCAACTATAGACCTGCAAGTCTGACCTTGATCTCTGAGAAGATAACAGAGTCTGTAACAAAGCAAATGGATAAACGCAGTCTTGTGAAAGTTAACAAGACTTCTGTAAATGGCAAATCCTTCCTCACTGACCTGCTGGAAGCCTACGAGGTTATAATTAAGTCTATGGATAAACTGAATCCAGCGGATTTCACATTTTCAAATAGCATCTGACAAGATTGCATAGCAAAGGTCATTAGTGAAACTAAGTTTCTGTGGGATTGCTGGAAAGGTCCTTCTAGGACGTTTCAAGATTTAAAGCTTGCTAAAGAATAGGAAGCAAGTGTAAAGTTTAATGGTCTTCATAGAATGGAGATGAGATTAGTCACATTAATGAACCACAGGTCAAAACGACCTAGAGGGAATAGGCAGGGTGTACCCAATGATTGCAAATGCTGGAGGAGTACAAAGCGAGCACAGACTCACATGAACACTGTCTGCCACCACTGTCTGAGACAAAAACTAGGCTGGACACACCATCAAAATGCACCCTGCAAACCCTCTGTGACACAACGTACTTTACAGTCACTTAGGGAAAAGAGTTGAAGCCAGACTAATTCCAGTCACAGGGTTTTTTTTCCTGCCAGAAACTTACTTCTCTTGAAGAAATTCATCCTCCAAGAGAACAAGTACTGGATTTGTTAAACTTTCAGGACTGCAGCAAAACCTACATGTAATATATCTGGAAAAAAAAAAGAATAGTATGCTAAAATAACAATAGAAATGTCTCTGCACCATCCCACCAGAATAGGTCAGTATGCCAGACACACTGTTACACCTGCCAGACCAGAACATGCATCAGTAATTTGGGGGTGAAATTGCACAGGGAAAGAAAAAAGAAAAAAAAAGCCTCTATTTGTTACTTATCATCTGCACCTGCCATCAACTTACTCATGTATGTTAAATAACTTAGAGTTACATGCCTTTTTATGTTTGTCAAGCAAAAACATTAAATTTTTGAAGCCAGCAAGCCCTCCATTTTTCCTATCAGTATGGCACCTCACTTACTGAGGGGCCCTTTTCCAGCAGCCTTTGCTTTCATCTCCTCAAGTTTCTTTTGCTCCTCCTTCTGCTTTTGTTTAAATGCCAGATCTGTCTAAAGAAAAGAACAACAGTGTTTGTTAACGTGTCCTCCCCCAAAAAAATTCAAAAACTGACAAGCAATGAGAAACAAAGGTAATGTTCTAACAGCAATAAAAACCTGACTGAACTGATACAAGACGTCTGAATACTACTAAATATGCAAAACCTATGAGAAAGGGTTTTTGTTGTACCAGAACACAATGACTAAACTTCAACTTTGTATGTTTGATCTTTCTGAAATTAAACAAGTATCATTTCCCATGGCACAATCTCATTCCGCCCTCTGAATGACAGATGTTTGCACTAAAACCATTCATTAATATGCCACCAGTGATACCAGGAGCCTTGTACACAAGTGCAGTCTAACAATAAAACTTGGATTATAGAAGATCTAAGAAAAAAAAGGTTAGTTTTACCTAAAAAAAAGCATTAATTTCAAAAAAAATCCTTCCACGCATGTCACTATTTTTTCTGGGTTTAATACATTTATATTAGTTCCAAGAAATCTCATGAGACCACTGGCAAATTGTACATGCAAGCCAGCTGTTGAGTATCCCTGCTAGAACAGCCTCCAGAATTCACGAGAGCTCAGATGCACTCTATCCCTTCCATACACATCCTTTGTAGACATCAAGGCCGAACAGGCCCACAGCCTTTTTCCCTGGCACTCAGGATTTTGGGGTAACTAAACTGAGGACCTTGATAACTGAAATTCTTCTCCAATCCAATTCATGACTCAACTAAATTTATAACCAGAAACTTTTCCTCTTTTTAAGTTAAGGCTTCCCTTGCTGCAATGTAAGCCTATTACTTTCACTACCAACCCCACACAGAACAGAATATTCTGTTCCTCTCTCCAGGTTTTCCACTGTTTGGTTGTTTTTCCTGTAGATACACGTTCTTTCCTAGTAAACGAATTTCTCCCATTTATCCACTTTTAGGTTTTTTTTCTTGCAGTGTGCTTGTTGTACTGCAGTGCTGAGAGGAAAAGAACTATTACATCGTTTGACACAAGATTTTGTTTATACACCTTGTATGATTTCCTTCTTTTGCAAGTTCACGTTCAGTGTATGATCTAAATCTCAAACCCTTTCAGGTGGATCTAGAGTTTAGCCAGTCATTCTCCTTGTAATTTATACATTGATTATTCTTACCAAAGAAAGGGACTTAGCATACAGGCTTAATTAAATCAATCTGTTTTTTTCAAACTTTCTCCAACTTGTTAACTAGTCTTGCCCTCTGACAGTCTGTGGCCCCTCCAAATTTTGTTTTCTAGAAAGAGAACAAGCCACATCGTCAGTAAGTTAGTCAACCAGCCCACCAAGGCACTAATCAAAATATTACTTAGACTCCAATCAAAGACAAAAATCTTGCAAAACCCCACTCAATGTCCTTGCAGTCAGATGTTGAATTGTTAGTAACTGCTTTTAGAGTGTGGCATTCCGGCAAGCTGCATTCTCACCTTCCATCACCTTTCACGGTCCCGTTCCTGCCTTGCATTTGAGAACGTTACATGAGGTAGCGTCAAGAATCCCGTATCTACTGTTTTTGTCCTCAGGCAGAGCACTGCCCTGCCATACAACAGAATTTCCTTTGCTGGCCATCTTAACTAAAATCTATAGTGGCTACTACTTTTTACATTATTATAACCTTGTAAACACTTAATTGGTCTTAACATTTCTCTAACAATAAAGCTTACTTAGAAAACTATGAATTATTTTTTCCCCCTTTTCAGAGAGACATTGTATTTATCTTTTTCAAATCACCAGTGCCTCATCCGTCCTCCACGACCCTTAGAAATAACAGCTTGCACTCATACCCTGAGCCCTTACATTTAAGTACATCTAACATGAGATTCACTAGTACCTAATTTATTTAAACTAGTTGATAATCCACGGGGTTTGTATCCTGTCCTCGGTTCTTGTGACGCGTTAATTTGTTGGACTCACAGCCTGCTGCTCTGCCGAGGGTCTTCCAGCCTTCTCCGTGGTACCGCCTCCCCCCTTAGCCAACGCTGCTGCGTTTGCCATGAACACGGCAGGGATGTCAGCAGAAAAAAAAAAAAGCAACCAAAAAAACACAAACCACCAAACAAAAAACAACGGAACACCGGGGCCGCGGCAGGCAGCGCATCACCTCTTGGCCCCTTATGGCCGTGAGTTTTACCGTCAGAACGACGCTTCGTAAAATATGACGTTTCATAAAACGCGTACTGCTACGGAAAGCTGAGATGCGGGATAACGCGAAGGCGGAAAGATGCCCCGCCAGGAGCAGGAGCAGGGACCGTGGCCCG